>RAOV01000007.1:393694-565864 GCA_009806015.1 Neurospora sp. CHS-2018b
CCCCCCCCCCCCCCCCCCCCCCCCCCCTTTTCGGTCGCGAAGAACCCTTCATCTTTGTGTGGTTGGGGCCCAACTGGTGTTTCTTCGAGCGGATTCACTTCATGGCTCTGCATCACCAGTCTGGGAGTATTCTTACTCCGTCCTCGGGTCTTAAAAGACGTTGGCGATACTTGCACGCGGGTACTCACAAAAAGGGAAAAGTGGCGGGTTCTTCATTTTCTAAATTTCTATTCTTTTATCAACATGGAAAAGTTTTGTTTTGCACCAGATATCCCTGTACTGTGATCGACCGACGTTACTCTGCAAAATCATTGCTGACATGCTTGAGCGAGGCAGACAAGCGTTTTCTTTTCGTTTTAGAACAATGGTGCGGGAAAAGATGGAATGGATTCACAGGTGGTACGAGAAAACAAAATAGGGATATTGACATGCTTCATTTTGCATTTTTGAGGGAACAAACGGCGATGGGTTATCTTCGATTTGGAATCTCTGCGTACATCTGTTTTTCTTTGTTAGGGCGGTTTGCTGGACCTTGTATGATTAGAGTTTAAAAGCCTCCTTTAGGTATTTCCCTGAAGCAATATGAGTATGTATTTGTAAATCTATCCTTTGATCGATGCAGTGTTCATGTTCGATGTTCATTTCATATTCTACGTCTGCTAATATGAAGCGTTGCCATTTTTTCTTACATTGATATGTTATTACAGTAATTACCAAGTGTCTGTTATTACTGATTGATCACGCGAAAAAGTCCGTACAGTACTGCAACGACTGGTTTGGGCAATACAATCACCTGCGGCCAGGGTTACGATACTGCATGGAAAATGTGGGGTTGAAGAGCCGCGGTTCACCTGCAGTGCCCTTCTACAAAATTCCACAACGTCCATCTCCCGCTCCTGTCTATAATTGTCAACTTCCAGTTGTGGGTGGATTCCAGACCTTCGATTGTCGTTCCTCAATCGGCATCTTCCAGCCCACGGGCAATCCACATCATAGGGCAAGGCATCCCCCCCTGACGGCCAGTTTTCCAGGGGCCAGGGACCTTAAACGTGATCACATGTCACGAAATCACCTACGCTAGCCATGCATCGTCTCTCCTCGACCGAACTACACTACACTACGACCTACGTGCCTCCTTCTACCTAGTGTGCTTTTATCGCCAACGCGTCCACCGTATTGTTGAGAGCGCGTTGGAACTATCAATCGGAAATCCGCGAAGGCACTGTTAACAGCATTCACGAAAGCACGAAGTTTTGCTTGCGGCAGACAGCAGCATCATCGATATCGAAAACTTACAACTCCGACAGCTATCATGGTTACAGTCGATGATCGACCCCGATTGACGGAGGAGGAAAAGAAGCAGAATCATATTCAATCCGGTACGTTCTACATTTCGGAAGAAGAACAACCCCCTACTTTGGAATTATGAATACCCAAGTCTCCAAACAAATTCCATAATCCATACTACTGCAAGCCATATCATATCGCATGATTATCTTACCCTCTCTTCGCAACACCCTCTGGATTCGAAGTTAGCCTCCATATCTTCACAATGAGAAAATGTCCAACAGCAAGCTGACAAGGCCAACAAAACAGAGCACAAGCGACGAACGCAAATCCGCAATGGCCTCGAAGCCGTCAGCAAGATAGTCCCCGGCTGCGAAAACCTACAACGGTCCGAGGGCGTGCTGCTACACAAGCTGGTCGAGTTCATGGCAGTCCACATGGAGGCGAGACAGAAGATGATTGAGGAGCTGGAAAGCTTGGGGGAGGAGGTTGATCCGCAGATGAAAGTGTGAGTTGCTTCTCTTTTTTTGTGGGTGGACAGATTGCTTTCTAGGTGCCCTGGTATGGTGGATATTTTAAAGAAGAGGCTTAGACTGACGGAAATATTTCTTTTGGTGATACGACCAGGTGCCTGGGAAACCTGGACGACTATCACAAGAACAGGAGTAAACCAGAGGAAGGGGCAATGTCTGCTTCGAGGTCGCCGACGAAGGAACCGGGAGAGCAACCAGGGGAGCAAGGGGATGGGGATGATTCGCATGCGGGATATTGATTTGGAGAGAGACCTCAGGGGTCTGAATAACGAAATGTGATATCCGGAAGGTCGATATTTGCCATGAAGAGGACGCGGTTAGGTTGTTGGCGCGGTTAACAACAGGGTGGGCCTCAAGGTTCAAAGCATTCAGCATATACCCAAGATTTTCTTTTCTGTTTAATATTACAGTTTCGGCGACGACTTCAGAGAGGATGCTCGTGAGGTGCCGCCTTCGTTCTCAACGCTGGTCCACGGCTGATATTGAATCTTTGGGGATATGTGGTACCATCAAGATGACTTTCTCACGAGCCAACCTCCATGCACGGATAGGTCTAAATCACGCCTCCGAACGCGACCATCAACAGATTCGGGCTCTTCTTGCCAGGGAGCCTATCGATTTACCACGGAGCAACATCCAGGGGCTTCTTGCCGCGACTCGAGAGCGTGCTTGCCTTTAGTGGCATCATCTTGAGGAGCGCTGTTAGTGGGCGGTACCTGCCAGCCCGACATGCCATAACATCCACTAAAAATCACTAACAGATGTGGGGCATTACATCATCTCACTGGGTTGGCCCTGACGAACAAAGCGCGAACCGCAACACCAACAAAACGAACCCCAGATTGTAACCAGCCAGGAACATGAGTCTCTTTTGAGCCAAAAGCTTTTCTGAGATGCATTACCTAAGTTCTGTCTCTTCAGTTGCCAAATATTCCTCTATTCTGTTGAAAAACGACCAATTGCTGCCCGATATTTTCAGTTGATCACAGGGGAGACACTGCGCCACCCCACCAACCACTCGGGCCATCGAGGTACTTGATACTAGCACCAGGGCACTGCGTCATTGCCTTCAAAGTTGTCCCTCCTCGTTGCCTCGCCCCGCTCATTCCGAGAGGTAGCTAGCTGTCTTTGCCTGGTCTTGGCAGTTCGAGGCAAGAGTCGGAGACATTTCGAGAGAAAATCAGTCTAACCATCGTACGGCAGTTAAGTTCCAGCTGTCAAAGGTCATCCTTAAATGGCGCGCAAGATTATCACACCGAGACGGTGGTTCGGAGTCGGTTTTAAACGCAAGACTTCGGTCAGCTCAGAGACTTTTGCGACGGCGGGGTAGCTTTGGAGTTCAGAATGTCGTCGGCCCATCCAAAGAAGAAATCGACATTTCGGCATGGAAAGAAATTCGAACGCGATCGTCGTCATGTTAGGGATATGAACGGACTACCCGAGCGAATGACCCTGACTTCAACATTCAGGTCGAATAAAGATTCTTACAGGATTCGGCTTTTTCATCGGCCCTGAGACGTCTCAGCGGGCATGTCATGTCGGCTTGGACGGTTGTTCTCCCCCTGGTCTTCTGTGGGGCCTGCCATCTGCTCAGCCGCCCATCCGCAGTCTTCTCTCGTGCTCTTCTCACCAACCACAAGGCGAAGACCGTCCACTCTGGACCCTAATGACGATAGGGCCCCGGTCCCACCGACCAGGCCAAGAAGGTGGTGCAGAGGGGCATCACTGGGCAGGGCAGGGCCCGATGCGACAGAGTGCCGTGAAAGGCCGTGAAAGCCGCCCTAGGACTTCAGTCCGCCCACCTCGTTGCCCAGTCGCACAGCATGGCGCCCACATCCAGCGAGTCAACCACACAGTCTGCGGACTGCGCCCGAAGAGGGCTCGACTGTCTCGGTTGAGGAGGGGAGGCCGACATGTTCATCTCATGTCTGAACGGTTTCCCGAGTTGCTTTGCTCACCTCGTCTGATTCCAGTTGAAGAGTCTGTTCGACCTTCTCACTTCTTATACACATCAGTCATGTTGCCGTATGTACGTCAAAGTCAAACAACGCCTAAAATCGTGTGATACGAGGGAAAGTTAGGTACAGAGCCTCGAGGTCAAATCCACACCATCAGCAGGTCAGATTTCCAAGGAAACTGGAGCGGGGCCAGCCCATCGTTGACTGCTACGTAAAGGTACTCGGTACACCCACTTGTACCATACCACTTTGTCCAGGGCCCTACCAAGAATATGACCTGACCAGCCCGGCATACCTGACGAGTAGGAGGATCTACATCATTCCCATATATTGCTTGGCCCTACTACTCTTGCCCAGCTCGCAGGATTCCCGCCACTTTTTCCTCTTATTTCCTCTTCCCAACACTTTCCCCGCTCTTCATCACTGCTAGCAAACGCCAACATATTTGCGAATACCCATCTGGAACGAGCAAGCGACTATCTCACCGATTACAACAAACACCGAACATTTCGACATGGCATCATACGACCCGTATGATCACCCGGCCCGGGAGCGCTCCCGCTCCACAAGACGCTACTACCGCGAGGAGCGCCGCGATGACAGAGACCCTCGGTACACCGGCGGCGCTGCCGACCAATACCTCAACGTCAACCACGACTTGATTCCACGCCCACGTGAGGATAGCGACCTTTCTGTCGAGGAGATCCGTCGTGACTTCCCTCCGCCCGGGTATTCCACTCGGGACATGCGCCGCGCCCGCTCTGCCGAGCCTGGCTACTATGACGACCACGATGATCCCCGGGCCCGCTCTGGCCGGGACTATGACTACGCCTACGACCGACGAGAGGAGAAGAAGAAGTCCCGGTTGGGCAACAAGGAGCAGCTTATCGCTGCTCTAGCCGGCGCCGCCATCGCCATAGGCGGAAAGGAGCTCTACGACCGCAAGGAAGCCAAAGACCATGGTTCCGATGTCCATCGCAATGTTCTTGCCTCAGCCGCTATCGGTGCTGCTGGAGCTTTTGCGGGTTATCAAGGCGCAGATTTCTACACCAAGCATAAGGAAAAGAAGGCTCCCCTGGTTCTGAGAGGACGTGACGGCAGGCTAGAGTATCGCAACGATGACGAAGTCAGTGCCAAGGACAACAAGGGTCACAAGAACTTCCTCGAGAGTGCCCTTGCCGCTGCTGGTATCGGCAGCACCTTGAAGGCCTTGGCGGGAGGCAGCAGCAGCAGAGATGACAGATCCGATACTAGAAGTGTCAGGAGTCGTCGCAGCAGCCGCTCGAGATCCCGTTCCCGTGGGGGCGATCCCGCCAAGAAGATCCAGAAAGCTGCCATGGCTTCCCTCATTGCCGGTGCTACTGAAGCCTTCCGTGTGTCCAAGGAACCAGGTGGATGGAAGGGAGAAAAGGCCAAGCGCATCCTTACTGCCGCTGCAGGTGCAGCTACTGTTGATGCTGCCATGAAGGGCGACAAGGCGGGCAGCAAGCTTGGCTTGGCTGAATCCGTCATCGGTGGCCTGCTTGGCAACCGGGTGCTTAACGGCTCCAAGAAGAACATTGAGGAGGATGAGAAGACCGGTCGCTCTCGATCGCGATCTCGTGCCCGCTCCCGCTCCAAGGGCCCCGGTGGGCTCGCCGCTATTGCAACTGCCGGGCTCGGGACCTACGCTGCCAATAAGCTCAGTAGCCGATCCAGGTCCCGACGCCGGAGCACCGACTCGTATGACAGCCGCGATGGCTCACGCGATAGACGTCATCGCAGTCGCAGCCGCAGCGTCGTCGACTCGGCGCGCAAGGGCCTTGCCAAGCTAGGCATCGGAAACGGACCAGGCGACGATGAGCGCGACCGCCACGACCGCAGACATTACGACGATTATGCCGACTCCTCTCGAAGCGGCCGCCGACACAGAGACTACTCGGACGATGAGCGCTCCAGGAGCGGACGTAGCCGCAGTCGCTCAAGGGGAGGAGGAACCGTGGCGAAGAGACGTGATGCTTCGCGTGGATCAGTCTCCTCATCCGATCTGGGAGATTCGGACGAGGACAGGAAGAGAACCAAGAAAATGAGAGGTAAGCAAATGATTACTACAGGGTTGGCAGCTGTGGCGACCATCCACGCTGCCCACAACATCTACCAAAGCGTGGAGAAGCATGGCGTGCGTAAGAAGGCAGTGAGGGAAGGAAAGTTGAGTCCGGAAGAGGCCAAAAAGCTCAGGCAAAGGGCCATACTGCAAGATGCCGCATCAGTCGGCATCGCGGCCCTGGGCATCAAGGGCGCCATTTCGGAGATGAAGGAGGCTCGCGAGGTGATGCACGAGACGCACGAGTGGAAGAAAAAGAAAGAGGATAGGCATCGCAGACGGCTCGAAAGATTGCGGACAACGGCAAACCAGGCAAATGACTTTGATGGGGATGGCCGTGGCGATATTGTCGACTTCGGCAGACGCAGGGCTGACAACTGGTCTTCTTCAGCGCCGCCCAAGGCGACTCGCCTGGAGGATGGTCCCCATTACACTGATGGGAATCCATACGGCGCCTTGCCTCGCGCTCCCTCTCCTCCATCGGGAAACAGTCCTGGCAGGAGATGAGATGGGGAGACTTGTCATTGCCCCGCGTTGACGTCTGTCACTTGCGCTCCCTGAATTTGACCCGACATTCAACTCCGCTGTCGTTCATCTACCCTCACCACCCGGTACCTCAAGAATCAACATGAGATCTGGTCACCACTGGGCGTTGCAAACAATCTGGGTGGAAGGGAGCGTCTGCCTTGAACTCATGCGGGTCTAACGGACATCCACAACCGTTAGAGCCCAGCTCCTGCGTTTGCTTGCAGTGATTGGACAAGGCCTGGGGAATCTTCCGAGCTGATGCCTTGCTTACGGTGCTGCTGTGCTACTTCGATACGCTTTGGTTACGATGAACATGACATTTCCCCTTTAATCACATACACGAAAGTTATCAAATGAAGTTTGTTACCAGTCACTAATTGTTCTCCCGCTTTCTGCGAAAACAGATCACCGACGCTAAATGCACATCGAGATGCTTGCCTGGTTCCCGCCGTCGTCCCCACTATCTGAACCGAAAAAGACGGAAGGGTCCGAATTCAGGGAAATGTGGCGATCCTTGGCAGGGGTTGTAAGCAGGTTTTTGCGTTGTACGACTGAACGGGCACGGATGTTGGATACCGGCGAACCGAAACTATGAGAATGACGCGCACTCAAACACTGCAACAACGAAACGATCGATCGGAAAACGGTTGTTGGTCGGTGCCGAAACGGCCGGTACCGGAACGGAAATGCACCGCACGGGGTGCTGTCTGGGACTGGCTGGTTGGCTCGTTGGCTCGCAAGTCACACACACGGATTTTTGGATCTCACGATGCTTGGCGTGTGGTTGGCTGGCTGCCAAAGGACACAACATGCGGTTACGTCGGCCCCTACACATCCTTACACTCCCATGTTTCGGCATTCATTCTCCGCAGCTTATTCCCCTTGTCCACTCTCTGTATCTCATTCAAATTTTCTTACACCTGGTGGGCGGCAGCTATAGCAGCTTGTTTTCCTTTTCTTTCTACTTTTTTCTACCTGTTCTTTCCTTTTTATGATGATGATCAACGGGTTGGGGTTTGATGAGGATGACGAAGAAACGGACCAAATCCAAGAAAGTTACGAGAATGATGATGACAAACAACGGAATGAATGAATGTATACCTCTTAACGAGATATGACTATATATGTATAGAGGGAAAGCTGGTGGTTATTTTGGAAATACGACAACATTTATTAATGGCTCTTGAAACCCCCGAACACGACTTGCTGGAAATCGACGCTAAGAACACCGTGAGACTCGACGGCCAGGACGACGGCTGAGGAGGAACCAATGGCTTCAGAGTATCCCAACGTGTACAAAGCCGCAATCAATCGTGCGGAACATAATATTACCTGCCAAGCAGTTGGTTAAAATCGTTCAAACGTTTCGTCATGGTATGAGGTCTCTAGTGTGGTCTGGGTCTCCTACGTGGTATTCAATAACGAGAATGACTCAAGGGGTATGTGTGGAGATAAGTATCCGCAACATATCGGTTCCTGTATTCAGAAAAGAAAACACGGGCTTCTTGGTCCGCCGCCGGACATGATATTGTATCTTCTACACTAACCACTCGCTCACTGAGCCGCTTCACCACCAGCAGCGCCACCAGCACCCCCCGCGGCTTGCTGTTTCCAGGCATTCGCCATGGCCAACAGACTCGACAAGTTCTTGGTCTGCTGATCATCAGCCGGGAAGATATAGTCGACATATTCCTCCCAAGTATCATCCTCCAGCTTGCGCTTCTTCTTAGTCTTCCTCGGCATCTGTTTCTGTATCTTCTCGATATCCTCCGCCGACCCGTGCGTCTTCTCAAACGCCAACCACGCGTTGAGCAGCGACACCCGCTCGGCCTTCAGTTCGCGCTCCTTCATGCTCTTGTGCGCCCTCTCGAAGATCTTGCGAGCGCGCGCCTTGGCCTCCTCGCTGACCGGCTTCTCCTCCGCCTCCTCCTCCTCGGTCTCTTCCTCCTCGGCTTCGTCGGGGATGTTGATCTCGAACTGGGCGTAGCTGATCCAGACCTTGGGATGGTCGGCCTTCTCGAGCAGGCGCTCGTACAGGGCACGCGTCCGCTCGTACTCGCCCTCTTCTTCCTCGAAATCGATGTACGCCTTCCATACCACCTCGGGCATGTCCAGAATCGGCTGCGAGACGGCGAGCTCGAAGATGGCGCGGGTGCGCTCGAGGTCGTCGAGGCCGCGCTCCAGCTCAGCCCACTTGATCCATGTCTGGCAGTTGGCGGGGTTGTACATGACATGCTTCTCGTAGAGGGTGCGGCAGCGCTCGAACTCGTAGAGCTTCTGCTCGAGGAGGATGTACTCCTTGAAGATCTTGTCCTTGGGACACATGCCGATGGCGCGACCGAGGGTTTTGCGGGCTGTCGTTAGCTGGCCCTGTCGAATCTCGAAGTGCGCCTTAGCAACCCACACCTTGGCAAAGGTGAACTTCTTGTGGGGGATCAGGTTCAGACCGGTGTCGTAGATCTGACGGGCTCGCTCGGTATCCTTTGTTTCCCTTTCCTCCCATATCGCGTAGAAGAGGAAGAGGAAAATGTACCGCCTCCAGTGTCGCTTCTCTTGGGTTGGTGGTACTTGAGCAATGGCTCGCTCGTAGACTTCCCTGGTCCGGTCGACATCTCCTCCGCTCTCCTCCAGTCGCGCAAAGTCAAACCAGACATCGTAGTTCTTTGGATTCTCCTTCACTTGCTCCTCGTACAGTCTCCTCCTCTTTGTTAGAATAACGTCCTCCACGCCCTCTTTGTCGCCAAACTGCTTTTCGAATGTGGTGTAGTGGGCATGTAGCGTCATAGACTTGGACCGAGGCAAGTTGTCGAGGCCGAACTTGTAGATGGCACGGGCCCGCTCATACTCCCGTAGACGGGCCTCGTACCGGGCAAAGGCGATAAATATCCTTTCGTCAACGGCATCGTCGCCTAGTGTTTCGGCAATCGTCTGGATAGCAGTCTGGAAGACCTCGCGGACTGTGTCGCTAGTCCCGTATTCCTCTTCAAACTTGGCCCACTTAAGCCACGTCCTCGGTTCCGGATGGACAGCGGTAAAGGCCCTGAAGATTTCCCTTGCCCTGTCGAACTCGCCGTAGCGTTTCTCTAGACGGATATATGCACTCCACGCCTGCTCATCTGGCTGCCACTTCATCCACCGGTCAAAGACTTGTCTGGTGCCTGGAATGTCACCGAGCATCTCCATGACGTAGAGATACTGGTACCACAGAGATGTGACTCTGGGCAGCCGCGTGACGGCGCGGTCCAGGAGATTACGTGCATGGTTGATGTTGCGGTTCTTGATCTCTGCTTGGACGTATCTGATCCAGAGTTCTGTCGGAGCATAGCGTTAGCGATTGATGGGTCAAAAAAAGCGCATAGACAGCTCAAGTAGATGAACATACGAGTATTGTTGGGATGTACGTCCAGAGCGCGCTCGAACACAGAGCGGGCTCTCGCAAACTCCTTCTGTTCCAGCTCCCATTGGGCATATTGTAGCCAATTCGAAAGACGCACTCGGTTGCGTCGCACATAATCTTCAAATTCCTTGCGCTTGCGACCCTGGTATTCCTTGAGCTCCTCGAGGTCGGCAAAGCGCTGGGTGGGAGTCTGGAGGTTGACTTCCTGGCGATCGACGGCCTCGCGCAACAGCTGCTCGGCCGAGATCTGTACGGGTGCAGCGGCCTTGTTCTTCACCCGGGGCGGGCCGCGTGATGACTCCATTGTGAAGATGGGCGTAAAAAGTGGCGATCTAGCGATGTTGGCGTGGTGTTGTAGGTTCTGTTTCTTGATGAGATTTTGGGTCTGGACGTAACAACAGCCAGCCAGGACAAGGACGCGCCGCTGCGATTGATGGACCGTGGCTGGATGCCTGCACAGTGTACCTTCCCGACATCATGTCATATGTCTGACCTCAGCGGGCAGGGGAGCCCATAAGACAGCGCTAGACCGCTGTAAGGCTGCTGTATCATGGTTGCCAATTGGCAATGTCAAGTGAGCTACAAGTACACTTTAGCAATGAGAAGCCAAGCCGCACTGTCCACAGCGGGCAGGCAAAGCACTGCCGCCCTGGCGCAGGTCTAGGCCGTGATGCAACCCGACGCCGCGGTCTCTTGCCTCCAATCTTGCCAAAAACAACCCAAGTCGACAACACAGCGAACCTTTTCCCATCCATTTCCTCAGCGCACGACAGACGTTACGTCTGTATCAGCATCCCTTCCGTTTTTCCTGAACCCAACCGATAAATATCCGAGCAAACGCCGAATATTCTGCCCAGACAGCAGGGTTTTGCGAACATGTCGTCTACTCTCGACGAGCTCCTCCAGGACTTCGAGGACTCTGGCTCCGAGGCCGGTGGCGACGAGTATGGCGATGGTCTTCTGGGTGATGGTGTTGTTCCGGCTGGAGGTTCAGGCGTGGACGACGCACACGTACCGATAAACGATGAGGACGAAGATGAAGGCATGGGCGATGGCGAAGATGAAGACGAAGCTATGGGTGGCGTGGGAGCCGACGACTCGAATGCTGTTGAAGATCCCGAGGAGGCAAAGGCCAAGGTTGAGAAGATGCATTTAGGAGGAGTGCGGGATGTTCGAACTGTCGCGACTCTTATGAAGTCTCTGAAGCCGGTACTCGAGGTTAGTTCCCCAATACCCCTTCGCGGTGCTCCCTTTGAACATGGAAAAGCGTTTACATCTTTTTTGAGCAATAGCCCTGACAGTCTGGGTCGAACGTTGCAGAAAATCGCACACTACCAAGCTACACCCGCTCAGGCCAACGATGTCGGCCATGTCGAAGATCACCCGGAGTACAACCTGTTGACGAATGCCAATAGGCTGTCTACATTGATAGACAGCGAGGTGGCCCTTGTCCACAAGTTTGTGAGGGACCACTTCTCCGCCAGATTCGCTGCGCTCGAGTCGCTATTACCGAACCCTATCGAATACTGCAAGGTCGTTGCAATCTTGGGCAATTCCCCAATGGACTCGGAGAGCATGAAGGCGTTGCAACTTTCAACCGACAACCCCCTGGGCGTAACTCTCAAGTCGGTTCTTGATGGGCCAACCTTGATGATTGTCACGGTGGAAGCTACGGTTTCCAAGGGTCAATTTCTGGGCGAGGAGGAGATTCAACGCGTCACAGAAGCGTGCTTGATGGTGGTCGAGCTTGACAAGGCCAAGAAGACCCTCACTGAGTACGTACAGTCTCGCATGAACATTTTCGCGCCGAACTTGACGGCTCTCATCGGTTCCCTCACAGCAGCACAGCTTCTCAACCAGGCCGGTGGCCTGACTGGCCTTTCCAAAACTCCGGCCTGCAACCTCCCGGCTTGGGGCTCCAAGAAACAGACAAGCTCTGCTCTTGCCACCAATGTCGGCATCAGACAACAGGGTTTCATCTACCAGTCAGACATCATTCGTGGGATCCCAACAGACCTCAAGAAGCAGGCTATGAAGATGTTTGCCAACAAGATTGTCATGTGCGCGCGCACCGACTGCTTCCACCAGTTCAGGGATGGATCAGAAGGCGAGCGATTGAAGGACGAGTGCCTGGACCGACTGGATAAGCTACAGCAAAAGCCGAACAGCAAGGGCGCACGCGCTCTCCCGGCACCCGACGATAAGCCGAGCAGAAAGCGTGGCGGCCGACGGGCTCGTAAAGCCAAGGAAGCCACGGCCATGACGGAGTTGCGTAAGGCTCAGAACCGTATGGCCTTTGGCAAGGAGGAAAAGGAAGTCGGTTATGGTACGGGCGATTCCACTGCCGGTATGGGCATGATCGGTCAGCGCGACGATGGACGTCTACGGGTCACGCAAATCGACCAGCGTACGCGTGCCAAGTTGAGCGCGAAGAGCAAGGGTTGGGGTGGTGCCAGCTCGCTCAATGGCGGCGCGGCATCATCTCTCAGAGGGCTTACCGGCGGTGGCAGCGGCATTGGCAATATCAGTCTGGCTGCCAGCAAGGGCTTGCGGACATCGGGCGTCGGTACCACGGTGGGCAGTGCCACCGCCGGTACGGTATCGTCGTTGGCGTTTACGCCTATGCAAGGCCTGGAGCTCGTTGATCCAAAGGTGCAATCCGAGCTGAGCAGGAAGCGCAAAGCAGACGAGGACCGCTGGTTCAAGGGTGGTACATTCACCCAAGTTGGCAACTCGGGTGGCGCTGGTGAATTCAAGAAGCCTGCATTGCCCCCAAGCAAGAGACAAGATACTGGGGCGACGAAGTGATACTCCTATTTGGAGAAGGTGAAGGAACCGGTGCATGAAAGCGCACATGCCGGCGACCAAGCCTGGTCCCCTAACCTCAATTCATTGGCGTGGGTTAACTGATCACTTACATACTTCAAAGGAAGTCTCTGGCCCAACGCTCCGTCAGGCTTTTCACAACTCATGTCATTTAGATCATTGTTATATCGTGGATTCGGCGTTTTGGGAGCTTTGTTGCTAGGGAAAATATTCAGGGAAGTGATCTCATTCCATTGACAGCTATGGCTTTCCTCCGTGTTTCGGTCCATGTTGCGGCCATTCATCGTCTTACAGTTGATGTGCTACTGTTAACCTCAACCAAAGTACAGAAGAGGGAATGAGCTTCCGCTTCATGCTGCACTACGACTGCTGGTGAATATACGCAACATCCGCAACACCCTTTTTTTTTCTTAAACAAAACATGCTACCCTCCTGGTTCGATTCGGCATCCCTAAATCCCGAAGACGAACGGCCCGAGTTTAGGTATACGGTATGGTTCCCTTCGGCATGACCATGTCTGACAATCGGGCGTGCGTGTGTGCGTGCGTCTGACACCCACCTGGCATGTCTTTCGAACCACACAAAAGAGAAGACACGCAGAAGTACCGGTCCCTACATCTAAACCACAGTTGCGCCGCTGCATGTCTGTTCTCTGTTTGTCTGTTGTCTTTCAATTTAGTTCGGTGCAGACCGAGTCCAGACCGGTTGTGTCACAACATATCCGTCGGTCAGTATGACCGTCAAAAGTAGAGAAGCATCTTATCGTGTCATGGCCCTCTGAAAGGTATTCAGGGTGCTGTTGGCCTGTGATACATACCAGACCCCAACTTACCCATCACCTAAAAACCGGGTGTGTGAATGTCGAGGGAAAGGGCGGAAGGGAGGGTGCCCTCTCTTCTAATCTCTTATCTCTTATCTCTAGACCCTGGAGTCCTGTAGAGGTACCTCGAGAAAAGAGGAAGTGCTATGGCCGGGGGAAAAAAAAAATCGAAAGAGAAAAGAGAGGAAAGAGAGAAAGCAAAAGCCCAAGGAACCAAAAAGAGAAATGCCATGGAAAAAGTCGGGGCCCCGCACTGACCCCTTGTTTTCCACTTCCCTTCTCAAAGACGGGAAGTTGTTGAACGAAAATGATCACTTTCCCTATTACGGTGGCTCCAAACAGAATCCGCCCAGAATCCGGTAGGCCTGTATGCTTGGCACTATGGTATTCTTGAAAATTGCCATGTTCCACAGGAGCAATAGCGCAGAATGCCATGGTCAGCTTGGGAGCGTGCTTGGGTATCCAGATGGTGTGTGTGTGTCCGCATTCCACAGTTCACTTGGTTCGCTGGTTCGCTGGTATGTAGCGGTTTTACGTACAAGTATCACAGGATTTCCCCAGGGTCAAACGAAGGGTCAAGGGAAGAAGAAAAAAAGGGTCAGAAGGGGTCAAGTGTATTTGCATTCCGGTTCTTTGTGCCTTGTGCGGCCGATGATCTTTGGGATTTGGAAGCGGGGATTGGACTGACTGGTTTTTCGAGAACATCTCGATCTCTGATGGATCCCCTTTCTCTTTCGCAAGGCAGGGCCTTTCTCGCACACAATTCCTGCCGTTCCTCCCCTGCTGTCCAAGCCGCGCAAGCCGTTCCCCGGAACAGGGTGGCTCGGGTGGTTCTTTCTTGTTGTGTAGTGTAAACTATTTATTCGTCTCCAGCGAACAAGTTTCACTGTCACTCCGTCATCGAGATCTACGTGGGGACGGAAGCCAAGGGGGGTGTCATCACCTACATCGATACCTACACTACTTTTTGCCTGCCGTAGGAAAGTTCGTTATCTTCCATGCAGTTCTTGTTTGAATTTTTCCTATTGCTATGCCGAGTCGAGTCACCTGGACATACACTACACACATCTATGGATTATGAGATGGGATAGATACCAAGCATGTAAATTCGACATCCAATTGTCGAACTTGCTTTTTTCCCATTCCCATTCAAAATCTTTTCCGCCTCATCCGTTCTATCCTGTCAAAATCTCTCTGCCAAGATAACCCTTACCCCCCTTACTACCTCCCAACTTGCCAACGTACAGGTGATGGTTGGCAACCCTTAAGTTTTGAAATAGGTACCAAAACGGGGTCTTACAGGTCCCTGGAAAGCCAAGTCTGGCATCCCGAACCTTTCTGGCATCTGTGCCATTGAATGCTTTTCTTCAATCACACCCTTTTACACCTTTGTGTGAATGACAAAAGGCGTAAATGCGCTTATAGCATTGGCTGGCCGAGCTGCCGTCGTTATCGCGGAAAGTCATCCACCTAGAAAGAGGGGTAAGAAGGGGTCAAACAGATTGCTCTTTTTGCTTTTCTGCTTTTTTTTCTGTTGAGGGTGGTCCCGGACAGTCCTCCCGCAGAAAGTATTGGATAGCAACCGAGACAGCCCTCTTTTAATTCAGTCTCTTTGCTCTGTCAGCGAAAAGTTCAGCGGTTCGGCGAAGCGAGGAGGGAGGAGGGAGCTAGTAGAGGGGGTAGCAGTGGTGGTGGTGTATATGCACAGCATACAGGCATGCTGTATGGCCTGCCCAGGAAGAGGAGAAGAAGGAGAAGGAAACGACATCTCCGTTTCGCGCCAGTGTGTGCATGGGGAATATGGTTCGCACATGGTAATCTTAATGAAAAGCGATCTTTTGCTCGACCTGCCTTTCTCTGCTTGCCGGTAATAAGGAATTCACGGACCCCGATGAATGTCGGGCTGGATATCTGTTGCATCGAAGCTAGTGAGATGAGAGTTTTCGATTCGGCAAGCACTACTTGCACAGGACTTTGAGTCGAGAGGCGATATTTCATCAGGTCATCAGGGTTCTCTTTCGATTATGCTGTGTGCCGCCAAGAATGGGTATTGATGACTCCTCCAAGAAGCGCACACGGAGACATGATCTCCATCTCAGCGACTGCGTTCGGTGAAAGAAGAGAAGGGCGCACCAATTTCTGTTGAACTGCAGTGTCAGTGATACTGCTGTGAAGGATCTGATTTGAATAGGATGAGTACTTCTCCAGTACAACTGACTGGTTATCACGTCTCTCTTTCAGGGAATACACGTTTACTCACACGCCTAACCTCACCGATTGACCCTGATAGTATCATTGATATGCTGTGGATTGAGATCAGATGGGGTTGCCGCCTTGGCTTTGCGAACCTTGGCTGCTTGGATAACGCTGCCATCGATGATGATCGAAGGCTTTGTCTGTTTTGTTTCTGCATCAGGCTGAGGTGAGAAGCTCAACTCCAGTGAGATTAGATACTGACCGTTTGATCAATAACAAAGTCGATTTCTACTAACATCAGCTCCTGAAAAATCGGATTCTGTTGATTCTATACGGTAGCCCAAGTGTACGTTGGGTCAAATATAAAATTAGTCCGAGCTTTCAGCTGCAGCCAGGTATAGGGCAAATTATTAATACTCTACGTACAAGCGAACGCACACTCCTCCCCGCTAAAGTAATTACTCTCCCTCTATACCCTTATACTTTTATATTGCATAATTAATTACGATTAATCTTTATTGCTCCCCGCCGCCGTTATACTACCGTCTTCCTTACGTTTTATTACCGTTATTTCGACGTCTATTTCCCGTCTATACTATCCTTACTATTTCTACCAAAATACCGGCCCCTTAGAAGTAGTAAGGATAAAATTTGCCCGCGCCTATTAAAGAATAGAATAATAAAATAATTCCGGAGTAATAAATAGCCTACTTATTATATAAATTCGAATAATATAATACGGGTATTATTTTGAAAATTCTAGCGGAAAATACTATATATTAAGATTATATAAAGGATATCGGAAGTAATTAATTTTAATTAATATTAATAGATTATTATATATTTATAGAAAACCCGAAAGATTATAAAGAATAAGACCTAGGAGGTTATTGTCCCTAAGATCGAAATTTTAGGGAACGCTATCGCCGTTACCGTTTACCTTTTCGAAGAGGGGGAAAATATAAACGAATAAGAATATATTAAGTATACTTACCCCACTACTTTACGCCCGACTAAAGAATATATTATCGGTCCTAAGGAGTTCTTTAATAGTATTTATATTTATTATTATTACGCTAATTTAATTAATAAATACTTTTTCAAATTAAAAACGATTATAGAGAAGAAGATAAAGGAGGAGGAAGAGGACGAGTAAAAGTTTTAGATGGAAAAGGAGAAGGATAACTTTATAAATAATATAATATTTAATAAATTTAAGGAGATAGCGGAGGTTTTATTAAATAATAAGAAGAGACGCAAATTAATTAAAATTTCCCTTTAGAAGCGTAAGAGAGGTATATAAGAGTACGCTACTTTATATATACTATTTTATTCGATAAGTATTCTATATTATATTTCAATTCTATTTTTATATTATATTCTATTCTTAATATTACTATATTATATTTATTTTATAAAATAAAGTAAAGTATTTTCTATATTCCTTAATAATTAATATTAATAATTTAACTATATATTAATTAATATTGGTACCGATTAACTAACGTTAATTAGTAGTAAGTTATAACGTATAAACCTAAATAAATTTAACGGATTATATACGTATATAAACCTTTTAGTAATAAAATTTTATTAATTTTAAGTTTGAGAATTATTTTATTACTAGCTCTTATTAATATATATATCTTTTAAATATTTATAATAAATAGAATTAAAATGGGATTTAAATTTTATAATAATTAAATAATTAAATTTAAGGTAAATATTTAAATATATTATATAATAAAAATAAAAAGATACGTTTTAATACTTTAAAATTTATAAAAGGCTTTCTTTTATTAAAGGTTTAATAATAAATATATAAAGTATAAAGTTTAAAATATATATTATATAATAATTATATATTTATAGTAGATTTATTTATTTATATATTTATTATATTCGTATAATATTTTAATAGAATAATTTAAATACTTTTAAATATTATAATATAATAAGTATAATACGTAGTATTAGAAATAAAAAGAAAATATTAAAAGTATTATATTACATAAATTTCGAGTATAAGGGATACGAATAATTTAATAAATATTATAAAATATTTAAAATAAGAAAAAAAAGGAAATTAAATATATTAAATAGAAGAGAGAAAGTTTAAATATATAATATTAAAACGGGAATTAAAATATATAATAGGAAATCTTATATATTAATGAATATAAGCTAATAGGGTTATTGTATTACTTCCTACTTAGAAAAAAGATTTAATTTTAGAATTAATTAAAAATATTATTAATTTATTTATTTATACGAAAATACTATATTTAATAAGGCTTTTAAAGTTCTTATTAAAAGGAAAAGATAAATTAGTATTATAATAATAGAGCTATTTAATTTAAAAGAAGTAGAAAAAGTAAGAAAAATAAAACGAAATATTATTTTTAATATTATTAAGAGTAATATTTAAATTAGAATTTAAGAATTTAATAAATATAATAATTTAAAATAAATAAAAGTAGAGATAAGTTTAATAGTGATAATTTAAATAAGTAAGGAAAGAATGAATAGAATAAGCCTAAAAAATTAAATAAATATTAATATATAAAAGAGAAAAATAAAAATGAGAAATATTCTTCGATATTATTAATTTATTAAATATACTTAAGGTATTTATCCTATATATTAAAACGAAAATTAATATAATAAAGTAATAGTATAGAAAATATAGNAGGTTTAAAAAATAGACGAATTATTAAAATTATATAGTTTAATTTATTAAAATAAGAATTAATATATAATAAAACTCTATAAGTCTTTTTATAAAGTAGAATTCTATATATTTTATATTTAAATAACGAGGAGAAATAAAAGAAAAATGAATATAAATATATAAGGATTTAAATTTTAAAAAAATACAATTCAAGAAAGTAATAATAATTTTTAAAATAAGATATTAAAATTATAGAAGTAAGTAGTAGTCGAATAAAAAAAATAATAGAAATTAAATTAATATACATATATATAAGCTATAGATATACTTATTAATTTATTAAATATTAAATAATAATAATAGTCTTATTCCTTAGCTATATATTTATAGCGCTACAATTGGCATGAGGTACTTCTCCTAATTCTCTAAAAGAAAAACCGTTCAGCAATAAGTACCGCCGGATAAAAACCCCTAATTCCATTCCGGTTACGGGTAAACCGTACCGCTCCTTCCTAGCTTCTAACTATAACGGTTCTTACTTATTACTATAGCGAACAAACGCGCTTTCTATTTCAATCTTCCTAATATTAGAATTATTATAATACTACTCCCTTCGTCCGCTCCTTCTTCCCGTCCTTCGGCCGCCGTCTTATCCCCGTTTATTTTTATTCCCTTTTATTTACTTTTCCGCCCCACCCCTTCCCTTTTATTCTCTCCCCTTTCATTTTATTCCCCTATCCCTACCGTAATTTATACCCGTATAAAGGCTTCCTCTACCGTTTATATAAATTCTTCCCGAATATTAGCCTTAAACCTTCCTCTTCTTCCTTTAAATTATTATATTTTTAAGATAGCCTTTTCCTTATTTAACGGCGCGCTTAGCCGTACCTTTAATTATAATATTCGTTAATTTAGTATTTAAATTAATTAAAAATTTTTTTACTTTATAGAATTTTCGTTTAAATTTAAAGCTACGCCTTCTACCCTTTATACTCTTTAAATTCCTAACGTTCTTACAATTCTTTTTTAGAATTTTATTATTATCGCTAATACTTTATCCCGTAATCTTATACTTCGTCTTCTTAACGACCGGTAAAGTCTTTACCTTTATATTTCCATATCCTCTTTAATTAATTTTATTTCCTAATATTATTTATACTTTTTTTTACTTTAATTATACTTTAAATTTCGCCGACTATATTATAAGTACCCCGAATATTAGTACCTTTAATTATAATAACTTCCGGATTATATTTATAGAATATATTTATATAATTAATAAACGGGGTAAATATCCTTTTCGGTATTATAATATTATTTCTCTTTAATATTATTTAAATATTATATCCTAAAATACTTTATATTTATTTATTATTTTAAAGTATATATTTAACGTTCCTTTTAATTATTACGATAGGTGTAATTACGTTTAAGCGGCGGCGATTATTATTATAAACGCTTTATTCAACTTTAATAAATTTATTAAAACCTTCTAATAAATTTATACGTCTTTCTTCGGCTTTATATATATTCGTTTAATTATCGACGGTCTCCCGGATATATTAAATACCCTTTCTTCTTTTTATTACTTTAATAATTTAAAGGTTTCGGATTATAAAGAGAAGGGTTATTATAAGAAGTTTATAGTCGACCGCCGCCTTATTACTATTTTTTTTTATATTATTTTTATTAGTATAATTAGTAGTAGTATTAGTCCTAGTATTAGCGGCCCTCCGGGTTCGTTTATAGCGTTCGATAGCCCCTATATTAAAATAGGTCTTAATTAGAACGAATAGTATTACTAAATTACCTGCGATTTAACGTTAATAATAGAGATATTTCGTACTTTTATTAATTATATTTAAACGTTAATTAAATAATTCTTTTATAATTCTATTCTTTTTATTAAATATAAATTAGAATTAGTTTAATTGGTTTCCCTATTATTCCCTTCGTTTTTATATTTTAATATTTTAGTATTATAAATAAATAAATAGTTTTACGCGTATTTTGTAAATTCCCTACGATATTTTTCTTCTAATTCGATTATTAAGCGGTATTTATTTAATTTATTTAATTTAAATACTTACGAAAGGATTTTCTCTACTTGTTACAGTACGGGAGGCACTGGGCCGGAGCATACTAGTGCCTGGCTATACCGAATCCGGTATAGTTAGTTACCGATATAGCTCCGGGTAGTAATAATAGTCTAGGACGGATTCGTCTCCCTTAAAACGAATTCCTCTTTTATTTAATTAATTATTATTTATAATTAGAAGTACTTACTTAGTAAAACTATTCATTAATACGAGTTCTAAATTACGATTGACTATAGTTCTTTAAAACGAATTCATTACTTCTATAATAAATCCGCTACGTATTAATCCCTTTAATAAATCCGTTATTAACGGATTCTTCTTTTAAAACGAATTTATCTTTTAACGATTTTATTAATAGGTAGAATAATAATTACAAACCTAATTCTCCTTAATTTATAATAAATAATTTCTATAATATTAAAATCGAATTATTCTTTACTTTTATTATTATTACCTTTTCCTTATAAAATGTTTATACGTTATTTCCTTATCCCCCCGGAATCGCGTCCTATATTACTAAATTACTAAAATGTCGGTTATTTAGACCGAAACCGATAGTAAGAAAGCCGATAGCCTATATAAATTTTATAAAAGATATCCCGAGCATCCTTTATAGGAGAATATTAATATTTA
Organism: Neurospora sp. CHS-2018b; assembly: GCA_009806015.1. NCBI lineage: Eukaryota > Fungi > Ascomycota > Sordariomycetes > Sordariales > Sordariaceae > Neurospora > Neurospora sp. CHS-2018b. The sequence goes on from RAOV01000007.1 coordinate 414,726, forward strand.
TAATTTAATAGTTCTCGATTATTATAGAAGAATTTAGCCCAAGCCCGGCGATAGTAATTTTTATACTATTAATAATAAGATTTTCGACGATAGTAATCTATCTCTCCGTTTTTTATACTAATCCTTCGATTAAAATATCCTTCGGAAGTATTTTATTTCCTTCTTTACTAAGTTTAACGAATTCATTAAGAATAATTAGATTAACTAAGCCCTTATAATTTAGGATATAAGAAAAAAAATAAGTAAAATAAAGGTCGGGGATACGGCTTTAATCCTATATTATATTAAATTATCTTCTTTAATTACTTTAATTATTTATTGCGCCGATAATCCTTCCTCCTTAATTATAGTTCGATATTATAGAGGCGAAACCGACCTTAAAAATAAAGAAAAAGTGGTTAATAAGGGTAAGGAGGTTAACCGAACCTAATTTAGAATTAATTTCCTTCCTAATATAGGCCCGGTCTACTTTATTATTAAAGAATAATTTTATTTCAATTTTATACGTATTAAAAAGCTATTAAGTTTATATATATTAGATATAATATATACTTATAATTATTTTAATATTATAAGGGCTATTCGGAAAGGTTTTTTCGATAATACTTCCTTAAAAAGGGATATACCGGTTGTATTAAGGCTCCTTTCGTTTATATTATCCCCGGTTTTACTAATTACTTTATTATTACCTTCATTAACGTTAATATTAATTTCCCGTTCTATTATTAATATTATATTTAAAGTAATAAACTTTTTATATAAATTAATAATTTAATTAATTTTTAAAGTCCGTTCCTATATTCGGAACGTAAATAAGGACCGCTAAATAGTAGAACAAATTAGAATTTAATCTATTACTTTAATTTTTTTACTTCCCCTTAAATACTGTAGCTATAAAATATTATTATCCTTAATAATATTAAATATATTTAAAATCTATATACCGGGATCTATTATTAATTACCGTTGTTTAATTATTAAAGCCCTCCTATAGGAAGTTAAAATACGATTTAAAGCCGATTTTAATACCTTTATATTTAATACGAAGAAAAGTAATTTTGACCTAATTATAAAAAATTATATTTTTAACAATTCTATTATTCTTGATTAACTATTCGATATTTTTAGTAAAATAAATTTTAGAATAGAAATTATAGGCGGCCCTTTAACCAATCCGGTTATTATTAAAGCCGAAGTTAATAGTATTATTAGTTCTAGTATTTGCTATATAGAATCCGGCGCTCTTATTTTCTCTATTTATAATAATATTATTATTCCCTCCGGAGCGGCCCTTATTAATATAATTCTTCCGTTTATTATATCCGGTACTTTTATATTGCTTAGACCGGCTTAAAGAATAATATCGCCCCGAATTCCTTTAGGTTTCCCGCCTACTAAATTTTATTTTAATTTCCTGCTTAATTTTCCGCTTTAGGCCGATATTAATACTTATATTAATTATCCTTACGCGTATAGAATTATTCCGCCGCTATTTAAATATTTTAAGTATTTCGGTCCTAAATAGGGTATATTTTTTTACGGATATTATAACGCTCTTATTTATTTAATTAATTTCCCTTCGGGTCCTATTATCCTAATTATTAGAATAGGTAATAATAATAGCGGTAATATTCCTATTTACCGAAGGGTTATTAATATTCTTAATAATCCGGGCGGCCTTAATAGTCCCGGAAGTCTTAATAGTAGTAAACGTCTTCTATTTTTACCCTTTTAGGGCCTTAATTTCCTTCGAAGAAGCCTACTAAATAGTCCCCCGGGTCTACCGTTTCTTAATCTAAATTATTACGGTACAAGTCTTCCGAATAACTTCTATTCCGTTAATAACGATTAAAAGGTATAGGAAATAAGTATATTCTAGCCTAACGTTCTTTATAATAAATATTAAGAATATATAATCTTTTACGTTAGTAAAATCCTTTACTACCAAAATTTCTTTAATTAGGAAATTAGCGTCCGGTAAGGTATTAAAAATAGTTTTAATAAATTTTAGAAATTCTTATTCTACTTCTTAAATTTATTAAAAAGTAAAGCTATAGTATAATAGACTTTTGAACTTTCAATAATTAATCGGGAAGTTTATATTAAATCTTTAAAAATATTATTATAATTTATAGATATTTATTTTAATATTAAATTAACTAATACCGCCGAATAATTATAGAAGAATAGGTTTATAGAAGCTTACAACGTTCGCGAAATATCTATTTATATCTTCGTAGGCTAATTGTTTTATTATTCTTATTAATAGGGTAATATTACTATATATTAATAATTTAACCGGTTATATATTAATCTCTATCCCGACCTTTAGGGATTAATAAATAAATTTACTATTAAAAATATTAAAGAGACGTACCTCCGACGCTTAAATATTAAAATTAAAATTTAATAGAAAAAATTGAAGGATCGTCGTTTTAAACCTTCTATTTACTATTAAAAAGAGAACGAAGAGATTAATTATAATCTCGGGGAAGAAAAGGCTAATTAAGGAGAATTATTATTTTTCTACGGAAATAGCCAACGTAGTAATTTCTCTTTTCAAAATTGTAATAGAGGCTATTATAGCCGAAATTCTAATAATCGTCGCCGGAATAATAGAATTAATAATAATAGCCGTCGAAGTAGCTTTAACCGCCAAGGTCGCCGCTATAAATATTTCTATTAACGGAAGATTAATAAAGAAAGTAATTTATATTATAAAGATTATTTTTATTTTTATAACAATTCGCTTAACATTAAAAAGAAAGTAAAGGAATTGAAAGAATTAAGGTATATTATTATTAATAAAGGCGAAGACGATAAACCTAATAAAATAGCTAATTTCGTAATTTATATCGAAGACGTCCTTAAAAATATTAAAGATACTACTCCGATTATTACCGAATCTATTACTTCGTAAGAGGAATTCGGTAATTGAGTAAATTATTACTAAGCTTTAATAATTTAAGAATTAAAGAACGAAAACGCCTATTCTAACGACTTTGAATAGGATAAATCCTTAGAATAATATATTCTATTTATTTCTAATAATAAATTTATTAATAAGAGCGAAGAAGTTAATTTCGCCTTTTAAAATAGTTAGGTTATAGAAGCGAACCCCGCTTTAATTATTAAATTTATAAAAATTCCCTAAAAGACTATATATTTTATAATATTAATTAGTTAAGATCCTAATAGCCTTAAAGTAAATATATATTTAGATTTAGGCGCCTCTAATATCCTCGTAAATAAAATTTTTATTTATAAATTCGCTAAGAATCTTCGTTTTTTTCCTATTCTAAGCTTCCGAATTAATAGAATTTCGAATAACGAAAAAATTATAGAATAAGTAGAATTTAATTTCTATATCCGAAGTAGGATTTATAGGACGTAAATTAATAGGCACTTCCTTATATAAATTAATATAGTCCTAAAGTTAGTACTTAAACTTTTATTAAATACTTATTTTTTTATTAATTATAGTATATGTAACGGGTCTACAAGAGTAAGGCACAGCGAGCAGTCGTGTAAGGTTGAAATACTATATTTGACAAAGAGGAAAGGAAGGACTACACCGGAAGGGTGCAGTCGGAAAAGGGTTTTATAGATTGCGGCGCCAAGGCCGGGCAGGCTAACCAGAGGCCTCGCAGGCGGTTTAGGGACTTGGTATTAACTAAATCTAACCCTTAGGCTCTAGCCCCATAATATTACCCCCTTACTCCCTTCTCCCCCTAGAAAAAAGGGGAGAGCGGTCTATCGCATAAAGTATTAAAACGCAACTAATTATACGAAGAATAACGAAATCCATTAACAACCGCTCCCATCCAAATGCCTACCATACGGGGAAGAATCAATAATACCAAAAATAAGTATCTCCAAACCTAAACCCCTAAACAAACGCTACACAATTACCTACTTACTACCCGGATCAATAATACTTTACCAAATACCTACCCTCACAAAGCTACGCCCAATAATCCAAATACTAAGACTTAATTAAAGGATATTTCTAGATTTTACTTATTCCGGTAGTCCTCTTCTATTAAATAACAAATCTATACCACCGGTAATAATTAGAAATAAAATTATTACCTAATATTTCGTATCGCTCTACTTCCCTTACTAATAGGAATTATTAATTACTACGTCCTTTATAACGTGTCATAGCATGGCTGGATGAGGTTACCAGAGCACTGGCCACTAGGCAATAGGGTGCCGGGCACAGGGCACTATGACACATCGGATGGAATGAGGCTCAGGTTCTTATCGATAAACCGAACGGATTAGGAAGGCGGCGACGACTGGCAGTTCTAATTTATATATCCAGAACCGTAATACCTTCGTTTAATTACTTCCTTTTCCTCCTTATATTTAATATTACTTTAATTTGTAGTTTTTAATCTTATAATTTATCTCTCGTAGGATTACGCTTTTATATAATATTAAGTATTATCCTTTTATTAACCGGGGACGGCACTAAATATCCTACTCTATTAATATACTTTAAGGCAATTAATTCTATTTAATTAAATTATAATTAGTTTTAATTATTTAATCGGAGGATTATTAAATTTTATAATAAATGTATATAATTGTAACGTAATAAATACTTTAACCCCCCCGCTCCCGCCCTAAATTAAATTAATTATATAATATTTAATGCCGGAAATAATTTAAATAAAATTTATTATTACGGTTTTAGCGAATTTAATTCGAGTTCCAGCTTCGTTTCGAATCCTAACCTAGAGGAAGAAGTACGTCTATTCGATTAGATAAGAAACGACGGTAGTTTCAACCCAATTATTAACTTATATAACCCTTTAACTTAATTAGGAAGTTATACGAAATCTTCTAATCTAAGTAACCTATTTATAGATTTATTACGCCTTAATACGGCCTTTACGCCTAGCGATATTGAATATAATTTATAAGGGACCGGATTAATTACGCCGACGAAATATCGATTACTAAAAGTCGAAGATAGTAATAATTTATTCCCTTTCTTCAAAAGTACGAAGAAATAAAATCTGTTTAACTTGCAATATTTATCCGACCCGCAAGCGGTCCTATATAATGTTTATAAATAGTTAAAGGGTAAAAGTAAGGCTATTCTGAGCCTAAGACCGCCTATATTTATAAAGATATTTCTCTCTAAACTGGGAAAATAGCCCGCCTCTAAGAAGATATACTCATTTAAAGCCCTATTACTAAGGGGCTCCCCTCTTGGATTTAAAAAAGAAATTATAGAATCCCTAGGGATAAGAGTAAATTCTAATTATTGATTTACGGAGCTAAATTTAAATTACTTTTATTAAATCCCGGATATAAAAATCTAGAAAATAATTTAATAGGATAACGTCTTAACGAAGGTGGAAGCGGAAATTATTATAGTAGATAAAGTTGACCGAGCTGGTTATAACGCCGTTATAATAGTATCCGATTTCTAGAACCGATATTTGTAACGGCTATACCCTTATACGAAATTTCCGCGTTGGGTCCTTACTCTTAATTAATTATTTTAAAAAGTATAATTATAGTTTAATGTAATTTACGATTCTTAGAAGGATAATTACGGCGAAATAATAATATTTAAACCTGTTTTAAAGGTAACGGAGAATAATAGAAAGTTAAGACGGTTTAATATTATTAATAAATTTATAAACGCTTCGTTATTTTACTAAGCTTATTAGGAAGATCTATCTACTATATAGTACGAATTCCGCTAGCGTATTATTATAAAAAAAGTTGCTAATAATATTATATATAATATTCCTATAATCCTTGGTAAAGTAAGTAATAATATAATATACTTCGATTTATAGGCATTTTACTTCGTTAATTAAGTTTATTAACTCCTCTAAGATAATAACCGACTAATAAGGGAAATTTTAAAATTTAATATTAAATTTTAATTAAGTATGTAAATATAGGAAAATTTCAAACGGTAATAAAAGATCCCCGCCGATTTTGAATAATAGTTTCGTACTTTAGAATAATAAAACCGATTCTTTACTTAGACGGTAGCCTCCTTTATAGTAATACTGCTACCCCCTCTTTTAAACCCCGTTTCGAAGAAGGGATAGACGGAGGAATTAGGAGAGTTATTTAAATGTGGGGTTTCCTTTATTAACGATATTAAATGTAAAGTAAAGAGTAGTAAATGCGAAATGGAAGATAATTATAATATTATAATTAATGGTAAAATATTCCGCCGAGATTTAATATTTACTTGGCTATAGAGCGTCCGTACTATTACTGGTAACGACCCGCTTAATAGAAACGATTTATTAAAAGGCGAATCGGATAGTAATAATAATAACGATTGTAGTAATAGAAATATCCCGGCTATATTATTTTCCGTCCCGGGATCCTGTAATTATATTCTAATTAGATTGATAATTATAATTCTACGTATTAAAAGATTAATTAAAATAGTAGACCTATTTACTTTTAATAATAATTTTAATATCGATAAGATTTCGTTTAATATATAGATATTTTAAATAAAGTATAAATTTTACGCTAATGCTAATTATTTTAATAGTGAATAGGATTATATTAGTAAAGTATATTCCTAGCTAGGAGGATAAGTATTGGAAGGGATCCTCCCTTATTTTAATGGAAAATACCTAAAAATTATTAAAATAGTTAATAATTTATTAAAATATTTGTAGAATAACTATTATAATTATATAGTTAAGGAGACGGTTATTATACAATACGAAAAACTAAAGATAAAGCCCTTAAAACGCTTTTAAGATTTTAAAACGACTTTTATTTAGTTAGTAAGCCGCTATATAGTATTAAAATCTCTATAGAAGCGTAATATGAGACGTAAAGTTATTTAAAAATTGGCGGTACTGGCCGAAACGATTTATTTAAAGGAATATAAGACTTTTAAAGAGTATTATATATTATTTTAATCCTTAGACCCTAGTATTAAGAGGTTAAGCGAGGATTAGAAATAGTGGAATAAGAAGGCGTATACCCCCGCCAAATTAAGAGATACTAAATTTTATAATCCTATTGCGACTCCTAAATTCTATCGCCCTACTTTCGAAGAGATAAAGAAATTGAATATTAAAAACCGTTACTTTAATTATAGGAAGGTAGGCTATTAATTACCTACCTATCCCGATAGGGTAAAGATCTTTTCGTTAAAAGCCGAACTAAATGTAATTGCTAATTTAATTTAGGGAATTTAAGATTAAACCGCCGGGACGGCTCCCTCCGACGGTTCGGAGGCTCCGCCGACGGAATTGGAGGATAGTAAGTCGGATAGATAGGATTCCGACGGTTCGGAGGATTCGAATACGGATTTAAAAAATTAGAGATCTAAAGAAGAATCTCCACTTTAGGAGAAGTATTAATTAGAAGTATAAAAGGAAAAAAAGACAATTATAAAATATAATAATTAAATAAGACCTATCTAAACTTCGATTTAAAGAAGTACTTGGGGGGCGGTAAAATATTTCTTATTAAATATATTATAATTAATAATAGACTATCTATTACTATAAACCGTACGCTCGTCGATACCGGAGTAAATATTTATATATTTATAAATAAGCGTTTTGCCGCTAAATTTAAAAAATTATAATTAGAGCAATATAACGATTTCAAACCAGGGTATATTATATTTTATAAAAAATTATAATCCGATATAATTATTATAATAATATTGGGTTATTTCCAGGTTTAAAGGTTTTAATATAATAAGTAATAGATGGTAGTATTACCGAAGATAAAGAAGGATATAATTTTGGGGAAGATATAGTTGGCCGAGAATAATATTTTACTTAATTACTATATAGAGAAATTAATCTTTCTTAAAGAGGTAACGCCTAGCTTAAAAAATATAAAAAATATTAATATTAATTAAATTGGGAAGAAGATAACGGACCCGGTTTATTAAAACGATATTAATAGGAGAATTAAAGTAATAGAAGCCGAAAATAAGAGAAGGAAAGACGGCGCTATAATCCGAATTAAAATTAGCGAATTAGAAGAATTCGAAGAGGTTATAAAGGAATTACGGGAGGAAGTAGAGGAATATCCGGATTAACGACTGATAAAGATATATTAAATTAAATTTAGAAGGTTACTAATAGGGTCCGTATAAAAAAGAACCTTCAATAAAATAGAATAAGAATTATACCCTAGTAAAGAAATAATTAATATAATTCCTTAACCTAAAAAGGATATAAAATTCCTATGAGAGGACCCCTTTTTACTAGCGGATAAAAGAGGACTATATTATTTAGAGAAATAATAGGCTTAAATAAAAGTTAAATTAATTAATTTAGTTATAATTAATGTAAATGTTTTTTAATATTATGTTAAAAAATATAAGGTTAAACCGGAAGTAACGAATTTATACGAAATTAAAGGTATTATTGAAATACTTCGGGTAAGGACGAAGCTTTTTAAATATAATATAGTAAAAGATAAAGAGAAAGTTTTAAAGAAGGTATTAAAGGATTACTATGCGCTTAAGGATTTAGAAGTATTTAGTAAAGTAGAATTAGATACCTTATTTAAATATAAGTTAGCGATAGATTATAAAATCGATTTAGAAGATAGGTATTGACTGGAAGAATTAGGAATTAATTTACTATATTGAATAACGCTTTGAAAATTAGAGGAATACTGGAAATATATTACGGATAACTTATAAAAAGGCTTTATTAAAGCGAATTTAGTACTTTAGGTAGCGCCCGTCCTATTTATTCTTAAAGTTAATAGAAGTTTAAAATTCTATATAGATTATTGAAAGTTAAATATAATTTCGAAAAAGGACTGTTATTCGCTACCTTTAATAGAGGAAATATTAATATATATTAATAAAGTAAAAATTTTTACGAAAATCGATATACGATAAGCGTTTTATCGAATCTGTATAACGTTAGGATAAAAAAATTTAATTACCTTCTATATTAGATTCGGAGCCTACTAATATAAAGTATTACTTTTCGGGCTATATAGAAAGCCTTCTTCCTTCTAAAGGTTAATTAATAATGCCCTAATAGAATATTAGAACTTTTATAATATTTATATTAATAATATTTTAATCTTCTCTAATAATTTTATTGATTATAAACGATATGTAAAGATAATCCTAAGCTATTTATAAATAGCTGGGTTATAAACGGATATCGATAAGTGTAAATTCTATATAAAAAGGACGAAATTCTTAAAATTTATTATAAGAATTAAAGGGATCTCGGTAAACCCTAAAAAACTATTAGTAATTAAAGATTAAGTTACCTTTAAAAATTTAAAAGGGGTATAAGCCTTTTTAAGATTTTATAACTTCTATAGGAAATTCGTATAGGAATTCGGGCGTATAGCCCGGCTACTAATATTATTTATAAGGAAGGATAAAGTATTTACTTAAATAGAAGAGTATTAAAGATCCTTCGATAAATTTAAAGAGGTCCTATTAAAAGTACTTATATTAATATACTATAAGTATAGGCGCGAAATAAGGCTAGAAACGGATGCTTTAAACGGTATTTATGTAGGAGTATTTTTATAAAAAATATTATTGGATATTAATTCGGAAGGGGAATAGTATCTAATGGCGTTCTACTCCGAGATTATAGGCCTAACCGAATTTAATTACCCTATTTATAATAAAGAGCTATTAGCGGTTATAAAAGCAATTAAAATCTAGAGACCCGAATTTAAAAATACGGATTAAATATTTATTATTATAATTAATTACTAGGCTCTCGAATATTTCTCGACGAAAAAGTTATTAAATTTGCGGTAAGTAATATAGTCTAAATTATTTTTAAAATATAATTTTAAAATAATATACTGGCCGGGTAAAGATAATATAGCCGCCGATACGCTATTTAAGAAGTTTAAAGAATTAAAAACGGTATTAAATAAAAGAAATAATTAATATATATTATAATTATTAAAATTAAATAAGGAAGTAAAAGGTTTCATCTATGTAAAAAATAAGGTAATCACCCCCCTAGTAGAAATATAAATAATATTTATATATTAAATTAAACCGGTTTATTTTAACCCTATAAAAACGAATTCTTCTAAAAACCCTGAAAATAAAGCCTCCGGCGCTTCGGAGGACCCGAAGGAGAATACGGAGGCGGGAAATATAGTAGACGCCCAACTACTAATAGAGAAGTTATTAAATATTAACTGAAATAATATTTCGCTTAATATCTATAGGAAAAAGGCGAAGGCGGAAGAATTAAAGGACGTTTATTTAAATTTTAAATAGGGGTTAATATTATACGATAGGAAATTAATAATTCTTAAGACTAATTATTTAAGAACCGAGGTTATTAAAGAGTATTATGAAACTCTATTAATTAAATACCTAAGAAGGAATAAAATATAAAAAATTGTAAATTCTAAATACTAATAATTAAGGTAGTTAGTTAATATCGATAGATTTATTAATAATTATTAGATTTACCGTTTATTAAAGGCGCTAAGGGATAAGACCCTAAATTTACTCTAAACTGTACTGGTACCACCTAATTATCGGATATAATAATCGATCGTTATTAATTTTAAATTAATATTAGAAAATAAGAAGGGTTTTAATAATATATTAGTAATAATTGACCGCTTCTCGAAACTATCGTAGTATATCCTATATAAAACTATTATAATAAATAAATAGGCAGCGGCTCTATATTATTATAAAAGGCCCTATTGCGTATTCGGACTGCTAGGCGATATAACGAGCAATTATAAACTATAATTCGTATTAGAATTTATATAAGAATTTACGCGGCTATTAAATATCAAATAGAAATTCAATAGTATAAGGCATTCCTAAATAGCGGAATAAGTAGAAATTATAAACTAATACTTCGATTAATAATTTCGCCTATTCGTATTGTATAATTAAAATAATTAGTTAAACTTTCTACCGGCGTTAGATATTATTTAAAGTACCCTGCCCTATAATAATTTAAAAGGAATAATACCCTATAAGGTTATTTTCGGCTACGAAATAAATCTCCTTAATATAGATTAGGAGAAAGTATTAGAAGCGACGAACCTAAGAAAGAAGCTATCGCGAAAAAAGGCGGCGAGAATCGCTAAGGTATTAAAAGAGGTATAATAATCGGTACGAAACGCAATTACGCGTACGTAGGAACGGTTAACCTAATAGGCAAATCGTTATTATTATAAACTTAATTTTAAAGTAAGTAATAAAATCTTTATTATAAAGAAAAGTTAGGTAATAAATAGGCCGAACGATAAATTAGACTTTCCGTTCACAAGAATCCCTTACGAAATTATAAAAATAATTGGCTATTTATACGAATTAATTATCCCGGATTTATAGAGAAGATCGAAGGTTTATTATATAGATTAGTTAAAAAAGGACCCGGGCAACCTATTATTAAGATAAGCGCGAAAGAATCCCCTAAGGGAAATTATTAATAATAAGGAGGAAGAATAGGAGGTCGAGAAAATTATATCGTTAAGACTAGTAAATAGAGAATTACGTTACTAAGTAGATTAGAGAGGTTAGGACCCTAACTTAGAATAGTATTAAATAGAAGGATTTAAAAACGTAGCTTTAAAATTGAAAGAGTATTATAACGACCCTTCGAATAAAAAAAAGTTAAAACCGCCGAAGCGGTTGGTAATATAATTAAGAATAATAGAAAATAGAACGGTAGCGAAAGGCTATAAAGATAATAATTTACTGCTAGAAGGAATAAAGAAAAGAAAAAAGATATATTATCGCGCTTAATAAAGAAGCGAAACCGTTATATTATTATAAACCGTAATACCGGTTATATAGTATAATAGTATAGAATAATAGCCTATATTATTAATAAAAGTATGCTAAGCCCGATAGTATCTATCTTCTACCTAAAAGGCGGTCTATTCGAATCCGATTAGGGGAAGTTTTTTTTTTAATATTTTTTATACCGTTTTAGTACTACGATAATTAAATTAAATAAATAGTCGCGATACGTAGAATTTATTTTAAGTTTCTTTTCTTTTATTGTAATATAATAGATTGGACTAACCGTTACGATGGGTTTATATATCTTTTATATAATTGACGATTGTCTTTCATTTTATATTTTTTTATAGCTCTAGGGCTGAGCCTTTATTCCGAAGGGGGGGTAATATTATAGTATAGCTAAATAAGGTTACTAGAATACTAATTACTAAGCAATAGGGTACCGGGTATAAGGTACTATAATATATTGGATAAAATAAGGCTTAAGTTCTTATCGATAAACCGAACGGATTAGGAAGGCGGCGACGACTGGTAGTTCTAATTTATATATCCAGAACCGTAATGCCTTCGTTTAATTACTTCCTTTTCCTCTTTATACTTAATATTACTTTGATTTGTAGCTTCTAGTCTTACAGTCTATCTCTCGTAGGATCACGCTTTCACATAACGCAATAGCCATAAACTATCGTTATAATTCCCTCGCTAAGGACGACTTTAATAATCTTTATACCTATAAAATATTAATATTTATTACCTTCCTAACGGCTATATTTATAGTAAATTCTCTATTAGAAATATATATAAAAGGGTAAAGACTATAAGGACTTAATACCTTAAACTAATTAAATTCGCCCAAATTAGCTACCGAATATTCTTCCTTTTAAATACCTAATCTAACGCTCCCTCCTACTATAACTTTATTAAAATAATTACTCTAATATCGCTCAATTTAAAAACTCTCCTTAACTATTATCGTTATAACCGTCTAAACCCCCACCGGATCGAAATAAACTAACTTTATTTCTATAAAACTAGTATTACTCCTTAAATTAAAATATTACTACTACCTCCCTTCTCTCCTCCTCTTCCTCTTCCTTATATCTTAAACCGAATTTAAAACTTCTTAAGCAACGCTAGTACTAAAGGATCGCTAGTAACTTTAACCGGGCATACTTAACGGAGGCAAAGGCTAAAAGAAAAATTTCGCTATTAAAAATAATATACGAAAAGGTAGGCGGGGAGCCTATATCGTAGGGGCGAATTTATCTACGTAGAACTTAAACGTTCGGAATTTTAGTACCGTTATTGAAAGGGATGGGGGTCCGGGTAGTAGAGGTTTGGTTTGATCGTAAGCGAACGAAGGAAACCGAACGAAAATGAAATTACTAATAATCGTAGATAATAGGGTTGTCGCTAAAGGACGAGAGCGACGGTATTATTAAGGGAAACGAAAGTAATACGGAAAGGGCGTCGCGAAAAACCGAAGCGACGAAAGGGAAACTCTTTAGGCGTACTTACGAGAGAATAATAGTAGGGTATTGAAAAGAGGGTCAAATATAATATAACGGGTCTGCAAGAGTAAGGTACAGCGAACAATCGTATAAGGTTAAAATACTATATTTAATAAAGAGGAAAGGAAGGACTACACCGGAAGGGTGCAGTCGGAAAAGGGTTTTATAGACTGCGGCGCCAAGGCCGGGCAGGCTAACTAGAGGCCTCGTAGGCGGTTCAGGGACTTGGCATTAGCCAAGTCTAACCCCTGGGCTCTAGCCCTATGACAGTATAACCCTTAATTTTATTTTAAAGGAAGTTCGCTTCCGCTCTATATATAATATAAAGGTAAAGGGTTAAACTTTCTATAAAATTAGAATCGAAAAGTAGGCCTAATTCTATAACGAATTTAATTATATTAATATTAAAACTTATTAAATTACTTTACGTAAAGTAACCTCCGCTAAGAAGGTAGTCGTTCCGGCCTTTATAAAGATTTAAATTCCGGTCCATTATATTAATCTTTTAAAAGACCTCCGGAAACTAAACCCGAAGGTATACTATTTTCAGTCAAATTATAATAATATCTTTAATTATACTATTATTTATAAAACTACTAAATTCGTTATTATAATAAACCGAGCCGTTTAATTACTAATTATTAAAATTTATAAAATAGTCGGCTATATTTATAAATATATTAGAGACGAATTTAGTATATTAATTAATAATTACGATCTAAATTACTTTATACCCGCTATTTAAGTTAACTTTATTCCTAAATAATATATTATATTCTTTAATAAAGAAAATTATTAATCTGCTCTTATAGTATAGGAAATTAATCTTAATACTCTAACGCTACTAAAGAAGCCGGATATATTTAAATTATTAATTTAGGGATTTAATAAATTTAATAATATTTTTAAAGCTATATCCGTAAAAGGGGTTAATATTTATTATAATAAACCTAAATTCGTTAAGAGGCTTATTAAATTAATAGATAATTATAATATTTTCTATAATTGAAGGGTAATTCTAATAACCGAAAATAAAAAGATAAGGATTAATTTAGTAGAAGATTAGTAAAATTAGTGGAAATAGGTATATATTTACCCGTTAAACTATAAAGACTATATTTTTTTTAATAAAACTTATAATTAGCTTTACGTATAAAGGCGTATAAGCTTTATAAATTAACCGGCTCCTTTTATTTATCCTATATTTATTATTTGGTATAAAAGTAAAGGTTGTATAGTCTTTAATTTTTACCTTTTAAACAAGGTTATTATCCTTAACGTTTATCCTCTCCTAGACTAATAAGATATTATAAATAATATAGTCGGATATATTATTTTCTCTATTTTTAACGCTTCCGGTTTCTTTTATTAATTGCCTATTTATTTGAAATATAAGGACCGAATAGTAATTATTAACCTATATAGTTTCGAATAATTTAATATCGTATTAATAAGTTTTAAAAATACTCCCGCTTTTGCCTAGCGCTTTATAAATTGCCGTTTCTTCGAATATCGGCACTTTATTCGTATTTATATTAATAATATTATTATATTTAGTAAGACGGAGGAAGAATATTTTATTTATTTATAAATCGTTCTAAATATTATTAATAAGTACTATATTTATATTAATACTAATAAATTATTCGTAGGGTACCCGTTTATAAAACTATTCGGCTATATAATAGACGGTAAAAGTATTAATTATATTAATAATTATATTACTACTTTTAAGTAAATTAAATTCCCGGAAACGTTAGGGGATTTAGAGATTTATATTAATATAGCCGGTTAATTATATATTAGAATACTATAATTTTAAATTAAGAGTACTCTTTTTAAATAGTGTAAGACCGAATTCTTCCAATAAGGTAGAGAATTTAGGGAATTCCCTATAAATACTTCTAAAAATATACGTAAGGCGTATATTATACGAATTAAATTCGTATTAATTAAAGAAGAATATAAATCTTTCTAAATTATATAGGATAATTTATATAATTAAATTAAGTTTTAATACTACGACCGTTCTCGGGCTTTATTCTTTAAAATTAATATTTATAAATAAGGTTTTAGCGTAATAGTTTTCTAGTTTATAAATTTATAGAATAGTAAGGATATTTTAAATTAGGATATCCTTATAAAGCGGATCTAGTTTATTACCTTTATTTTTAAAGAGATAATTCCTATCGAAAAGTACTACGGTTTTACCGAGGCCGAGGTTATTACTATTATTTAAATTTTGAAAAAGTAGTGTAAAATAATTCAATTTAACGAATTCTTTATTACTATTTTAACCGATTATTCGCTAGCTAAAGGAATCTTAAAGTATACGTCCTTAATTATTATAAATTTAGTAAAAGCGAATTTTAAATTCGTTAATACTATAAATTAGGTTTCTTAATTCTATTTAAATATTTTCTATATCCCGGGCTTATTAAATGTCGTCCTAAATACTTTGTTTAAATTTCCTATAGAATTTAACCGGTATACTAATTATAATAATATAAATTAATTAGAAGATATTTAAATTAATTAGACGGATTTAGTAGCCCTAAATTTCTATTTAACGGTATTAATATTAATTCTAAAATTCAAAGCCAAAATTATAGAAGGTTATAAGGTTAATTCGCGCTACTAAAAAATTATTAATATATTTTATACTATAATTTAGGCGGAAATAAATTCGGCTCCTAAAGCGAATTCGGTACCCCGACGTATAGATTACCGCCGTTAATTGCCGGCCGGCCCGTTTAAATTCCGAAATAATATTCTCTTCTATATTAATTATAATAATAAAAAGAGGATTTACTTACCCTCTAATTATATTTTTAAAATCTTTAATCTAATATATAATAAATATTAATATACTAGGGTTAACCGTATAATAACCGAATTTAATTATATTTATTTCTATTATAAGATTTAGAAGGTCCGTTTTTACGTTAATTATTACTAAATATATTAGGAATATTAGACCGATTGTTAATTTATTCCTAGTGAATTTTAATTTATTCGTCCTTTGCCGTAACCTTTTTATATAATAATTACCGATTTCGTAACTAATATACCTTTAGTCAAAATTAAAGGGACTTTCTAGGCCCTACCTAGCTATAATACGCTAAATACCTTAAATACTAATACTTACAAATTTAATAAGAAGATCCTACTAATAGCCGGTTACTCTATTTATATAGCGAAGGATTAAGCTACTATAAAGCTACGAACTTAGAATTTTACCAATTAAGGCATTCTATAACGGATTATTAATAATTATAATATAAAGTTTATTTCCGAAATATAGAAGGAGATTTTTATTATTTATAATATTAAATTATTATATTTTATAGCGTATTATCTTTAAATTAACGGGCAATCCGAGCGTACTAATTAGATTATTGAAATTATTATCCGTTTCTACTATATTACTTCCAACGCCCTTTAAACGAATATTTTGCTAGCTATCTAATACTAATTTAATAATTCTTTATATATTACCCTAAATATAAACCTTAACGAAGTAATATATAATTTTAAGCCCTATTCTATATTAAATATCCTTACGTACGTCGCGGAGGATAAACCCGGTATAAGTGTAAATACTTTATAAATCCTAAGGTCGGGGTATTAATTAAAAGTTATTAAATTAATTAATAAAGCGGGTATAATAGTAAAGAGGCGCTATAATACGAAATATACTCCGATTAACTTCGAGGTTAGGGATATAATATATATACGGTTCGGGAATAATTATAAATTACTTAAGAAATTAAAGAGGAAGTAGTTAACATTGAAATTTAATCCCTATTATATTATTAGAAGGGTTAATTATTTAATTTACGAATTGGATTTCCCTAAGGATTCGCGGTTATATTATATTATATTTGTAATCTAATTATATAAGACCGCTAAAGGGCCAAATCCTTTCGAACGGTAGGAGGACCTTCTAATAGAAATAGAATTAAATAATTAAATACCTTTCGTCCTTAAGAAAATTATTAACCGCTACGTACGAATATATAAGCGTAAAGGTAAAGTAATAGAATTCCTAATTATTAGGAAGAACGCCCTAAATATAAATATTAAATAATTAAAACGTTCTATCCTATTAAATTTAAATAAAAAGATAGTAAAGGATTATAAGAAGAAGTTCCCTATCGATTAATAGAAGGAGCGCGAACGTTCTAAATATATTTCCCTTAAATTTATACTAATTAAAAAGGTATTAAAGTCTAATATTATTGTAGAATTACCGGTATAGAGAAAGGAATAAAAGGGGAAAGAATTATTTAGGCTATTATTAATACGGCCGGTAAATAGGCCGAATTTATTACCCGTCTAACGTTAAATAAGTAGGATTTGTTATTTATTATATAATTAGTAAAAGTAATAGTAAAGAGTACGGGCCGTTTTTTCTTTTATTATTTCTATATTATATTTTTGGATTTCGTACGTATAATTTTCCTTATTTCCTATTTTTCCCTCTTTTAGTAATAATAATATTATAATTACTATACCCTTTTATACTTTATTTTACTTTATACGTTTAAATATTATTTTAAAAAAGCCCTAGGAATACGTTTTATTATTATTTTATTTCCTTTTTCCTTACCGAATTACATAAATATATTTATTCGTACTTTATATTTATCGTTAGTAAAACCTAGTCGGCTATTACTATTCGTTTTTCCTTATTTTTCTTCGCCGAATCCGATTATAGTTATATAATTTAATTTAATTTATTACTATAATTTATTTATTAATTAATATAGCCAATTAATTTATCTTAATTGTTTAGGATAAATAGAAGAGAATTATTATTCGAAATAAAATAGACTTTATTCGATATATATTTAACGTTTTCTTAACTACAATTAATACTTATAATAAGGAGTTGTTCGATATAGTAAATATATTTATTAAGGATATAATACGTAATAACGATAATTGTATAGTATTTAATATAAATACCCGGTCCCGTAAGGCTACAAACGAATAAATTATCCTCGATTTCGGAAATAGTATTTTAATATAATATTTTCGATAATTCGCCAATTTCCTTATTATATTCGTACTTCTATATATTAAGTTTACTAAAGCCTTTTATAAAATTATTCGCCGCTGGATATAGGCTTAGATTTATAATTACTATTCGCGCTATATTTAAATATTATTTATTAATTATATTTACTAATTCTATAAGCCGAATCCGGTATAGCGTAACCAAACCCTTACTAATATCGGCTAAATTATCCGCTATTTATTAATTAAGCGGTACTATATTCTTATTATAAAGATTACTATTAGATTTATCTTCGAGATTAAAGAGGGTATTATTAAAGGATACTTAATACTTTTTTCGGTAATAGCGGGATCGGCTATTATAATCGACCTTTTACTTACGGTAATCTATTATTAGAATAGCTATTTTACTCTAGTATTAATATTTAAAATATTATATAATACTTATTTTAATTTAAAAGGTGTTAATACCGATTAATAAATTTAATTGGAATCTATTAGTAGGAAGATTAAAGTATTTTAGGGACTTTAGAAGACGAGCGTGAAAGGATATATCGATATTATTATTAAAGTAAATAAGTTTAATAATAATAGCGGACTCTATTAGGTTATACGCCTATATAATCCTCTTTAATATTTATTTAAGGCTATAAAAACTATTATTATTAGTATTAATAGCGCTGATTTCGTTTCGCGTTCCCCGATAGTACCTATATTCGGCTCTTTTATTTAAGTGGTTAGTAACTATCCGGAATTCCTTCCGAACGATTGGAATGTAGTAATAAATTTAATTATTAAATCCGCTATTTACGACTACGATTATAATCTCTTCTTTAAAGAGCCTTTTTATATCCTAAATAAGGATTTTATCCTTCTTAAGGAGGTAAATACTAAACGCCTCTTAGAAATACGTACGGTTAACTTCGAAGGGGGTAATATTATCCGCCGCCAGGTTATATATAAATGTTTAAATAACGAATTTAGTAGGTTCGCTAAGCTTTATTAAAGTAAAATTTTAATATTATATAATTAGATAAAATCGGCCTTAAATAATTTATATATATAAGTTAATTATATAATTAATACGTATACTAATAGTAAGGCTAATTATTTAGAATTGCCTATAGTTAAAACCTTAAGACGAACGGCCATTAAAATAGTTATTACTTAGCGCGAAGAAGGTACTAATAATTTATAGAAGTCTTAATTATTATCGAAATTAATTCTCCTAGCGTATTATATAATAAATGCATTTAATAGTTTACCCGAATAAATTAGCGGATATCTATTCCGTTTAAAATAATCCTAATTAACCGAAATTAACGTTAAAGAATTCGACAGATCCAGCTAAATTTAAAAGGAAATCGTTCGCTAATTCGTCGATAATTAGATTAACGCCCGTATAGAGAAGTTTACGAACGACCTTTACAACTATTATATACGTTTTTTTAATTATTATAATATACGTTTAACCGAATTTAAAATTAATAAGGATTATAATATAGATATCGAAAAGGTAACCGAGGATTTAAATAATCTTACATTACTTATTATTAAAATTGCTAATACTATTAAGGGTAAAATTCCTTCGGTACTATAATAAGTTTTATTTTAAAATTTTATTTAAAATAATAAGGCCCTTTATATTCTTTTTCTATCGTTTAGCACTTTATTAATTTCGTCCGCTATTAAAAACCTTCTCCGTCGTCCTACTACGGGCACGATTACTACGCTTGTAATTAGACGTAGTAATAGGGTTATTAAATTAGCGGAAGTATTCGTAGAGAAAAGTAACGATAATAAACTTATAGAAAATATATTCGAATCCCTATCGTTTAATTAGGGCGCCCGTAAGCGTTATAAACGTTTTAAAGTAGATTTTATCTATCGTAACCTCTTCGGTACCCCGAATAATATTTTATTAATTAATATTTTATCAGCGCGCGCGAAACGCTATATAGAGCGTTTGAATAATAAGGATTAAATTTCTATAAGATATTTTCGCTTTAATATAAATTTATAGTATTTAGGGTTAACGTTCCCGCTTTAATATAAACTTCTAGTATTTTAGGTAGACGATTTCGGCTCGGTATAAGTTTATAGTATTTAGGTTAACAAATTCGGCTAGATATAAATATATAATATACGGCTAACGAGTATAGTAAAATATTTATTAGTAGGAAGAGTAATAAGGATTCCGGTATAAGGCCGAAGACGTTTTTAAATATATATATAAAATAATTAAATAATTAAACCGACTATCCTATAATTATCTCCTAATACTCCGGGAGATATTATAGTACAGGAGGTATTAGGCCGGAATATATTAATACTTAGCTATACCGAATCCGGTATAGTTAATTATTAATATAGTTCCGGGCAATAATAATAATTTAAGACGGATTCGTCTCCTTTAAAACGAATTCCTCTCTTATTTAATTAATTATTATTTATAACTAGAAGTATTTACTTAGTAAAATTGTTTATTAATACGAATTCTAAGTTGCGATTGACCGTGGTTCCTCAAGACGAATTCGTCACCTCTATAACGAATCCGCTACGCATTAATCCCTTTGATAAATCCGTTATTGACGGATTCTTCTCTTAAGACGAATCCGTCTCCTGACGACTTTGTTAGTAGGTAGAATAGTGACTACGAACCCAGCTCTCCCTGGTTCGTAGCACTACTTTAATTCTATTATTTAGGTGAATTTGGAATTCTTTTTATATTTACGGCTAATCGGTTGCTATTATTTAATATTTTTTTATTTATAAATATTTAAAAATAAAGTATTTAAATATTTCTTTTCCGGTTTTATACGAATAAAACGGCGTTATAATATCTAGTACCTTCTTTTAAAAGAGGAAGGACTAAAGTCCGATAATTCTTATTTAGGCTTAAGTAAAGAGGGAATTTTATATTTTCGTTAATAGGTACGGTTTATTATTATCTTTTAATATTTAGTTTTTTTTTTTTTTTTTTTTTTAGCCCGATTATATACTATTTAATAGTATTATTATTAAATTTCGCGTTAAGGTTAGCGATAGTAAATTTATATTATTAATTTAATTTAATTACCGCCGCCGTTATTTAATAATTATAATATAATATTTATTCTTTTTTCGTAATATCTTTTAATTATTTTTCTTTATTAATAGTGGTCGGTTTTAATATTTATAATAGGGGTAGGGGCATTCTTATTACCGAAGGCGGCCCCGCTATTAATATAATAAGTTTTTCTATTAGTATTTACTCTTTAATTTATTTAGTTTTAGCGGTATTATTTTTAAGTCGGTTAATAGGCGGTTAACCTCTTATTTTTATCTAAATGCGGTTAATTACTTAAGTTATAATCCTTCGGATAAATTTAATTTAGTCCGTTCGGGTAAGCCTCTTTTTAAAGGCCCTTACCCGTTTATTAAAGTAGAGGTTGAATAGTAAATAAAATATTTCTATTTTTAGATTTTATATTAGTATAATTTTATACGCCCCGGTAATTATTTTTAAATATTTAATTTAATATTTAACTAGTCCAATTATTATCCTTTATAATTTCCTATAAATTTTAGTCGGTTAGTAAAAGGTTAAAGCTTTATATATAATAGTACTTCGAATATATTTAATATAAATCTCCTTCGTTCGTACGAAAGAATAGCCCTAAGTTTTTATTATTAGTTATATTAAAGCGTTCGTTTATATAACTATTTTTCTTTTTATTATTTTTATATATATTTAATAATTAAACTTCTAGTTTAATTAAACCCCTAAGAATTTTATTAATTTTATTAATTAAAATACTACCCTACTAATTTAGAGAGTTTCTATCTTCGGTTCCCTTATTTGCGTAAAATATATAAGTTCCGTTTTATTCGCTTCGAATTCTATCCCTCTTTCAGCTATTTATTTGGAATAGATTTCCTATACCGCTTAGAGAGTCTTATAATTTTCTTCTATTATTTTAGTTATTATAATAATATTAGTATCGTTAGTAAAATTAATTGTAATTACGTTCTTAATTATAATTAACCTATAGTATAATAGAGTAATAAAGAGAATAAAAAGGATTAGTAAGAAGGGGGAGCTTTAGGGTATTTTTATTATAATATTATAAAGTTTAAACGTTTTATTATTAAAGAAAAGGGAATTTTTTTTTCCGGTAATAAAATTATTTATTTATTTAAAAAGTTATTGTAAGAATTATATTTCTTATAAAATATATAGAAATTACTTATAATTAATTTTATTAAATATACCTTTTAAATTAAAGAGTATAAAAAATATTATAACTTTAAATTTTTAAGTTAAATAGACTGTATTAATTATTATTCTAATTATAAATTTTATCGAACGGTTTACCCGGTTACTTATTTAACCTTTTAGGAAGAAATTAAACTTTTTTATTATTTATATTAATTTTATAATAATTAAAGTTTCGAAGATTTTTCTAATATTATTTAGTAGCGAAATCGGCCTTTATACGTTGGTTAGCTTTTGTTATTTGGTGTTTTTTCTTAACTTTTTAAGAATAATTACTTTTATATTTTTAAATTATTAGGGGAAATATCTAAACCGAAGGTTCGTTGCGGCGAAAGCCGTTATAATTCATTTAAACAGTATTTTATAAATTTTTAAAAATTTGTTTAAGAATTAATCGATATTTGGCACTTTATTCGGCGCTATTTTCGAAAGGATATTTTTAATATTTTCTTTAATAATTTAATTATTAATAATTATTAGGGTATCGTTATTTAATAATTAAATTTAATCCGGTAAATAACTTGTAAGTATATTTATTTTAGGGAAGAATCGGTTAGTAAGGATATTCGCTTTACTATTATAGTTTTTAATTTTATTTACTCCTTCGCTAAGTTTAAAGGCTAGTAGTTTAAGCGGATTTATTAAATAATAATTCCGGGTTCGAGCCTACTTTTTTAATAGTTAAAATTTATTTAAATCCTTTAATACGGCGGCAATATAATTATACTACTTTGCCCTCTAAATTTTCGAAATGAGTCGTCGCTTTTTTATTATTATTTCTACGAATTTTTTTTAATTAGAAAGCGTCTTATTCTTAAACTATATTTATTACTTCTATTTTATATTTTTTATTATTATTTTATATTTTAAATTTTATTAATCTATTTATTTTCTCCGACCTTTCTTCTAATATAGGACGAATTCTTCTATAATATTAATAAATTTTCTATTAAATTTATTGAATATTAATTCGAAGTCCTTTATTATAACGATCTCCTCCGGGACTAATATCCGTTTTTTTATTACTTCCTTCACTTTCTTTACATTTATAAAATTTTAATTATAACCTCCTTCTTCTTCCGCTTTCCTATTTTATTTTCTAATTTAAATTTAAATTTTTTAGAAGTAGTAATCCAAGCTAGTTTATTCGTATTAGTAGGCTCCCTAATATTTTATTTCGATATTATACAATATTTATATATAATTAATCGTCCCGTCCTTTTTTCTTTAAATTATATTACTAAACCATATTAGTTCTTTGCGAAGGATTAATTAATTTAATTTCTACCGTTATATTTAAGTAAAGAGCCGTATAATTCTTAGGTTAATCCTATTCTTTAAATTCTAATCGGGATAATAAAGGTTAAAATCTTTAATAGTTATTTAGTAGCCCTTTAAGGGTTTCTCTTCGAAGAATTTAAAGAGGGGAGACCCTTATTAATATTCTAATATACTATTTATTAAAATAAGGGAATAAATAGAATAGACGATTATTAGTTCTTATAAATTTTTAAACGTTACTGCGGTTTAATCCTTTCCTAATTGGAAATTTAAATCTTTAAAATTCTACCTTTTATTTATATAAATTACCGCTTTTCCTTTTTCTAAATAATTAACGCTATAATATTTATTATTTCGCGGCCAATAAATATCCTTATTTAAATTTTTACCTAACTCTTAAATTACTACAATATTATAAATTTCCTTTTATTCGAATAAAAATTTTCCTCTTTCGTATAATTTCCCTATATTTTAATAGAATATTTTTAATTAAATTATTAATTACTTTATAAGAGGGTTCTTTTTAATTTAGCGGCGGATAAGGTAGGGGTTGCGTCCTTAGCAGCGGTAATTCGCATAACGGCGATAAAGCTAGTATAAATATAGTCGCTAACGTTTTAAAAGTATATAAAAATATTTATTAGGTTAAATTAATTTACAAATTTCGGCTAAAAATTATTTCCAACCGTTTTTTTAAATCGGCCTTTCTTCGTATTTCCAATAAATAATTTTTCTAAAATTATAATAGAATAGGAATTAGGGGGGGCGTTAAGGATAGTAATATCCTTTTTAATTTTAATTGTCGGTTTTAATATTAATTTAGCCGGTCTTTTACGAATAATAAAGCCGCGGAGCCTTTTAACATATATAATTGAGGTTTTCGTATAGGTTGCTTTAACGAATAAGTATTATTTTTTATTAAAAGTAAAGTACCCCGACTTTTTATATAATTTATAATAAATTAGGGAATTATTTTCGTTCGAAAAGTAATTTATTTCTTTAAAGCGAACCCTATTATATTTAAATTAATTATAATAGTTATAAGCGTCCTTTTAGCAATAGAATTTTACTATATATCCAAATCCTTAATATTTAAAATATTATTAAATAGTAATTATAGTTTAAAATAATTCGTATAAATATATTCTACTATCCTAAAAGAAGAAATTCTTTTAAAGGAAAATTATTACCTTCGTAAATGCAATTTCAATTAAAATTATTCCTTTATCTTCCCTATTATATTTTTTCTAAATTTTTACGCAAATAATATCTATTTCCTTATTTTTCTCCCTCATTTCTTATAGTATTATATTATACGATTTTTCGTTAAGGTTAGCCTAAAGGATTCTTTTAATTAGAATTCCTATAGTATTTAGGGTTACGATAACTTCCGTTCTAAAGATTTTCTTCGCTTAAATATAGTATTTCTAATACTATTCGCGTATAAATTTATTAAAAATTATAATATAATTACCGCTTATTACTATTTAAATAATTATTCGGATTATTTTATTCGGTCTTTCCTTTAAAGCGTTTTCAATTATTTACTTTATATTTTCGTTCGATCGTTTAGTATATTAGGTGGAGATTAAAATTCCTTTAATTATAAATTAACATTCGTAATTAAAAGGGATAAATTTCGGGGTAATAATAATAGTTAATTATTAAAGGGTAGCACCGATCTTACCTAGTAATTTTACAATAATATTAGCCTATTTCTTCGGCGCCTCTTAAGCGCCCTTTTTAAATTCTTTAAAAATATTCTTCTTTAAATTATTGAAATCCTTCTTAATAATAAATTGGCTTTCACCAACCTTATTTTCTTTAAATATCTAAGACTTACTCTTTTTTCATTTAAATTTTTACGAATTCGAAAAGTAATTTTCGAACCCAACGATAATCTTCGGACGAAATAATATCGTAGTCCGTAAATTTATTCGTTTAAATAATAAATTTCTTTATAATTTTATTATCTTTCTCCGTTTTTTCCAAAGTCTTTATAGCGAATATAGCATTAGGGTTATTATAATTGGAGAAGCTTCCGAAGGGGTTGTAAATACTATTTTCGAATTTACGTACGCCTCTATTAATTATTATTAATAGCGACGACTTAACGCTATCGCTACGCTCGTCGTAGGATATCGCGAGGGGGGTAAATAACCTTCCTAAATCGATTGCCGTTATCGGTTTTCGTTTTGGAGCACTTCCTGACTAGAAATCGGCGTTTCCGGTTTCGGCGTCGTTTTAGTTATTTAAATATTTTTAAATATTAAATAGCTAATTAAATAATTATAAAAAAGCTAGTAATATAATATTATAATATTTAAATCGTAAATATAAAGTATTTGAATAATTTAATAAATATAATAGAATAATAAAGGTGAGGAAGAAAAGGAAGTTAAATATATTAGATTGAAAAGAAGAGGTTTTTATATATAATATTAAAACGGGAACTAAATAGAATAATAGGAGATTTTATATATTAATAAATATTAATTAGCCGGGCTATTATAAAAAAGAAAAAGGTTAAACCGAAAATTAAATTAAAAAGGATTTCTTTTATAAATATTCTCTATTTTATTACGTAGTTTACTTTATATAAAGCTATATAATAATAAATAGTTTAAAATATTTTAAAAGATTTATTAAAAATTAAAATATATTCAAGTCTTATTTTTATTTTTTATATATTTTATATTTGCAAAAATAAATTTAAATTTCAAATTTTATTTATAATTTAAATAGAATTTCTTTATACTATAAATGAAATTTTATATAAAGTAAATTTAAAGAGGGGGAATAAATCTAATAATAAATATAGTTAAAAAAATAATTTTAATATATATATTTAATTATTCTTTAACCCTTATATAATAATTAAAGTTCTATTTTAATATTCGTTCGCGCCCTATAATAAAATATAATTAATAAAAGACGGATTTTAAAAAAATATTAATATATTACAATAGCGATTAACTACCTCTATTTTCAAATAACCAATATTAGTTACTATCGCAAAAAAAAAGCCTTTAATATTCTTACCGGTCGCTTCTCTCCCAATATCGAATTTCTAACATTACTTTTCTATTCCAAATATTCTACTACTATACTAGTAAATAATATCTCCAAACCTATTTATATACCAATTTATTACAATAGGTCGTAAAATTACTAATTTTACGCCTTATACGGATTTTCTTTAGTAGGCTTATACGGATAAACTTATACGTTAATAAATATTTGAAATTTTAAAATAAATATTCGGATTTAAAATTAATCGGACGAATTTAAATACTTTTTTCAAAATACTAAATATAACCCCTATCCGCGGACTAAATACGATTATTAACGATAAATTGTATAATAAAATTGAAATAATTACTTTTAAACGGCCGGTAATAAATTTAAAATTCTTTATTATATTCCGGGACTATAATTTTATAATTTCGAAAAAAAGTATAGCGGATTTATATCGAACTTTTAAAATATTAAAGAAATATACGCCCGAAATATTTAAAGGGAAATTTAATAAAATATATACTATTTTACGAGGTATTAAAGAATTTAACGAAACGTACTTCATTCGAAAATTTAATAAACGGGAGCTATAATATACTTTATAAAGTTCTTCGAATTTTATTTACTTAGGGAACTATTTTTTACTTACTTTAAAAAGTTTTTCTTAGAAGTAATATAAAAAAAGCTAAAACTTTTTTATTAACGCCGAAGTAATTAGATTATATTTAATTTTAATTCTATATAGTATATTAATATTTATTTAAAATTTAAGTAGTTTAATATCGAAATATATACGAAGATAGATGTATATTTATATTATATCCTATAGTTTTATATAAGTATTTCTACTACGATAATGAAGTTTATATTTATTTAATAAATAGAAATTATTAGGAAGTATAGGTTTATCCTAATATAAATACGAAGCGACTATAGTAATAAAATTAATATAATAGTAGGTAGACTTTATTTTATTGTATTAAGGAGTAAAATATAAAGGATTTTAAAACCTTATAAATTAGGCCTAAATTTAATAATCGTTTTTAAAAAAGGATAAATTGAAAGCGACCTTCTTATTCGGTATAATATATTTTAAAAGGATTAAGTATTATTTATTTATAATTTAAATCGATTATTAGAAATATAAAACGTTTTTTTACGAAGGAAAAGTACCGATAACTAATATATTAAAAATTAATAAAAATAGTTACAAAATAATCGAACGCTTTTTTAAATAGTGAATTACTCTCAATAGTAATTAATTAGTATTAATTTAATATAAGTAGGACTATTTCTATAAATTCGAATTTATAAATACGTAGATGGAAGTAAGAATTAAAGATTATATTACTTTATTATTTATTTTTATACCCCGAATCCGAATAGAATTCGCCGAGTAAATTAAATATTAAAATAAATATACTATTTAACTTTAATATAACCGCTGTTATATTATTTCCGGAAAATTAATTATTTTATTTTATAATTATAATAAAGTTAAAACTTTTAATTATCGGTATTAAATAGATTAGAATCGGTATGTATAATTAAAGGAGATTGTGTATAAAGATAATTTTAAATTCGATTATTACTTATTATAGTAAATAATAGATTTATACGCTTTATTTATAATAAATTTCGTTTTGTACGCGCGGAATATTCCTAATTAATTATTCCGTTAAAAATATAATTACCTTTAGAAAAAATTAAAGGTTTATATATTAGAAAGTAACGTACCGGAATTTTATATTATAATATTACCGAAGGGTATATTCGAAGAGGTTAAAGAATTAATAAAGTAAATAGGTAGAGATATAGATAGAATAATAGAAATATTAAAATATAGATTAAATAGGATTAAAAATAGTAATGAATATTAGTACGAATAAAATAACGATTAAAGGAAATTAATTGTAAATAAAATAGATTAATTATATTCTTTATAAATTATTTATAAATATTATTAAAAATAATATTAAAATATTATACTTTAACGAATAAAATAGCTTTTTAAAATTCAATACTAATAGTTTATATATAACGTTTATATATTACAAACGAAATATATTTATATTTATATAAAGATATAGGATATAAATACTATTATTTACCTAAATATAATTAAATAAATTAAATAATAAGGATAATATCACGGGGCGAGAGGGTACCGTTGGGGGTAGGGTAAGATATGCGTTGTTGTACGAAGGAGGAGAAAGGGAAGTGTGCGTGGAGGATTGGCTATATGGGCGAGAGCCCAGACAGGCCAGTCCGTGCGCGCGCACGTAAGACTGCACGTAACGAAGTATATAACTAGTACGAGTGTATAGCTTTAGGCTATAGTACGAAGTATTAGTATGGTATATATGCGGTTAATATAGTGTAATTATATTATAGGCTAGCTTTATAATACTATCCCCCTTTAAAAGAAGTTCGTAGAGTTGAAAAATCTATATATACGTATAATAATAGACCTATTCCTTTATAAATTATTGTAATTTACGAACTGCGTCGGGGGTAGCTTTCTTAACTATATATTTATTAATTATCGTAATACCTTGCTAAATACTAGATATAATTTATCTTCTACTTCCTTATTAATTATTATATCCGTCTTAAATGTTGTAATTATATTTAGGAGTGGCCTCGTTATGTCGATTACGGAGGCCGTTTCTTATTAGAGGCGGGTGGAGCGACACTAAAGAGAATTTAGTATTAGAGAGGGCGCCGGGGCGGTTAGAAGGTCGGGGGCCGCGGTTAGAGAGTTGGAGGCGAGACGCTAGAGGAGGCTCTAGACCTTTAGAGGGATAGGTTTATTCGGGTTTTTGTAATAGAATTATTATAGGCAGTATTTATAATCGATAATATTATTAACGGACTCCTAAATAAGGTTATTAATTTTCTATTTAATATAGTATTTCTAATAAAAGTTGGAGCCCTTTTAAGCGTAGTTAATAAATTTCTCGAATGTTTATTCTTCGTACTCTTCTTAATTATTTATTTATATTATTATTTTCTTATTGTTAGCTTTAACGTTAATTGAAGTATTTTAGCCGGGTAGTCCTTTATTAGACTATAATTATATTATAGAAACGTAAAAGATTAGTAAGTACTTTATATTAGTAGGTAGGGCGAAGTAAATTATATAAAATTCGGTTCGGACGATTTTAAAGGGTCCTTCCTACCGGGGGGAAAATTTAGTATAAGGGCGACTATTGGCAAAATTAATCGTATTTAGTAGGACTATATTACTAGTACAATACTTAGGCGAATCGACGCGTTTCTTATTAGTATTATCCTTGTACTATATTTGTATACGCCAAGATTATTAGATTACAAAGTCTTAGATTTTTTAGAAGCGATCCGCTAATTCGTTAGCCTTGTAATACTTTTTGAATTGAGCCGGTAATAGATTTGGCGGCGGCGGAATACAGGGTTCGGTGCTTATACGAAGGTAATAGCTATAATTAGTAAAGAACAGTAAGATTCCTATTAATAATAAGATAATATTATTATTAGCGAATTCCACGAATATTAATTACTTCGCCTAGTCCGTTTATATTTAATTAATATAAAGTTTTAAAAATTATTTTATTTCTACGTTAATTCGTTCTATTTAGGCATTAATTTATAGGTAGAAAGCGGAGGTTAGTTTACAAATGATGGATAGCCTTTTATAGAGGGTAGATTAGAAATATAAAATGAATTAAGTATTTTTATCGGATAGGATATTATTTAGTAGATTATAAATTGAGTAAATATAATCGATAAAATAGTTAATTAATTCTTCGGCTTCGAAGGTTATAATTATAATATAGTAACGTATCTTTATAAAGCGGTCGACGACGATAACAACGTATTTAAAAGTTTGGTTAAAGTAAGTACTTTCCGGTAATAAGGTAATATAATCAATAGAAATATCCTTTTAAAGTATTAAAGAGACGGTTACGGGTTTAAAGTAGCCGGTAGAATTACGCTTTAAGGATTTGGTCTTCGCGTATAGGAAGTAGCCTTTATAAAAAAGTCTTATATTATTATATATCCTTTCCTAATAGAAATTGCGTTATAAGAATTCGTACGTAGCGTTATAGCTAGGATAGCCCGCACCGGAGGTATTATATTGTCGATTAATTAGTTAGAATTGGAAGTTCTTATTATAGAGGTTAATAATAACTTTGTTTCGTTATTTCGTAATATTATTAATAGTATAGTATTTTGAGAAGGCTTTATAGAAGACCTTTTTAATAATTGATAGCTATTATTAATAGGAATCGTTTATAAAGTAGGAGATTAGCTCTTGTAAGAAGATAGACGTTTCGTAATTAATACGGATTAAATTATCGGTAAATTTAGTATTAAAGTCCTTTTAATTTAGTAGGTATAGTAAGAAATTAGCGGTTAGGTCTTCGAAGTAACCCTCTTTAAATTATAAAAGGTTGAATAGAGTTTATTTATAGGCGATTAAACAGTCGTTTTCCTCGTTATTTAGGCGATCGTTAGGCTTGCGATTTAGGGTATTTGGTCGTAAGTTCTTTGAGCCGGGGGTATATTTAATTAAGAAGTTGAAGCGAGATAGGAATTGAAATTAGTATATATATTATTAGGTAAGTTATTTATTAGTTGTAAAGGTTTATAAATTTTTATAATCTATAAAGATATTAAACGGCTATTAGGTTTCTTCGAATTCTAGCCTTTATTCCTTTAAAGCTTTAATAATGGCTAGTAATTCTTTATTATAAATATTATAATTATATTTTTACGAAGTATATTTAGCCGAGAAGTAAATTATAAGGTAAAGAACGCTATTATTACTATATTATAAGAGGGTGTTGCCGGCGGCCTAATTTAAAGTATTTATTTTAATAATAGTCTTTTTAGTCTAATTATAGATTTTTAAGACGGGGCTTTTAGTAAAGGCCTTTTTGAAAGATTTAAATGCCTTTTGGTGGCCGTTATTTTAAATTTAAACCGTATCCTTTTTTATAAATTTGTAAAGTGGGGTCGCTATAATTGAGAAGTTTTTAATAAATTGTCGGTAGAAGTTTGCGAAGTTTAAGAAGGATTGTAAAGATTTTTTTAATTTTAGTATTTACTATTTTATAATTGCCTTAACTTTCTCTAGGTCTATTTCGATATTTCCTAGGGTGATAATTAGGCCTAGATATTTCGTACGTATTGTGTAGAATTTGTATTTATCGATATTAACGTTGAGGCTTGCCTTGGTGAATTGGTCGAGGATATTATTAATATATTGTTTATAATTTCGTATATTGTTTAAATAAATAAGGATATTGTCGAAGTATATAGTCGTATAAACGTTGAGAATATTATAAAGAATATTATTAATATAGTTTTAGAAAGCTCCGAAGGCGCTTTATAAATTAAAAGGAATAATTAGGGATTTAAATAAATTAAATTGTATTATAAAAACGGTTAATTATTTATAATTTTATTTAACTCGAATCCTATTAAAAGCTACGATAATATTAAATTTAGTAAAGATTTTAATATAGTAGATCGCGTTTAAGGTTTTTTTAATAAGCGGTAATAGGTAGCGGGATTTAAGGGTTATATTATTAATACTTTTATAGTCGATGCAAATATAGATTCCGCTTCCTAGCTTTTTAATGAGTAGGACGGGTACTAATACTTTAAATTAGGAAGGCCAGATGAATTTTTTTTTAAAGTTATTGTTAATTTATTTTTTAATAATATTAAGCTCGTTTAAATTAAAGGTGCGGTTGCGAAAGGCGGATAATAACGTTCCCGGATAGAGTTTAAGTTTGAAATTATACGAACGGTTAGGGGGAAGGATTTTAGCGCCTTCTTACTTAAAAGTATTAATATAGTACTAATATTACTTAGGGAATTTAATTTAAATTTGAACGTCGGTCTTTAGAGGTTTATTTACTTTTTCGTAGAATTTCGTAACGTTTTTAGACGTAATTTTACTAATATTAATACCGTTAGTAGCGAAATATTTATTAATAGTTTCTTTATAACGTAGGAAATTATTATTAGTGCTGTTAATTTATATAGAGTTGGCGATTTTTACAGTACGTAAAACGGTTATATTATTCTCCCTTACTAAAATATTAATTTATTAATAATAATTATTACCGAAGAACCTCTTATACTTCTATCCTTTACTTATTAATACTTTTTTAATTATTTCCGGCGTTAAATTATTATTTATACTCTTAGGATTTAGGATATTTCTTTCTTTCTTTACTTTATCCTCTTCTATTATCCTTTTAATATCTTCCTTTATATTAGCCCTAGTCGTATAAATAATATAGAGTTTATACATTTTAATTAATTAATTGAAATTTATTACAAAGAGCTCTTTAATATCGTTAGGGTTAATAAGACCGTTAGGGATATTATAAAGACAAATTAGGATTCGGTAATTTATAATTCTAATATAAGTTCTTCTAACGATACAGTAGGGGATTAGGTAAGGAATTCAAGGCTCTATTAAGAAGGCTATTAATATAAGAATTTAGCCGGGGCCGGTTAGGGTTTTACCGAGTAGGATAATATTTAAACGGTTAATTATTCGGTTTTTAAATTAGTTAAACCTCTAGTAGGCGGTTCGCTTTATAATTATAGAAATAAATAGGCAGCGGGCAGACTCCGTCTCCATTTATAGTAATTCTAATTCTTCCTTATTAGGTATTTCTTTATAAGAAGGCTTTTTGTATATAGGGTATATATTAAGCGCGTTTAGGCGAAGGGCAGAGAAGTAGCGAGCCGTTAAGGGAATATAACGGTTAACGGCTTTATAAAGGAGGTAATTACGTTACTTATAAGCGGGATTGAAATAAAGGGAATTATTAAGCTAATCAATATTTAGGGCGTAATATATTAACTAAAGGTAATTGAAAATAATAGGGTTATTTTCGGCGAGGTTGTAAATAAATAGGTTAATAACTTCGTAGTAAACGCCTACTTATATCGTTAATTTAGAGAAAGAGGTAATATTATTTTTCATTTGGCCGTTAACGAGGTATAATAGTTTAAGGATTAGTAATTTAAAGAAGGGTAGCCGGTATTAAAAGACAAAACAACAGTTAATAAAACTAAGGGTAGTATAACTACTATTAACAAGAATAGAATAATATAATTTACGCAGTTTATAGGATAGGTAAATAGAGAGATTTAGTAAATTAAGGTATTTATAACGGCTATCTATTAAAAATCTATTTATTTTAATAATATTTAATTATATAAGGATAATCCTTTATTTTCTTCCTTCTCCTTATTTAGTAAATTAGTATTTCTAAACGTAATTTAGTTAGGAGGCTATATATTTCCTTAGCCCTAAACAGAGCCGTTCTCGTTATTAACGAACGGGTTAATAAAATTAGGCTAGTAGATAGGGATTGGGTAGTAGTAACTATTAGGGCCGGGGATATTAGGAATTAGAGCGTTTATTAATATATTAGTACTTATAGCGTAAATTTAATAGCCGCCGTTATAATTAGGGCGCTATTAGTTATAACCGTACTAATTTTAAACTAATTATTATTATTAGCCGTTATTATTACTATTATTATTATTACTATTAGCGTTATTATTACTACTATTCTTATCCTTACCCTTCCTCTTATTATAAAGTTTAACCTCTTTTTTGAAATTGATTTTAGAGTAGTATTCGGCCGAATAGTAACCCTTTTTATTATAGTAGGTATATATTCCATTCTTTATACGGAATTTAAAAACGTCGTTATTAATAATACAAGAGATTTGGACGTCGGAAGCGGATATAGTATTAAGGTTTATAGTATTGCCACTTTAATTAACGGTAATTTCACTAGTAAAGGCGGAGGCGCTAGGGGTACCGGCGGCGGTATTAGTGCCGGTTTTATAATAGGGGTTAGTATTTTTATTACATTAATCTTTATCCTTTAAATTCTTTACGAGGTTATAAGCGAGCATTAATTATTCGTTATATTTATTATTAGTAGGCTAGGGGTTTTAATAAATAATAGCAATACGAATACGCTTAGAGATCTTTTAATATAGGTAATAAATTTTTATATTATTATCGAAATTATAATGGTCGATGAGGCAAGTAAAATTATCTTCGAACTCTTACTACTTTATACTTTTAGTTATTTTTAATTCCTTAAGTTCGCAGCGAAAGTAGACGATAACGTTAACATTATTATATTTTTTAGTAAATTCTATTAATAATTCGCTTACTTTAATTTATTTAGTAGGTAAGTCTTTTAGGATCTTAGTAAATTCTATTTCAATAGCTTCGAAGGGAGTACTTTTAATAGAGTAAGCAATAAGAGAGAATTTCTTATATTTAGTATCGAAGAATTTAGGGTTATTAAATTAGGCGAGCTAAATACAAAGGCGCTAAGTATAATATTTAGTAGTACGTTCAATAATAATACCTTTATTATTAAATGCAGGCGATACAATAATATACAATATTAATTTATAGCCGTTACTATTATCCGTAGTAACTATAGTTTTAGGTTCGTCGTTATTAGGGTCCTTATTGGGTTTTCCGTTTTCGGGCTTATTATTTCCGTCCGTAAGGACGTTAATATCGGGGATAGGGGTGCCGGAAACTTTAGTTATAATAATACATTAGCGAAGGTTATTAATTAATTTTTAGTGCTTCTCCTTCTACTTTTAATAGGAGGCTTTAGAATTGGTTTTTAAGGTCGAGAATTTTATTTTTAAAGCGGCGATATTAGCGCAGAGGGAATTGATCTCGTCCGAATAAATATTTTAGAAGGTTTTAACCTTAACTTCGTAGTCTTTATAGGTTTCTTACGCGTAAAGTAGGGCTTTAGTTTAGATAATAGCAATATTATTACCGAATTATTTAATTTCTTATTAGGCGGTTGCGAATTGGGCCTTAGAAATTTCGAATAGTTCCTTTACTTCTTACGCTTAGGTTTTAACGCCAACGACATTATTATAAATTAAGTAATTAAAGGTTATAAAAACAATACGAAAAACGGGGAGGTTAGAGAAATTAAAGGCGTTTTTAATAAGGATATTAATAATAACCGCTTAATTATTAAAGGTTTCGAACGCTTATAAAATATTTAAGTAGAATTCGTAGTTAGTTAGGTCGGCCGTTATAAGGGTACCGATCGCTGTAATCGCTAGGAAGTTGTCGGTTATTAGGGGAGTATTATTAAATATTAATCATTAAATTAATACGCTAGGTAAATATAAAGGAGAAGGAGAGAGTACGAGTTGTTTAATAACGAGTTCGGTTTAATAATTATTTAATTCAATAATTGGGATTGCAATAAAGGTTTTAATTATATAGGGACGAATTTTAATTAATTAATTAACGCGATTCGAATACGATTAATCTTCCTCTATTGAATAATAAGCGTACGTAGTATAATAGTTAAATATAATAAATTATTACAGGGCGAGAGGGTACTGTTGGGGGTAGGGTAAAATATACGTTATTGTACGAAGGAGGAGAAAGGGAAGTGTATATAAAGGATTGGCTATATAGGCGAGAGCCTAAATAGGCCAGTCTATACGCGCGTACGTAAGACTGCACGTGACGAAGCATGTGACTAGTGCGAGTATATAGCTCTAGGCCATGGTACGAAGCACTAGCATAGCACATGTGCGGTCAGTGCAGTGCAACTATATTACAGGCTAGCCTTGTAATAGATAAAGCGGAATATAATAGAATAATAAAAATAAAAAGGAGAAAGGGAAAAAGGCAAAAAAAATATTATAAATATAAATCGAATTCGGAAGTTCAAAAAGATATTACATCTATATTTACTACTATACTATAAATATTATAATTATATTGTAAATTCTTATCCTACCTTATATATATAAATAAACTTTTAAAATATTTTTAAATATAAATTGTACTTTAAAGTACTTTAAAATAGCGAACGAAAAATATTTTATTTTATATTTATATTTTATATAATAAATATTATAAATAATATATATAGAATAAAAATAAAGGGAAGGAAGGCTTAGAACGTATAAATAGAAATTTTTAATTTTTAAATTATAAAAACGATTTTAAGCGAAAAATAATAGGAAATAATTATTATATAGCATTATTACTTATAGTTCCGGGTTAATAAAATAGGAAGGGGAATAGCCGAAATAAAGGTTATAGTGGATTTATCGG
This sequence comes from Neurospora sp. CHS-2018b, assembly GCA_009806015.1. Taxonomy (NCBI): domain Eukaryota; kingdom Fungi; phylum Ascomycota; class Sordariomycetes; order Sordariales; family Sordariaceae; genus Neurospora; species Neurospora sp. CHS-2018b. Next base: position 451,712 of record RAOV01000007.1, read on the forward strand.
AGCTAATTATTCGCAATCCTTTCTATTTAATTATAAAGCGCGCGGAAATTTCCTTAATATTAGCCAAATTTATAAATTTTCCTTTATTAGAAGCTTTTCTAACCGATATATATTTACCTTCGTTAAATAATATACTTTCGTCCGATATTTTACTATCCCTATTCTATTTACTTTATTATTCTTTTTCCATATTATTTTCCTTTTAAAATTTAATTTACTACTAAAAAGAAGAAGAAGGTTATTTAACCCCTATATCCTTTCTCGGAATAGGTTCTCTCCGTATACTTACGTTTTAATTAATAATTATCCTTTAATTAACGTAGCGCTCTTATTTAATTTTAGCTATTTATATAATATTAAATTCCGCTTTTATATTTAGTTCCCGCTTAATAGTAGGTATTCTCTTCGGAACCCTTACCTCCTTTTTTATTATTAATTCCTTCCTATTCCCACTCTTAAATTCCTTCTTTACTATATATTTATTTTTACTACTAAATTCCTATTTAATAGTAATCTTCACTTTAGAAAGCTTCTTTAGAATTAGGGATAGAATAGAATTCTTATTACTTAATAATATAGTTCGCTTATATATTTATTTCGGTATTTTAATATTATTATTAGCGGGCCCGGGCTCGATAATAGTTTATATAAAAATAATTACTAAAAGCTAATCTTTCTTTACTTTTATTATTTCTACTTTATCTTTAAACCTTTTAAAATTAATTGGTTTTTCGGGCGAAATAAATAAATCTATAAATTTAACCTTACCTTTATTTATAAAGTAATCGATATTTATAAATATAAATAATTCGAATTCAACTTCCGGTAGTACCTTTTTATTAAATATATACTTCTTAACCAAATATTAAATAAGCGCTAAATAATTAGGGAAAGAGCCTTTATTTAAAGTTATTTACTTAATATAAATATAGATAAAATTATATATAAATTTACTAATAATTTTAAACTTTAAATTACCTTTTAAATATTTAAAGTATTATATTTACTAATTAAAATTAACGAGGCGAATATTCTAAGAGACCTTCTTTTTAATTAAGTTTTTAGTACGTTCGTTCTAAGTAATAGCGATACTTATAACCTTAATAAAGGTACTTTCCTTTATACCCGTAGGGATATATATAATGTAAATAGTAAGGGCCTTTCTCTAAGTTCGAACCTTATAAGGGATAACCGTAGTATTAAATTATTTTGTAATAGTTAAATAGGCTAGATTAGTAGTTAGAGAATCCGTTTTAATAATAAATATAGTTTTTGGTATATTAATAATTATAATTTAAATAATAAAACGTTGCTTGTATTCAGTATATTCAATTTATTGTAAGTAATTAGTTATATAATTTAAATAGCGAATACCGGTTTTTAAATAGCGTTCGAAAAATATTATAAGAGAAGAGGGTATTGTAGGTAATAATAAATTATAAAGTCGAATAAATAACGGTAATTAATGGCGGGGGATAATAAATAAAAATGTAAAAATATAGTATTTAATGGTAAGAAGTTAAAACGAATTAATATTAATTAGAGGTAATTAATTATAACTTTAAATATTAAAAATTGTAAGGATATTAGAAGTTAAGGTATATTTAATTAGGCTTAGCTAGGGTTAAAATTATTTAATATATTTCTAATATTTAATATTAACTTTTAAAAAATCTTTCTTTAAGAAATTACCTTTTTAATTTCTCTAAAAGTATAAAGATATATATTCTTTAAAATAATATAAATTATAAAAGAAATTAGGCTTTTAAAACCCGTTTTAAATTAAATTAAATTTGAAATAAAGTAATTTATTTTCTAGGGAAATATCTTAAATCTTTAATATATTAATTATAATTTTAAATATATTTAAATAATCCTTTATATTTTTAAAAGAATTAAAATTAACTTTAAAAGATTTAATATAAAAGTTTTTAAAAGGGTAAGAATTGAAGGAGGTATATTTGTATATAGAAAATAAAGAAAAATATAAATTAGAATTAAAATTAAAGTTATTATTTTTATAAGAACGAACGAGAAGAAGCGTTGTAATCGGGTATATAAATATATATATAAAATTAAAAGGTAGCTAAACGAAAAGGTAGTTAAAAACGGATTTTAAATTTAAAACCGTTAATTTGTACTCGATTTTATACTATTATATTATATATTATATATATATATAGGGTTAGCGTTACAATCGATATTATATATATATATATATACGAAATTAAAAAGACGGCTAGATTAAAAGCTATTTAAAAACGGATTTTAGATTTTAAACCGTAAATCTTTACTAGATTTTATACAATAATATTATATATATATATATAGGGTTATTATATAAAGTTAACGTTGTAATTAATATTATATATATATATATATATACGAAATAAAAAAAACGGTTAAATTAAGAAGTATTTAAAAAAGGGTTTAAGATTTAAAATTATTAATTTTTACTAGATTTTATATAATAATATTATCTATATATATATAGTTATTATATAGGGTTAACGTTGTAATTAATTATTTATATATATATATAAAAAATTAAAAACATAGTTAAGTTAAAAGGTTTTTAAAAAAAGATTTAAAATTTGGAATTATTAATTTTTATATAATATTTATAATATATAAGATTTATATATATTATTCTTTCAAAAACGTCCTTAATAATAAGAAATTCGGAAATAAATTCTTTAAAATTATATAAATACTTAAAAATTTTCTAAATTTTATAAACTAAAGTTCTATATTATATATAATATAGAGAATTATTTTTATAATTAATTAATAACTATACTTTTTATAAAAGAAACCGTTTTTTTTATTAATTTCGTATATAAAATTTCTTTAATTAAAAAAAAGGTTTAAATTTAATAAATAAATTAAAATAATCTTGATTTGAAAGTCGTTAATAATTCTTATTAGGGGTTATTTTAAAATAATATTATTATTATAAAGCATATTAATTATAAAGTGAAAAATATTTTTAAAAGTATTTCATTTAAATATATTATAAATATTAAAATTTATATTTTAAGTAAATAATCCTATATAAATATTTAATATCTACTATATCGCAACCTTATAGGTAGCAATCTCAACCTAAACTTAAGCCAAAACCCTCTCCAAATTACGAACTTTATAACGGCGAATAGTTTTAGCCGAAAACGGAACCCTCTCGCCCTCCTTCTTTTCTAAAGCCTTTTCGTAAATTAAAAAATAATAAGTAAATAACTATAAATTAATAAATATAAATAGGAATATAATATACCCTTACGCAAAGTATAATTAGTACTTTCGCTTTTATAGAAATAATTGGTATAAATACGTTCCGAGACCTTAGTATTAATAATAATATATTTTTTAAAAGGGTTATAATTATTATACTTTTTGCACTTCTTATAATCGGTTTTATTAGTACGGCCTAAGAATAAGTAGCGCGCTAAGCCAACGAAATATTTGTAATAATCCTACTTTAATTCCGATAGGACTTCGCTATTCTTAATCTAAAATTCTTTAAGTTTTAGGTCGCGGATAATAATTTATACTCTTTAATTAGGATTAATTGCCTCCATTTTTAATTAACTAATTCTAATAGATATATTTTACTTTATATTAAAATAAAATCTCGTATACCTCGTTAACGTTATAATTAAGGAATTTTTTAATAATAAAACGGTAGAGTATTAGACTATTTACTTCTATATCCTCCTCTTCTATCTCGTATATATTTAATATTTCGTCGGCAAAGGATTTATTTTAGAAAGTAAATAGGCGTAACTCCGCTATAAGCGCGCTATCCTCGGTAAAGGTATTACAGTCAGCTATACTTATTATTTATTACATTAGTTTAGTACAAATATACGTTACGCTTATTTGTATATATTTATTAATAATAATAGGTTATTATTATAGTAAAAGTATTTACGTATATTAAAGTATACGAAGAAGCGGGGTTATATACAATGTGAAATAGACTTAATTACTAAATTGAATCTACATTAACGCGCCTAGGCGCGTACTTAGTACCTGTAACTGGTACGGACCTTTTTTTACTGAACTTTTTTATATTTAACCTAACGTACACTTGGGCCACCGTAATTCTGAGGAAACATGATGAGCGAAGTGCCGTTTTTTGTTTGACAGATTGCCATGTTCTGTCTTTTCCCAGTACGGGTTTTCAAAGATCGACGGGCCCGATATTCCAGGCTCCGCTGAAGAAGAACCAGAGAAGGGCTGATCTGCTGAATTAGATCAGGGCCAAAGATCTGCTGCCCTTGATCATCCAGGGCATCGTAATGTGCCCTGCGCGCCCATTTCGCAGTGATTCTGTTAAGGCCATGATGGGCGCAACAAGGCGTGGCGGTTCGTCATCGCTTGTGCTACTCCAGGCTGAGCTGGGCGCAGCTCCCCTTCATCTTGGAGAGCTGATATCGGCCGGAGGCGTTGCTGGGCGATGGGAAAGGACCCTCAGATAATCGATAACTTTGATGATGATGCGCCCATGAACGAACGTGCGGATGTATGTGTATGCTGATGCTGATGCTGGAGCTGGTGTTGTCCTTGTCCGGGAATGCAGCCTTGTTTTGTGCGAGCACACATGGTGAACTCCTGATATCAGGATCGTTCGGAGGATAGGATGGGAAATTGATTGAACAGAGGTAACCGTCAAGCCAGTCCCGCCTGACACTTCCGGCTTCCCGTCTCCTTGATTTCACAAAACCGTGAATCCAAACATTTTCTCTCCCTTCCAGGGACCAGCCGTGTAACTGTACAGATGAGATGTCCCCAGATATGTACCCCTCTCTGCCTGAAAGTTGGCGTAGGTTCCCAGTGCAGTGCATGAGAGTCATGGAGTGCAGGGCACTTGCAGCGTATCGCGATTCGCGTCGCCCGCAAAATTGATGATGAGCAGGTGAAGCAGCTGAGAGCCTGTCAGCACCATCACTGTAAGTACCTTACAGGTATCCGGCAACGGCTGGAATGGGTAAGGTGCAACCGGAGAGGCTGCTCCGGCGCCGTCCCTGGTTTTTACATAGTACCAAGGTGCCCACCCCTCCTCGCTGTTTATTCAGGGCAACGAGGCAACGACCGGGCCCTAGGTTACAGGTATGTACGATGGAACCCGGAGATCTTCCACAGCTGTGGGCAGTATGTATGTACAGGTACGTACTCCAAAGATACCACCTACAGTCCATGTCATACATACCGTATTGATGACTGACTGTCGGGTGCTGCTCGTGTACGGTTGTGATCTTACGATCTCTTCGCGATATGAGCCCACTGCGCAGAAAGACTTTTTGTAAGCTAAGCTCCAAAGACGCTCTCTTTGCGCTTCGCATCGAGATAAGCGAGGGTACGAGGCTGGTAGTTCAGCTGGCTTGTCCCTCGGCCAAGTCCAAAGTAGTCCAAAGTAAACATTCTGGACTTTTGGAGAATCGTCGATTCTACTCCACTTCTAGAGGTATAAAGCGGATATACTGTATGGGGTAGGTACCTAGCGCGGCTGACTTAGACTCCCTAGAACGTACCTGCTCATGACTAACGGCCAACGGTCTAACGGCAAGCACGATGGGTGCCCATTGTGCTGTTAGACTTCCATCATGAGATCCGAACGAGGCATTCAGGGTCCTGTCGTCGTGTTGGCGTCAGGGTCTTGAGTCTTGACAGCCGATGTCAACGGCGCCGATGTGTGGGCGCATATCTACCGTAGAGGCATCTGTATCAATTCCTCGGCGATTCAAATGTAATGTAGGGTTAGCAGTGCTGTTCTCATCTATCGTTTTCAGTTCTTGCAAAAACATGAAATGCCAAGGTGTCTGATAAACGCCACTAATACACACAGTACATAAGACTTGGATTTTAAGTGAACCAATTTTTATTTTTTTTCAAAAGCCACTTTGACGGGTCATATACTATGTACGCACGGTAGATCTCGATATCTCAACAAAAGGCGCGTTTTCAATTCCGGATTGGGATGGCTTCCGATCCCTTGGTCCCTTTCCTCCCACCTGTCTACCCGAGGCTGTTGGCCGAGCCGGCGCGGTAGGTTGGCATCAAAGGGTCGGTCGGGATGAAGGGTGTGTGTCGGCCGGGTGCCATCGTCGTGGATGGGAAGGCAGACATGGGGCCATGGAGCCTGAATAGATGGTTTCTTCCAGAAAACCAAGAAAATTCCGGTGCGGTCTCCGGCTATTCGACCTATTGGACCGTTGCTTCAATTCAGTGTGTGGTCCGTGTCTCCCGGCTTTGGTGACAGCGGTGGTGTCTCCTCCCTTCTTGGAGGTTCCTTGTCACTGCTTTTACATAGTAGTGAGAGTGCTTGCGTGGTGGTGACTGCCCTGTGGTGCCAATTGTGTGCCCTGTGTGCCTGCCCCCAATGGCCCAATCCAACCAACTGTGGGGAATGACTGCCTGCTGCTCGGGTGAAAAGGCACTGAAAGGAGAGAGAGTGCCAGTGTGTGCCACACTGCCACGGCCCCCGACGGTTCGCAGGCCAAGTGGGGCTTCCCGCATTTCGCCCACTTGGCCCGCTTGGCAGGACCCGGTCAATCAGGGTCTTGATGCAAAAGGTCTCGATCCAGGCCCAAAATCTCGATCTGTCGTCATAGTGGTAGCGTTCATCCTTCACTCACACTGACAGGACCGGCTGTGTCAGACTCTTACCGACAGTACAGACTTCGATGGAAGACCCTAGATCCGATTCCCAGAGCCTTTCGTCATTTCCGCCCATGTGCGATGCCCCAGTTTTGTTCCAAGAAAACTTGAAACCGCGCACGCAAAAAGAACGCTCGCATTCCGCACTTTGAACAAGTCGAATCGCTTTTTGTCCCATGGACTTTTTTTTTCGCATCGACTACGTATATGCGGTATCGGTATCTGCCCTCCCACTTTGCCATGCAGGAAAGACAGCACACGGCATGGATATTACCTTGCCCAGTCGGTGCTTGATGGACCGGGACCGGGACCGTGACCACCTTTGACACAAGTGCGTGTATGTATATGTGCCTGTGCTTGTGTCCGGGCTTTTCGGGGTTGCGATCCCTTGGACCCTTCCCCTCGCCTAAAACGGGAGCCAAAGAGACGTGGCGGCTGCAGTGGAAGGCGCCGCGAAAGGGTCATGAGAAAAAAAAAAGACTCTCGGTTGCATTCCCGTAAGGCGGGCACTTCCTGTCTGTCCCTTTTGGAGTTAGGGTACTATACTTGCACAGTACAAGATAAAAGTCCTCTCACCCTCATCATGATCGCGATATCGCGTTGCTTCCGTGTGATTGGGACCTTTCTTAATGAACGGCGGAGAGGTGGACCCCCGACACGACCCCTCACACACGGCCGGAGCTTTTGTCCCTGAACCCTGGTGTAATTGCCTGACTACACTATCGGTCCTTGGTGACGGGCCATTATGGACTGATATCTCGCTCTCATCAGTCGAGTTTGGGTGTAGGTAAGGTTAAGGATTGCGCTTGAGTTCTTTCACATGTCTATCTCGATCCATTTCATCAGAAAAATAGTGTTGGAGAGCCTTCGCATAATCAGCCGTTGGACTAAAATTCTCCCTAGTGCCAAAAAAATAGAGCGGTATCAAGACAGGTGGTCCTTGTTGTTTTTGAGACTAGTCAAAGCACTAGTAGATACGACCGTTTCTTACCAGGAGTTGGGGTTTTCAAATGCGGAGAATATGTAGGTGGGGACAGACATTTTGACGCGCGCGGACGGGGACGGAGGGGGACGACAGACGACGGCGGACTGTGCTTTAGTCTTTGCACTAGAAGAGGGGAAATGAAGACAACAAAACAATGGTTGCTACAACTATGACGTCTACCACTCAAATCCTCAGGCCTTCCGCGGAGCGTTTTCAGCTGTGTAAATGTCTGTACGGATGGAGCCATAACCGATAGTGATTTCAGCTTCTGCCGGAGTATAACTCCTCTTCGACTACCTCTACGCGAACGTTGACTGCAGCGCATCTTCGACTCAAAGGAAGCCGGATGCTCCGAGTTGGATCGAATGATGGACTCTTGGCCGTTTGTAAGGGATGAGTATACATGACACTTCGCTCCCTGTTTATGGCCGTTGCGCCCGGATGTTGTTATTGACATCTCTTGGAAGTCTGGTCTTTCGTTCCTGGTCTCTTACACACTGTCAAGTCAACGACAACCAGTTCTTCTTTATTAGGGGATCCGCGGCGACCGTGATTCGACTGCTTTTACATGACGAGCTATTGAAGTTGGTCTGCATATCAGCCAAGGTCCCTTGAAGTGTGAATACTGTGTAGCTTGTTGGAGGCGGCTATACACGTGTAGTTCGAATGTATCGCCAGCTCGCTGCTCGAACAGTAGTCTACCCCATTCTTCGATAAGTAGCACATCAACGTATGCATACTGTGCCGTGTAGACCACAAGTACCGTGCCCATCATGAAGCCATCGTGATGTACACGCTATATACAGACTGCCAAGAAAGTTGATTCGCCCACTGTGTGCAGCGACGAGTTGCTGAGGCTCCGATGGAGTCCATTTCGGACAGGAACCACCACATCCCTCTGCTCTTTTCCACATGATGCGCAGGGTTCAGGAACCTCGATCGGTAACTTTCCGATTATTGGCTCGTCCCATCGGCACTGCATTCAGGATTCGTCCCTTAATCGGGGTAGCTCTTTGGGTCGCCCGCCGCGTTTTCTGGTGCAACGAAGACCGACAGCCGGGAATTGAGAAGCTAAAAGAAGTGGAAAGAGATGGGTCAGTTGCGGTCCCCATTATCCCGTAGCGTCGTCTTTGCTGTCTCCTGCCATGTTGGCTCATGGTGGATTGGAATATCGAGATTATCGACATTTTTTTGCACGACCTTGACAACCAACGCGGCAGCGATCCCGAGGTTATCACTGCCACGTTACCAAATCGCTCGATCCCGAGCATCCATGAATCCATCTGTCTACCAAGCTTTTGCTTTGATGTGCTCCTCGTGACTTTCCCCTTGTGCCTATCTGTCTCAGCGCCAACAGCCACTTTCCCATCCCTTTTATTATGCATAATGGCGATTCCCCCTACCGTTGGGCAACAACAAGGGATCAGGAGTCAAAATTCCAAGGATACTGCCTCCAAACTCAGGGGTAAACGGGTTCAGAAGCTTGATACGGCTATGTAGGTCTGGTATGTAGGTCCCAGGCAGGCCAGTGACTTTATGAGGTCTTGCGAGACACACGCATACAAGCGGGAACATATAGCTGGCAGCTCCGGGCCCTGGGTTTGACTGCGTCTTTCCCTGCCTCTATCCGTCTCCCTTCGTGCATATTCACCTACTTGTGAGATTTCTGAATCTGAGGGTAGGTAACCAAACATCTTGTCTTCCGAGCAACGGAACCCTGCATTCATAACATGTGTGGCCTGCCCCCTCCATTATCAGGGGTCCTACGTGTGCTGTGCAGGAGCTTGATGGTCACGCCAAGGTAGCAGATGAAGCTTCCCAGTCCCACTATCACTAGACGTGTCAGCATGGAAAGGACGGGAATTGGCGATAGTGTTGAGATGCCGCATTGTCAAGCGTGTCCGATTTTGGCCCGTATGATAGCGGTGCACGTATTCTCTGCGAGTCTCGTGCCTGACTTTGGAGGCGGCCGAGCCTGCTGAGCTGCCGACTGCGTATCATCCACACCGATCAACGGTCACCAGGGTCGCAAGGAGAAATAACGCTGAGATCCTTGCCCTGCCGCCGCTGACGTCATCCCATCTTCTTTCCCAACATTGGCCTTTTGCGCGAGCTGTAGCGTCGTCGGTTGCCGTGGGATGGTGAGCGGAGGGGACGGAGCGCGACACGCTAGCCGCATGCCTCTTTGAGCCCCAAGTCGTCTTTGACAGCCAGCGAGGTCTGGGATACCCTTGGCGACTCCAATAGGGGCTCTGGACTATCTACATCCAAGGTAACTTGTAATGTGATAGTGTACCAGAAGGGCCCAATATAGGAACTGCACTATGCTCAATGGGATTTCCCTCCGAAATTTCAAGCTGCCGCCGCCTAGTTTCGTTGGAAGCTATCCCTGCACGCGTGAAGCGTTTATTGGCACCCAAACAAGGCGTTGTCGAGGAGATGCTGACTCGGTTTGGAAATGTCGATGATGATCGCCCAACAACCCTGTCAACCATGGCCGTCCAGGCGGTGCCATGTCAGTTGTGATATTGGGCGGTTCGGGGGGGAAGAGATCCGGATTCCAGCAAAGAGAGATACCGACTCGCATCTCTGGTTTCCTGGCGATACCCAAAGCCGTAAGCCAGGAGCCAATCAATCGGCATCCCACGGGAGATCATACCTTCCCCCGGGCGCCGGGCGCCCGTGCGTGCGTGTGTCTGCTGCCAGCCCGTTGTCTTGTAGCGGACTGCATACCTTAGTAGTGAGGTGCTACACGTGTACAGGCGGGTGGCCTTGCGCGGTCTCGTTCCTGATGTTCCTGATCTGCTCCTCCCCTAGACGCTCCCCACGATGATGTGCAAATCAAAGCCACACCCATCCGTGTCTCCGGAGCCGATCCAGTTAGCAATATACCGGTGCCAGTGCGAAAAATGCGATTTTTCTTACAAAGGGAGCTGTCTTTGCAACTCAACCAAAAAGGACTCTGATCCTTTTTTCGATTTCGATCCCATCCCCAAAAGCCATCCAACCCGAACAAGTTTTCCGTTTCCCACCCACATCGGACGGGCTCTTCAACTGTCGGATTATCCGGGCATGTATGGATGGCCAGACTTCTGGTCCAGTATGTGCCTCCCTGTCTGAATAACTGCATATGGCATATACAATGCAGGAATCCCCTCATAGTTATGGCTCGATATATGGGCTGTCTAACGATACTACTGCATAAGGAATAGCCTCCTAGAATCCCTGGTTCTTATAAATAAACCTTAGAAGCCTTACGAAGGATAAGGGATAAGGATCATTAGAATCAATACCTTTTATTGTATATCTTATTACTCTATATTTCATGCTTTTTGATAATTAATAGTCTGAGTGTCGAATCGCTGCGCTACGAGACGTTATTTAAAAATATTTATACTTAATACTTTACCTTCTAAGATTAATACCCTTATTAAGATTGTTATTATAATTTCTTCTTCTACTACTAATAACGCTAATTCTAGTAAGATTTTTCGTCCCTATTTTAATACCCTAAATAAGTATAGGGATTGGGAGAACGAACTCCTTAGTCTCGTTAAAGGATATTAATTGACCGATTATATTTTTAGTAAAGAGCTAACTCTTATTTTTAATAGATAATCTATTTCTTTATATCTTTTCTTAGCCGCGGTAATTAGCTATATTGTTTTAATATAAACGAATATTACGAGGCTGAGGAATAGAACCCTACGATACGTCCTTAAAAGTATAAACGATACTAGTTAGCCTTTTATAATTGCGGTTACTCTTCGGTTAGTAATACGAATATTAGTTTCCTCTTCTATAGTAATACCTTCTATTTTAACGTTTATTAATTTAGCCGCTTCGGGTAATTAAGTTTAAAAAGGTATTTAAGTACTATTAATCGTTGAAATTATTAATAAATTTTTTAAGGATTGGGCTAAAGATTTAAAAGTATCCTTATTTGACTTTATTTAAATAAGGATAGAGAGTTTTACTAATGATTAGAATTTTAACGGCCTTTAATATAAAATTATTAGCGATTTTAGATTATATAATAGTAAGATTAGGATTTGGATATAAGAGACTGTAAACTTTAAATTTAAAGTTAGCGCTTTCGAAATATTATATATAATACTAATATAGCTAATTACTTTTAAATTAATTTATAATTATCGCCCTATTAATATTTAAATAGATATTCGCCGTCGATATTACAATTATTTTAAACCTTTCGATAAGGTACTTAAGGAAGGTATAATTAAATAGATTAATAGATAGGATATTTTTATAGTTCTAACTAAACGTTATAAAATCCTTAAAGCTATTTAAATTAACGTTTAATTTAACGATTTATTTATATATTTTAGTACGGTCCGCCCCTTATAGGTAGTTAGCGTTAGCTATTATTATTTCGTTTAAATCGAGGCCAATACGCTAAATTTTTGTAAAGTTTTTAGTAATTTCCGAAGGATAGGAGTCTATAAGAAGACCTTTACTATATTAATAAATAAGTTTTATAATATTAAGAGGGGAGGTTTTAAAATAAGACCAATTTTAAATAAAAGTAAAATCGATAATAGGGACGTTCGTTAAGATAAATTGAATTAAAATAAGAAGAAAAGGGTTATTTTAGTTAATTCTTTAAATAAGTCCCCTCTTTACTATTAAACTTACAATAGGGGTATTTACTTTATTAAAAGGTATTAATATTTCTTCCCCTTCTTAGCTAAATTTATTTGGAAAGCGGATAAAGAGGTTTAAAAAATTATTAAAAAGAATTTGCATAATAATAACGAATTTCGCTAAGAAATTGAAGTTTATTATAAATAGTTAATTAAAGAGTACGGTATTCTTATTATAAAGGAATTATTTAAGAAGATTAGTAATAATAACGTTAGTAATAAAGATCGTTAGAATAATTAGGAAAACGATAATATTAATAATAACGATACTTTTAATTAATTCGCTAATAAGGGCGTTTATTAAATTGCCTTTAGCGTTAGTTAGGTAGCCTTCTAAATAGGGGAAAGCGAAGATACGATTTACTTATTTAAGAATTATACGTTATTCGATTTTGGAAGTTCGTTATACGTATTTAATAAAATTATTTATTTTATTTTATTTCGATATACCCTTTACAGCGAGGTTTTTTGGGCTAGCGATTTAATTATATTAATACGAGGGTATAGGATAATCGATATTACTATTTAAAGAAAGAAGGGACTTAGGAGGTTAAAGTTGAAAAACGTAGTTTTTATACCCGACTTTACTATTAATTTCGTTTCTTTATAGATTTTACGATAGTAAAGATATTATTAGGATTATAAACTACCTAATAATTACTTTCGATCCTTAAATAATATATTCTTTTATAAATTATTTATATAATATAGTTAAATTATTTTTGAAGACCTTCCCTTTATTAAAACGCGGGCTAATTTCTTTATAAGAAGGAATTAATTTAATTTTTATACCGGCCGTAAATATTATAAGAAGAGTGGTTATTTCTAGTATTACCGTTTTAATTATTATAGCCCTTAAATATTTAATTACTTTTATAACGTTAAAAGAATACGTTTTAAAGGATTAATAATAGTTTAATACGATATATATACCGTTTCGAAAATTAAATAATAAGTAAAAAGACGTTATAAATTGCGAGGCGATAGATTAAGAAAAAGGTTGGCTATCAATTTCTTCGATTTTAAATTAAGTAAATTAGGATATTTTAGCGTTATATTTATTATTTATCGATATACTAGTTATATATAGGATTATTATTTTAAAGATAGGATAGTAATATTTATTATTATTATATTAACCGATTTATTTATTATTTTCGAAAATTATTATAATATTAAGCTACGTTATATCGAATATAATAATAAAATTATTAAAACTTAAGCGGTAGAAGATTTCTTCGCTATTAGAAGAGTTTAAGTTGAAGTTTGCGTTTTTAATATATAAGTATAAAATAGCGGGGTAAAACGCTTAGGGGGTATAATTAAAGAGAAGAGTAGGGTAATAATTTAAAGTTTTTAATTCTTAGATAATATATAGCTAAAGATTATATCCGCGGTAATATATTTCGCTAATAAATTATTTCGTTACTTTTATAATTGGAAATCCCTATATAAACGATTCTATACGGTTATTATTCGCTAATATAGTTTTATAACTCTATAAAAATTAAATTTATTATATTTAAAGGTTTATAGTTATAAAGTATACGCTATAATTACCGCCGCCTAATTTAAGAAAGAAAAGTAAAAGAAGTTTAACCCGAAAGTATAGATTAGTTATTTTATTAATTATTTATTTTTTTCGATTTATCGAATTTGGAACCCTTATACGAATTAGATCGTTAATATAAGAGACGTAATTTTTAACGAAAATACTATATTTACGAAGGATATATTTAAGGAGAAGGCTGCCCTTAAGGTTACCTTTAACGAATTTACTAATTTGCTTAAGTAAATCGATTAGTTTTAAGAGATTTATAATTATATTAGTAATTACGTCGATTTCGAAAATACTAATATAACCGAGCTCTTAGAATGGCTATTTATTCTATTAATAGATTAAAAGAGCGATAAGGAGATGGAGGAAACTTAATTTAAACGTTATAATACGATAAAGATATTATTTAATTATATTTTTAATTACCTTACTCTTCCTAATATACCGCTTCTATTATCTTTTTTTATTGGCCTTTTTTAAGACAATTAGTTGAAGGATATATTTATAAAAGGTTTCGCTCTTTAGAAAGCGGCCTTTAATATTAATCGATTATATTAACCGATTACCTTTTATTATAGGGAGGTTATTATAAAAGTTTAATTCGATCGTTTAATAAGAAAGGATAAATTTAATATTATATATTATTATAATCTTCCCCTATTACTTAAACGTTATTGAAACTTTAATAATTATTTTTTTCGATAATAATTCCTTAATATTGAATAAAAATATTTCGATAGTTATTAAGAAATAAGGATATAGGTCGAGGTCGATATTGACGAACCTAAGATTCGAAGGAAGTAAATCTTCGATTATATATAGGTATATATATATAAATTCTTTAAAAATAATCGCTTTAAGAAAATTAAGGCGAGGCTGGTCGTACGAGGAGATTAATAGTAAAAGATAGGGTAAGAAACGTATATTTTAATATTAATAGGGCGTTCGTTTCGAATTATTATCGCTATTATTATCCAATTTAATTTCGAATTTATTTAATATAACGTTATTAATACCTTTATTAATATTAATTTCGACGAAGAAATCTTTATAAGAATGCCGCTAGGGTATTAGAAGGAGGGTAAGGTCTTACGAATTTAAAAGGCTTTCTACAATTTAAAACGGTTATTATTACTATAATAACGAGAGTTTACTAGTACTTTTACTAATAACGGATTTAAATTTATATTTGAAGAACCCTATATTCTTATTAAAAATAGTATTTTTATTTTCTACTACGTAGATAATATTGTTTTTACTTATCTTAAGAGGCGAGAGATAAAAGTTAAATAGTATATAATTAATTTAAAACGACAGTATTATTTTACGGGAGGTAATAAATTGTAATGGTTCTTTAGTATTGAAATAATTAAGGACTGTAAGTAAAGAAAGATATAATTATTTTAATAGTCGTATTTCGAAAAGATTTACGCCCTTATTAATGATTAGCGTACTATTTTTATCCTTATATTAAATTAGGAGTTAATACCTTATAAAAATAGAGTTTTAAGGAAGTTGATATATCGATATTAAATTAAGATCGGTTTAATATTCTACGGCGCTATAATTATTAAATTAGACGTAGCCTTTATTATAAACCGATTCGTTCGCTATAATTATAATTTTAATTTAAATTATTATAAGGTAGCGGATAAAGTATTATACTACTTTTATGCTATTAGGGATTTCGCCCTAGCCTTTAGGGATAATAATATATTTAAAATAGTTTTAAATACTTTATTTATTAATAATCACTTTAATTATAAAAGTTTATAAGGCTTTACAATTAAATTGTTTAGAGGTCTTATATATTAGGGAGTTATTAAGTAAGTAATAATTATAATTTTAATAACCGAAGTAGAATTATTAGCCTTAGGATTCGTAATTAAAGAGGCGATATTTATAGTTAGACTAATTAAAAGGCTAATTAATCTCGCTAATTTAATATTTACAATTTAATATAATAATTAATAAACGATTCGCCTTATTACTATTGAGAATAATAACCTCTTTATTAAATTCTGTTATATTGATATTTATAATTATTAGTTACGGTAAGAGGTTTAAGAAAGATCTATTAAAGTTATGTATTATAAAACGAAGAAGATGCTAGTAGACGGATTAATTAAAGTGCTATTTGTTGATAAATATACCGAGTTTAAGAAGATATTGGGAATGGAGTTTATTAGGGATATTGTGAAGGATAAAAAGGATTAGGATAAAGGATTCCTATTGGATTTGGATATAATTAACGATTAATTTGGTGATAGCTTTATATATTTAGCGGTTCGTTTAGTTTTGCTTTAATGCCTTCAATTGAGGGGGTATGTCGGATTATCCGGGTATGCATGGATGGCCAGATTTCTAGTCCAGTATGTGCCTCCCTATCTGAATAATTGTATATAGTATATATAATATAGGAATCCCCTTATAATTATGGCTCGATATATGGGCTGTTTAACGATACTACCGTATAAGGAATAGCCTCCTAGAATCCTTGGTTCTTGTAGATAAACCCTGGAAGCCTCACGAAGGACAAGGGACAAGGATCATTAGAATCAATACCTTTTACTGCATATCTCATTGCTCCACATTTCGTGCTTTCTGATATTAATACCAACTCCAAAAGGACCCTGGAATGTGGGCGGAACATAGGTACTACTATCTGGGACATAGTACCTGGCTGGTATCCATATGGCGCTGCCGCGGGAGATGAAGAGGACTACGTCCACAGGGCCCTAACGATTGTTGCCGCACCGGAGAGGACAAACGGTCGTGGGGAAGATGTAGCAAGAATTTCGTCATCGTTCCCAGTTCGTATATCCTGGGGCAACCTATAATTTTGCAGTACGAGACTAGGCTGAATAGGTAGGTCTCTAGGGCGACGCATGCCGCCGGGATATCAGCCAGGGGTTGAGAGGATTGGATGAGTAGGCGTGAGCGGGTGTGCAGGCTTTTGCGAAGGTTGGCTGTTGTCAGAAACGGGAATATACCTAAGCGTAATGATTATGTTACGGCAACTGTGACAGTACATCAATAGCCTGCGGGAAGACCCTCTCTTGTCAGGGTACTTGGAGTTGACATGATCCATTGCACAAAAACACAACAGACAAGACATCGTTCCTTTTTTTTTCTGCATACTTTCAAACGCGGCCTGAGTGTGATGTCTGTATTCGCACAAAGCCCTGCAAAACCGCGCTGCTGCGTGTCATGTAAACATGCTTCCGTGCTACAACTAGTTTGGATTTCTGCCGTACGTTTCCAGTCCCTTCTTGCCGGGGAGTCATACACACAAGATTTTACCTACTAGCGTTGGTTTTTCGTTCAGGTCATCGCTCGTCTCGCAAGCCAAGGTGCTGCTAGGAAAGTGAGTGGAGAGACAGACGATGATGGTCGATGCGATGATGGGCGCGGCGATGCGATGCCTGGACGATGGCCGAACAGTGCCAACTTTGCCCTGAAGACGGTGGTTTAGCGGGATGCGCCCTCGTACTGTGCTGCCCTCCGTAGCGCTCGAGGAAGACGGGAGGTACCTGGCCGATACCTGAGGGAATACCTGCCGGATTACGGCCTCAGGAACGCACTGGAAGGTACCGTAGGGAGTAGCTGCCCACTTCGCAGGGATCTTCACGCCTGGCGGCTGCTCAACCTGCAGCCCCTCGCACCCCTCGCACCCCGCGGCGCTCGCTGGCCGTCCGCCAAAGGAAACAATGGTACAATCTAGGAAACACACCCCTGCGCGATGGACGCCAAGTGGGTTCCCAAGGATGCAAGACGGATTGAGAATGGGGTTTGAGCGCGCCCGGTCACTTTCCCATGTCGGATGTCCCGCCAGCCCGCCTGAGCAACGCACCAGCGACCGACCGAGAGCTCATCGTGCCTCCCTTTATTAACTCCCGTTGTCCCCTGCCTTCCGTGCCTTCCTTCGCTTCATGAAAAAGGGTTCATTATCCAGCCTATCCTCCTCTTCGTTCCTGTCTTCACCTTCCGCTCGCTACCCAATCCAAGAACCACTTATCCTCACCATCCGTCTCATCCGTCCACAGACGCCGACTTCTCCGCCCACCCACCTCAGGAGTATACAGTTACCACATCCAGTCAACAACAACAAACGACAGACAGATACAGATACAGACATCGGTCCTACCTATACCGACCAAACTGCATCAACCATACATTACCCAGGACAACGTCTGTGGTTAGAGCTTTGAGCTTTTTTTCCCAACATTCGGCAACCGACAGAGAAGAGTTTTCAGCGCGGGCCATTTTACCTAAGCGTTTAGCTACATTGCACCGCCTTTTCTGTGAGCCTCACGGAAGCAAACCAACGACGACCCAAATTTGCTAGGGCCTTTTTCGAAGTTGTGTGCTGCGCCTGTTTTCGGCTAGAGTACTTTTTTTCCCATCAGCTTATAACTTTTTGGTCTTCTGCGATCCGTTCGGTTCTTATCCCGCCGACGTCGATCCTCCGCCTTCCGCCGAGTCGACAATTATCGGCCGTCTCCGCCCCATCTTTATCCGTCATCCGGCTTTGCTTTGCACCCTACCACCACCGCCATCATGTTCGCCAGGGACGCCAATGGACACACAGTCCAGCTCCTCAACGATGATGAGCCTCAAAAAGCTCCCCAGGTCCAGTATCAGCCGATGCCTTACCGCGCGCCATCCAGCTTTGGACAACCCTATCACCCCGCCTTGACCAGGAGTATCTCGTCGTCACCAAACACCCCAGAGCTGCTTCGATCCGACTCCTATGACTCTCAAATGAGCAACGAGCCCATCTCTCCCATGACTCCTATCTATGACTATAGCCGGGGTTACCCTATCGATACTCGGCCCTATGAGGACTACTCCGACGCTCACAGCTACATTGGTGCGAAGAGGCCGCGCACCATGAGCGACAGCAGATCCATGTCTTATGAGGATGATGCCGCCAGCCCCGCAGCCACCGAAAGGACCGGCAAGCGGTATCCGTGCAGGTATCGGGACAGCCACGGTTGTGAGAAGACCTTCACCACATCCGGCCACGCTTCGAGGCATTCCAAGATTCACACCGCCGAAAAGGCTGTCCCCTGCTCGTTCCAAGGCTGCACCAAGAAGTTCACACGGGCCGACAACATGAAGCAGCATCTGGAAACACACTACAAGGACAAGTCGCGCTCATCTACCCGGCCATCTCTAGCTGGAGAGCGCAAGTCTTCTTCCTCAGGAAAGTCCTCCCGATCCAAGTCAACAACGTCAGTAACAACCGTCGCCACTGCCGCTAGCCCAGCCGCACTACCACTCACACCTGGGGTTGGGAGTGCCTGGGACATGCGTGGACTCAACCTTCCTCTTCTGAGCCCCTCGATCGCCGTGCCAACACCGAGTAGCGGGCTAGACGCTTTGGCTATGGCAGTCGCCTGCCAAGAAGGGTCTTCTTAGTCAATTCTACATCTTAATGTGACCCTTTTTTTTCTTTTAGCTCAGCGTCGGTGTTTCTCGGAGGATTGAGCATCGTGTGTCTCGCCACTGCCAGCTGACAGGCGTGTTTGATGTCACACATGACGTTTCCGCCGCGCGCTATGCTTTTCTGACGCGGGTTCTCACATTTCCGTTGTCTTGGATCCTATGGGGGAAAGGTACAA
The DNA here is from genome assembly GCA_009806015.1 of Neurospora sp. CHS-2018b. Taxonomy (NCBI): domain Eukaryota; kingdom Fungi; phylum Ascomycota; class Sordariomycetes; order Sordariales; family Sordariaceae; genus Neurospora; species Neurospora sp. CHS-2018b. Next base: position 471,206 of record RAOV01000007.1, read on the forward strand.
AACAACCCTTATTCTATGCTCTTGTGTTGCCGAAGCATGCAATGTCATATTGGGGCCGGTACCTGTCAAAAAGGCTTTTCTGTCTGGGATTATACACTTACTATTTAGAGGTCATGTACATGCATGGGGGACCTTTTTTTTTTTTTTCTTGCATTCAATCATCAACATGAACTGGGACTAGGCAACACGGGAAAGGGTCAGGGGCATATTTGTTTAGGGTACGGCGCAATCTGGGGCAATTTGTTTTCTTTCTCTCATCATCTATCCGAAAACGGACCGGTCAGGATGGTGGCCGTGGTGTATGGAGTGAGTGGCTTGGTGTTTTACTGTTCAAGTTCTTTATCCATTTTAGGGGTTGCAACTGGCAATGACATCCTCTTCTTGGTGACACAATACACACGGCCGTCTTATATAGTTGAAAGGCCGATATCAAACTTGACGAATTGTCCACACACAATACTTCTTCCGTGATGACACCGTCGATGGATAATTCTATACCAATATTATACGAGACTTCTGGCCACAGCTGCTATGTCCAAAGAGTGTAACAATGCAGGATATAAACAGCGATAATAAGATAGCGAAATCATGTGGCTCTATACCTGGTATGAATCAACGCATCGTGGGCATGTCATAATAATTATTTTCCGACAACGACCTGAGAGAATGTATCGTGAGCCAGACACTTTCTGAAACACCCATGGCAACTCCATCAATCTTCGAAAGTAACCCCTCCGAACATGGACATACCAAATGCTCTGCAGTTTCCTGCCACTCGAGAAGTGGAATTCTTGCGCAATACAACGTATGGTATTTATCTAGGTCATAATCTATAGAAATGACACACTGAAGATGCCAAGTGTCGGCTGCCCTTCCACCCTTCCGCCCTTCTTGCGTATAAGACGAGGACCGTACATCTAGGTAGGTAGGTGTGTCGTCGTTTTCCCGTCTGTTGCTCGTAAAGGGTCCTGCACCCACATCTAGGTACACAGATGTAGAGGTAGGTTCTTCTTCCGGGCCAGAGTTGTACCATACTTAACATGCCTGCAGGAAATAGATGCAAGTAGGTGGGAGAAGCGTTTTGTTCTGAGCTTTCTTTTCCACAAACAGATCTAACGCATGTGCTTGCTCTCCCACATGCTTGACTTTCCAAACATGCCGAGTGAATCTTTCCAACCGAGTCACCGTTTCCTCCTGACGAAAACTTCTCTCCGTGCACATTGAACTTTCCTTCCTCCCTCCAACAAACCCCACATCCACCACCACCGCACCTTCTCATCGCCAAAACTCCCCATTCTCCGCACACGCCCGCGCCATCTCAAACTGCTCATCAGTCTTGCACACCAACACCCTATGTCCTCCCTTTTTGGACCCCGGAGCAATCTCAATAACAGCATGATCATCATCCAACTCCTCTTTCACCCTTGTCTCATTCGCCTCCCTATCTACGGGCCCAAACCCGAGACAGCCAACCTGCTCGACCACGGCCGCCCTTAGTCGATCGCTCTTCTCGCCGATCCCGCCGGCGAACACGAGCGCGTCGACTTGACCTTGGAGAGAAACGTAGTAGGAGCCGATGAAGCCGCAGATGCGGTCGACGAAGAGGTTGAAGGCTAGACGCATTTTGGCGAGGTCTTCTTGTGATAAGTTGTTTTTGGATGAGGAGGAGGAGGAGTCCAAAGCGGCGGTGATGGTGCCAAAATTGGTGGTGCCTGTTAGGGCTTTCCAGCCGGATTCCTTGTTGAGGATCTCTTCGGCGCGGGAGATGTGGAGTTCCTTTGTGGAGGCGGGGGAGAGCTTGCCTACGTCGCTGGCGTAGTGGAAGACGAGACTGGAAGAGGAGGGAGGGACAGGTTAGTTGGTGGGGAACATGAAACGTTGGGGAGAAAAATGAAGACAAGAGCTAACCTAGGATCGACACTCCCGCTTCTCGTAGCGCCAGGAAGTCCAGCTAGGGGAGTCAATCCCATGCTGGTATCGAGGCTCTTGCCGCCCTTGATCGCGCACGCGCTCGCTCCAGACCCGAGATGGAGAGCAATAATGTTGACGTCTTCGACCTTCTTCCCCAAAAACTCGGCGGTGGCGCGGGCGATGAAGGCGTAACTGATGCCGTGGAAGCCGTACTTCCTCAGGTGGTTGCTCCGCGCGATGTCCTGGTTGATGGGGTACGTCCGGATGTGCTCGGGGATGGTGTGGTGGAACTGGCTGTCGAAGCAGGCGATGTTGAGGGTCGTCTTGGGCAGGTCGCTCATGCAGCGGTGGATGATGACGAGGCTGGTGGAGTTGTGCAACGGCGCCAGGTCGTTGAGCTTCTCGAGGTTGTGGTAGGTCTCGTCCGAGATCAGTTTTGGGCGGACAAAGTCGCCGCCGTGAACGATGCGGTGGCAGATGTAGGCGATGTCCTCCTTGCTGCTGATCTCGGGAACGCCGTTGTCGTCGATCAAGGTCTTGAGGAGGATGTCGAAGGCGTCGGCTTGGGTGGAAACCTTCTGGTCTTTGACTTCCTCGTCCTTGATCACCTTCTCGCCGCGCCGTGTGTATCGAAGGGTGGGAGGTGGTGCGGTCAGGCCGCTTATTTGGGCTTCGGCAAGCTGGATGGGTGCTTGGCCGAAGAGAGCGCTGTAAGCTGAGATCTTGACGGAGGAGGACCCAGCATTGACTGAGAGGACAATCTTCTTCATCTTGGCTGAGGTACTCTGGAGGCTGTTAAGCATCGGACGGTGAATATCTTCGACGTCCTTCATGATGGGCTACGATGAGGATGCAGAACCTGCTGCTTTTCTACTTCCTAGGTTATTGATGAGGTCGTCGTCGGGGTATCGTCAAGGCAGAGGGACACGTGAGGATGGTGAGACGGGTTGAAAGACATGGTGACAACGGATTAGCCGGTGAGTGAGAATGGCCTCTTATCTCAGCCTTTATTTGAGAGCTGAAGAGCTCTAGCGGCCCCCCTTCCTTGTCTGTCGGACCACGACGACATGTCATAGTGCTTGGTTCGGCTCGTCTAGATAGAGGAAGGATTGACGGCCCGCTACACCAACGTCCCCGGCCCAACAAGTCATGATGTTTGGCATCTCTGGCTTCCTCCATGATTGGATGAAGTGGCATAAAGATCGCTCTTGGGTTTCTATGCTGTACTATCAGACGAGGGGTATGAGCCAGGGTTGGGTGTGGTGGGGGTAGTAAAGTGGTCTGATAGCTGACCGTCTTCGGTCTGAAGACCTGGAGTTGCATGACGTCGACGGGCTTGGCCGAGCCAAGCGGAGTTTTGGAGCTCGTGCGGAGAAAGTGGGGAATTCCATGCTATTCCCCGCACCAAAATTCTGGTTGACATCACCCAAATCAGGGGTTGTGTTTTTGTTAGTGCAGCCCTACCCGCCCAGGCGGTTCGTCTCATGCTCCATTTCAGTTTAGCTCCACCTACCCCCAGGCTTTGACTTTGACATGAGATGCTTTTTCCTTTTTAAGCTTATTCTCATCTTGTTGGGTGATTCCCGCGATAATTACTTTATTTAAAATCCTCTTACAAGTAGCTGACTTTAACCCTTGGCATACAGTATATAGACGCAAAGATATGTGGCAGAGGATGAGCTTCCATGAAGCCAACAGCTCAAGCATGAACCAACAAACGTCTTTATCAGTCTCCCTTGCACTCGTCTTAGACTAAACAGCGTTATAACACTCAAGAGACACTTTCTACAGCTCTCCGTCGCTTTTTGGCATCCCAATCCATAACGGTCAGAGTTTGTAGGGGCGTTGTTCGGTGGGGCACTGACAAGTTGGGCTTGGACTGTCGACATCTACTGTGTTGCACAACCTCAACTGATTATCTGGGGTCTAGAAGGTGATATATTGTCTTGGATCTTATGCCGTGATACAACGTCGAGTATTTACCATCCAACCATAAATTCAAGAGTCAAGGGCAGACAACCAGCCGACTTCACAGACCAAGTTTCGCCTCAGTGGTCTTGGACTCGGTGCGTTTATCTCGACTATCTTATTCAGGATTCGGAAACCACCGGTATTGAGCGACTTGTAAACGTCTCGTAAAACCGCGCCGGGTGAGTTGGGAAATTCCCAGATTGATGGTCGAAAAAGTCCAGTTGTGCTGCTTGGCGCGGGTCATAGAAGAAGAAAACCCTACTGACTATCTATTAGTAGAAACCGACCGGATATGAATATGTTGATTCAATGGAGATATCAGGAGTACGTATTCCCTATGCGAATTCCTTGACTCTTGTGCAGATATACTTCAAGTTTGGATTGCATACTCGTCGGTGAATTGACAGCCTGCTTCGCTACTTGGAATAAACCCTAACCCTAACACGGAGATACGATAGCAACTCCACTGATGTGCCCTTAAACCCTTCTGCAAGTGCGGACAGGCCGCCGCACAATCCAACTGGGCAAACCCCGTCCAAGCCCGTCCAAGCCCGTCCAAGCCCGTCCTACTTGTCCGTCCGGGGATAAGCAATTCAACGTCCGTCGTTCAGTTCGTTGCTTGACTTTATTGGGTGTCACTCTCACGGCTATTACGAGCATCGCGCTACCAGACGACACCTCACTTCGCAATCGGCATGTCCATTGAAGGTCCAGCCGAGTTGATCACACGCTATCAATCCCTTGCATGGTTATTCCATCATGACGGGCAAGCGGTTCACAGAGGACCAGAGAGTCCTTCTCGAAAGAATGCTGAGTCTCAAGGACAAACTGACCAACCATGACATCGCCTTTATTCTGGGCTTTGATGAGCGCACCATTCGTCGAAGGAGGTATGAGTTCGAAGCCAATGGCAGGATCGCACCGCCACCGGATGTCAGTAAAAATGCGGAGAAATTAAAGGCCGAGAACCTCGAGGTGCGTATTGCGTAGTGTCTTGTAGGAGAGGTGTTTCCGGCTATCCTTATGGACCCCTAAAGCTAACATTCGCACCTCGTCAACCAGAAACTTGTCGAGTGGCTCAAGGACAACGACGATGCCTTGATCGAAGATATGCAAAAGTTCCTCAAGGAGGCCTGCGATTGCAACGTCAGCAAAGCCACCATCAGCAGACAGCTGAGGAAAGTTACCAAAGAGGACAGGCAACTGGGCCGCGTTAAGCGTCTGAAGGCCCGGGCAAAGAGGGCAGCTGAGGGCCGTGACTTTGACTTCACTGCTCCTTCGCGGAGTGCGAGTGCCAGCGTGGCTCCAGATAGTAGCGTCGCCGGTGAATCGCAATCACAAGAACGACAGCAACAACCACAACAAGAACTAGGGCAGCATCTCCAACAACAGAAACAGCCGCGGAAGCTACCGCAAGGGCAACTGGAGCTACCGCCATTACCACAGCAACAGGGACAACAACAACAACAACAGCAGCAACAGGCACAGACACAACCACAACCAGAAGCTCGCTTCGAACCATTCCAACCTCCAAGTTTGGACTTCCCAACACCCGAGCAAGCCCTTCTCTCCCTATCTCGGACCCAGCCACAAGGTCCACCACCGCCACTTGCAGAAAGTAGTAGGGCACAGGCACAAACCCAAATAGGAACGGGTGGTTCCTAGGAAGATTTCCACCGTTCTTTGCGTCTTGCCCGTTTACGGACTGAAAGAGGGATGGGGTCACGCGGCAAGAGAGAGGACGGTTAATTCATGGATACATAATGAATGCCTATTGTCCGTTGTTTCCTTAGTTATTATCATTGAAGCGAAGGGTATGGATGTATCAGACATTACGTATACGAATGAGAAATTATAGGGATGGCGTAGGGGTGGGGGTGTTGTGGTATTCAAAACAAAAGCGAGGTTTGGTTATGAATTCTTTTTTTCTTTTTTTTCTTTTTTCTTTTTTTTTGGTTTTATCATTCCTTTGCTTGGGGGTTCAACCCTAACCTTGAGAGCTGGGTAGCAGTATACTCTCAGCACTTTCGGGCAGACATCTTGTTTTATTTCTATTAGCAAACGGGAATCATTGGGGACTTCTCAGTTGCGTGTTCTGCCCATGAGTAGAAAAAAACGGATGTGGGACCTGGGTAAAGCTGAAAACACGAACAGCAATCAGTGAGCGAGGAAACAGCAGATCATCTGGAAACTATCCAGGCTTCGGTAGTGTCATGCTTTTATTTGTTATCAGTATGGAATCACACATGAAAAGAGATGTAACAAGGAAGACTCTTCGTTTGGATAGCAAGTATCAAGTAGAAGCAACACGGCACAAGAGACAAGCAAATTAAGAGCACTGTCCTTCTCTTTGCGTTGACGCTGGGAAGACATAAAGGGCGCTTCTCATTTCTACATACAATGTCTCGCCATAGGCTTATCCCTCTTGTTCAATCTTATGCCCGCTGTTCTCAATCTCTGCCATCATGCCAGCATCGATTAAAGAGGACCTGGCAAACAAGAGGGGCTGATTACCCTTAAAGTACCATCTCTTCCTGTTCTTGAAGCATCCTTAAAGCAATGTTTGAAAAGCCAATAAATAAAGGTCTGTGTACCAGTATACCGGAGACCCGAAGACCCATCCGATAGTCTGGCACAATACTTTTTTTTGCGCTCCTTTCCTTTTTAGTTCGACTCCGCTATGCCTTTCCATCCGTCACCATTTTCTCATCCCATGGTTTCAACTGCCCACGGCATTCCTATCTATCAGAATTAGTGAAAGAATGCCCGAAGGAAAACACGATCACTCGTAACTAGCGCTTGAAACGTACACTCTGACACTCTGATCGGCACTTCTACCAGACAGAGCCTGCCCGTCCTCTTTGCAAAATAGGGGCCGTGGCGGCGCTCCCAGACCCCAATCTCAAGTGGCTCCCAGGTTCTGGTTTCAAGTGGCTCCCGGATTTCGGTTTGAGGTGGAAGCTATAAGCCAAGAGAGTCAGTACGTAATGATCTGATCGTTGGCTCTACGATGGCGCTAGGTTTACGACGAAGAGAATGGGTTGTTCTTCTTTCGTTGGTATCATTGCATGTCAAGTACGGCCATACTATAGGCTTGCTACGGGTCAGGAGTTGACTGCGTGGTTAGTGATGCTTAGGTCGTCGTATGCTTCGAGCTCGAGCCAGAGGTCTATATCGGTTGCCAGTCGCTAATTTCTTGTGTCCTTGGGGAAGAGTCTCTTTGTGACAATTGCCATCTTGTCATTTTCTTTTGTGTCTATCATTGAGGGATGTTCTAAGAACCATCCAATGTAGTAGTACTTTGCCGTGTACAAGACTCAGTAGTTCCGTGCCTATTACATGGGGTTTGCTAAACCCTAGGGTCCCCTCATTGTGTGTCTATCATGAACAGAATGGACTTGATGCCATTGATGTGACTCTGCCTTGTTCTTCCTGCCAGCCCAGTAAAGAGGTTGCCACACCTCCGCTACTTTCATCATGAATATGCCTTATAAGAGCAGAAAGGAGCTTGGATGAAGGTGCCATCGTGTCGCCTCACCAGGCCAGGAACAGCAAGGAAAATGTGTGAAGCTGTGCACTACAAGAATAGTGTCCTACCGCTCGGTACAACAAAGTTCGCTTGTAATGACCGTCCAATAACAAGGTATGTGTAGCAAAAGGGTAAGGAAAAAGAATTGATGACAGCAGTCATGGGTACATCATTCGACAGACATTAAACATTTTAGTAACCACATGGCTACTGTTTAAGAAGGAGGAGAACCTGGAAGATCGGTGAAGATGACAGACAGGATACTCGGCCAGGAAGGGACGTGCAAAAAGTGGATGAGGGAATGATTAAGGAAAAGTGAAAATAAGAACCTAGAAAATCGACGCAGCCGAGCCACTATCCTGCTTTGCTCCCTTTTTACGGGAAGGACGCACGCGACAAGCAACATGACTCACCTCTTCGCCAGCTGGAGATTCCGGCTCTGTAATCTCCGCTGTAGGGGCTCCTGGAGTAACGCCCTGCCACAGACCGACCGTCTCGACCGACAAGGAGTCGCTGACCTTGCGTACGTGGCCATGGGGAGGCGAGCCGGGGATGACACTTGGTCTCTTAGACCGACGCTTCTCTCGGTACTCGTAGGCCGCCGGCTCCGTTGTATCATAGGAGCTGGGAGGCCAAGTGTTGTAGTTTTCTGTCGATTCAGCCCGAGATTTCGGTTTGGCTTTAGGCTCTGACCAGCTGCTCATGGAGGCAAAGAAGGCATCGGCGCGCTTGCCCTCATCTGTTTCGTAAAACATGTCGGACAGCCCTTTGGGCTGGTTGTCGTCCACCTCTCCCCGCTCAGTCGGCCAATGAAACTGTCTCGGCGTAGTATCCTGAGGAGGGTAATCCGGGTAGTTCACTTTGTTGCGGCAGGATGAGAAGTTATTGTCCGAGGGGCGCACAGTCTGATTGCTTGCCTGCGATTGCATTGATGGTTGACGCTGATACTTTGAATGATCACGCGCGGGACCATCCTTCCAAGAGAACTGAGGAAGGTTATCGGGGAGGGGGATTCCAGGGCATTGCTCATCTAAAACCACGGTTGGCTGTGTGATATGAGCCTCCTCGGTGGGAGCTGTGAGCAAAATCTCTGGTAAGCTGGCATCATAGCGGTTACGATGATGCTTGGTTTGACCATCCCAAATACCCCCTTGGTTAACGATCTCATGATAGTTCACATGGATATTCTCGTAGAATTGGCCCTCGTTACCTTGGTCAAAGCCAGAGTTGGCAGTAGACCTCTTGCGTTGAGGAGGTGGACTGTCGTCAGCTGGGATCTGCCATGACGTTGAATTGAAGCCACCTAAGCCACCAGGAGAATCGTGCTTGCCAGGTGCAGGATCAGCGACAGGCCTCTCGATTTGAGCCTGGGATGAACTTTCAGCTGCGGTTTGCGACGCGGAAGTTTCGGTCATAGCGTGAGACTTCGAGGGATGATGCTGATGACCTGGATCAGGGCTAACGGCAGGTGTCGGAGGTTTCGGGGAATGCGTTTCCTCAGCTGGGATGTCTACAGGCAGGGGCTTGGCCACAGTTGGACCATCCTGATGAAAATCATCAGCTGAGCTGATGTCTTTACGCTGATGCTGCTCTATTGTTAGTCAAATTCGCGTAGGTAAGGCGGGACTGAACTTACAAGAGAATTCCCAGCCTTGCGCTTCTCATCACAACCTGCTCGTTGCTTGATATTGTTGCTGGCGCCATCATTCACCTTGGACGGGTTATAAGTGGAAGATCCGGTCTTGGGAGTTGACTTGGCCAACCTGCAGCATGGATGGCAAAGCTGGTGACGAGGAGGGACCTCCTCTCCTGAAGGGTAAAACTCATGGAATTTTTGGGATCGTATAGTGCCGCATTGCGCGCACCACTGAAACTTCTTGATGTCCTTGAGCGTCCTCTTGTTGGTGCTATTAGGAACCAGGCTGAATTCCTTGTTCCGGTCAAGGCACCGACGACAGGTGCGGCAAAGACTACGCTGGGGTTCCTCTCCGGGGCAGAGTCTGTGCCTGAAGTCAACATACCGCATGTCCCTGGGACGACTGCAGGCGTAGCAATGCCGAGTTTTGTACTTGCAATCATAGACCTCAGGAAGGAGTCCCTGCAAGTGACATTGATTGGAACCGATCTTGCTGTTGCCGTTGATGGCAACGTCTGGGATAGTTGCATGTCCACCATGTGTAGTCTCCTTGCTCGTTGAAACAGAATCTTTGGCTTGGTGTTCGGGCTGTTTTTTCCCCTGCTCGTTGGCCTGCTCGTTAGCCTGCTCGTCAACATGCTCATCGACATGCTTATCAACGGGTTCATCGACCCGCTCACCCGGTCCCTCATTAACCTGCACATCGTGCTGCTTGTCGCCATGCTCATTAACCTTCTCGCCCGGCTGCTCGTGCGGATGTTCCTCGTTTACCGGATTCTTGTACATCGATGCAGCCTTAGTAGACTCTGGACGAGGGGAGATGACATGGTCCACGGGGTTGGAAGTACTCTTCCAAGAACTAGGTGTTGGTTTCACAGAAGAAGCTGCTGAAGTAGCGATGAAGGAATCACAGCCATTCTGTTGAGTTTTTGAGGCCCTAGAAGTTGTGCAAGAAGGAATCCTTGAATCTGCACGAGACGGTGCTCTAGAAGCCGTATGAGATGGTGCCCTAGTAGATGTATAAGATGGCGCCCTAGACGCAGTGACTGAAAATGCGGTAGAATCCCAGGCTGAAGACACGGTAGCAGCCGTAGATGAAGTAGTTGTGCGGAATGCGGAAGGCGATGCCGTGGGAACGGATACTTCAGACGCCGTCCTATATCTGGGCACAGATGCCGTAGAAAGTGCACGGGAGTTTGTGGAGACTGGTGAAGCAGGCAACGAGGGAGCTGTTAGCAACTCAGGTGCTGCGGACTGAGACGACATTGGAGGTGCATCAGAAGACGGGTTCGGAGCTGGGGACTGAGGTTGCTTCGGACTATCCGAGCCCTGGCCTTGCTTTTGAGCCAGCATCTTCTGGTAGTGAGCTTCAAACTTTCCGCACTGAGATGGTGACAGCTTGATGTCTACCAATTCACGAAGCTGAGCCTTGGGCTTGACGAAACGAACCTGGCGGCGTGGCATCTGCTTCGTGAACTGGCGGTGGTAAGGACGACCGTCGTGGCCTCTCTTTGTCTGGTATTGGTCGTCATCTGAAGCGCTAGAATAATCTCTCTGGTGCTCATTTTGGGTGTTGGCCGTCTCCGCTGCATAAGCAGGCGAAGACTTGTGATCGAACCTATCGTCGTCCTTTGGTCTACTATGAGACTTCATCTGGCGTGTGGCCGATCTTTCCGAGCCGGAAGACTCAAGATCGGTATCTTCACGCATGGGCTTGCGTCTATAGCCCCCATCAATGCATAGTGACTTCGATTTGGCGGCACCCCTGGAAGAGGAAGCAACAGATCTGGCGCCCTGCTGGGTAGGAAGCTGGACGGTGGTCTGCGTACGACGAGTGGACTGGCTGCTGGTGGAAGGTTTAGAGAAGTCATTGCGACTGTCTTGGAAGAGGGCGTAGCGGCTATCGGACTCGAAAACCGCTCTGCTTGTGTGGCCGTGTCTATCTGAAGGGGAAGATTCCAAAGATTTGTCGTCCTCGTAATCCCAGTACCCGGACTCGTCATCTTGAAAAGTCTCTTCTGGATCCCGGGGCTCAGAGCTCTCTGGCCAAGCACCCGGATGCTCTGATTTTGGACGCGTTCCCGCTCGCTGATGACGACGCTTGCTCCCTGAGCTTTCTGAGGTACGTCGCGAGCGTCGATCGCTGGAAGACTGTTCCGCAAGGCTGTTTGAACGGCTGGCCACAATATTGCCAGACCCCAATAAATCTTGCACCGTGATATTCCGGAGTAATCTGGCCACGCCCTTGACACTGAGCAGAGTGTCCACAACGGACGCACGCTTCTTGCGAGGCATGGTGGTGCCGCGAAGAAAGATTTCTGTGTTTGAGAGTTATCTCTTTGCTGACAATACCGAATCGTGTTGGTTAGCTTGCAATTTTCACCAAAGGGGAGGTGTTTGGTTAACAAGTGATCGAAATGAACGTCAAGTGAAGGGTAGAGCCCGGGCCTCCTGGCGGCAAATCCTAGCTTTTTGACTGGCCGATGCCCTTTGAAGAAAACGACACTAAGGAGTATCGTGGGGGGATTGAGGTTGTTTAACGAGACGTGAAAGACCCACGACACACAAACTGAGTGTCGATGCGGTCGTGGTTCGCGAGAGGAACAACTAAAGTAAAGTGCGGATGGCTTACCTCGTCGCGTCTCAAGCGCGCCACACGTCTGACCGGGCAGTGATCTTTGAGTACAACGCCCCTCGCGTCACAAGTTCAAACGTTAGGCAATTCAAAGATTGTTGCTCTGTCGCGGAGTTAGTTCTGCAAAAAGGTATACGCAAAGAAGAGTGCAAATGGAAGTAGTTGCAAGATGAGAAGAACAAGCAGAAGGATGTAGCCGCGGGGAACTGACCCGGATGTCAAAGAAAATGACTCAATTGCTTTTTGCAAGCAGTAGAAGTAGATGGTGTCAAGCGAAAGGAAAAGAGGGGCGACGACGGAAGGTGCGTAGGATGTCGGAAACCGTGGAGGTACTCCACCGCGTACCGGGTGTAATGGTAACGATCTGAAATCGTTTGGAATGATAAGAAAAAACTACCTCGGACAGTTGAGATGTCGAAGATTGTAGGTTTGTCACAGACAACAGAGACGTGAGGATAGGAGGATGGTTTTAAAGGCTGAAGAGCAAAGGGGTCAAGTTGTGGGTTTAGGACCAGGCCGGGGGTAGACGCGACTGGAATCTTTTGACGAAGAAGAAGAACGCGTTGATGGCTGATACTCTCGGAAAGATACAGGAGTGACAATGGTCTAGAACCGTGGACTATAGAATCTGGTTCGGACGAAAACTCGGAGGATCTCTTGGCCGGTCGATACACGCAACAACGATACGTGAAACTGTTAGTACTCACAAAAAGTGGAAATGACTTGAGTTGCGTCCGAGGTCGTTGCCGACGAGTCCCTATGAGAAGTATTTACGCCCGTTTCACAGATAAGGGGTGAGAGAAAGCTGACTCACAATGAAGTCAATAGAAAGGATTCATATTCATTCCAACGCACACGCTAATTTATACAGTGCCATCCTGGCCTTTTCTTTTCGCCCATCCGGTTTAAAACAGTAAATAACTTCAAAAAAATCATCTATAGATCTGCAGATGGCCCCGTCCATGCGACTCTCTCAGTCTACGCGCAGAACCCGAGGTCCCTTCTTCTTTATCACCTTCTTCTTCTTCTGGCCGCGCTCAAATGCGGCAGCAGAAGCGTGGTCACGGCCCAAGTTATCGAGGTCCTTGACCTTGTAAATGCGGATAATCCAGTTTTCGCTCGTGAAAGCCTCCTCGATGCTGTTGAGAACCGGGCCGCCGTCGTCGGGAAGGCGGACACCACGGACGCGATCTTGAGCCTGTCCAGGGGGGAAGAGGTTGTTGTAGTTATAATACGACATCTTGTACCTGTGAAACAGTTAATATGATAGGCGGCTATGGAAGAAGGGTTGTACTCACATCAAGCTGTTCTTCATGGTGTCGGTAGCCCCGGCATCGACACGGTATTCACCACGAGGCGTAAAGAACTCGCGCTCCTTGACCTCGTCAGGCCAAATACCCTCAGCAATACGAACCATCCAGAGGAACTTGTTGATATCGTCGCCGGAATATCCCAAAAGGCCGCCGAAAACAATCAAGACATAATCCACCTCGTGTTGACGCATGATGGGATAGCTGACTTCCTCGCGGGAAGCCATGGCCTTGCCGACAGTCGCGATATGTGTGTTGTTCCAGGTGTTGTTGTCGACAAGCGTGGGACGGTCGGCCATGCCACCAATCTGGTAGCCATAATCCCACCAAGCCATGACCTTGGCATCATACTTGGTGTTCTGGCGCAACCACTGATACGCCTCACGATAATCGTCAATGATGTGCTGGCTACCATCGGGCATCCTGCTGGCCAAGACGACTGAAGGTGACGAATAGGCGTTCGAGGTGACCCACGTGCAGTGAGCAACAAACAGCAATAGGTAGGCGGTCATGACACCAACAATGGTGACCTTGGAGAAGGTCGCATAGATGCCGATGTATGGCTTGTTCGACGCCCTAAGACCCGACTTCGATGCCTTCTTGGAGATACCGTCGGTAGATTCCTCAGGAAGATGCTCCTCTGGGATGGGTGACTTGGCCTTGAGATATGTGTGAAGGATAGTGGAGAGCGCAATGGCCGCCGCAACGCAGACAACAGGGGTGAGCGTCAACATGAGACGAACCATGACACCGGCGAAGTAGCTGCCAAACAAGGCGTAAACAATGACGAAGACGTGCTCATCAGCCAGCTTCTGGTAGCACAGATAGACACCAGCGGGCAAGAGCCAGATGAGCATGTTGAGATCGAAGAAGAAGGCGGGCCATGCTGTGGGCTGATGCTCGGAGACCGAGGCAATGATGGGGATGTGAATCTTGGCATATCCCGTATCCCACAGGGAGTAGAAACGACCACTCCAGGGAGCAATGAAACCAGCGCTGGTAGCAACGACAAGACCAATGAGGCCAATGCCAAATATACTTCCAGCAAAGACCCACAAGAAGGTCTGGAACTGGCGGCTGGGAATCGCTGAGCGAACGTAGTCGAGGAAAGCCAAAAGTTGGAGGAAGCCAAAGATACCTACTCAATGTCAGTAAAACGACTCGAAAAGGAGGGCTAATCAAGTCAACGTACCCAAAGCAGGCATGTGCTCGCTGGTCTTGACGGGCAGGAAACCAACAAAGGGAATCTGCATGCTGGCCAATGTTCCCAATGCATACCAGGTGGTATACGCAACATAGAGTCTAGTGCTGTAACGGCCCATGCAGATGAGAACAAAGGCGTGAAGGGGAAGGAGGCAGGTGATGAAGGCATAACCACCCCAGGAAGCAACCATGTAACCGTAGAAGAGAGCGCAAAGAGCTCCCCAAAGCATGGATCCGAGCTTGAGAGCCTTAATCCACAGGTAAAAGGTGAAGACCAGCAGGAAAATGGCAATGGCTTCGTTGTCGTAGCTGCCAGCAACCGAACGAGAGATGTAGCCAGGGGCAATGCCCATAAAGATGGCGGCAAGAAGACCGGCGGACGAAGACGGAGTCATCTCGTTGGTGAGGAGGTAGGCGGCGTAAGCAGTGAGACCCGAGAAGGCCGGCGCAAGGAGGACGCAGACATTCCGGATGTCGACGGGAATTGAGAGGGCCCTCAGGGCGTGGTAAATGACACCGCTGGTAACCATGAGGCCGGGATAGAGAGTACCTCCAGTAACGCGGCCTAGGGGATGCCATGTCCGGTCATCGAACCAGTCCCAGAACTTGTAGAATCCATTTGCGACCAAGTATTTTGTCGCTCTGAAGTTGAACCAAGGATCGACTGTACGGGTGTTAGTGATGCATTTTCGTAACGGTTTCGGTGTTATTGCGGCGCGTGGGGAGATAGTTGGTGTTGTGGATTGGGGGTGAAGCAAGCTTGTTAGCTCGGGAACTGACATTCGTGGATGATTGATTCGAAACCTGGTTGCAAGCAAGCAATTAGCATTCACGAACATCAATAAAGTCATTGAATTCAAATTATAGAGCCCATTGAGCATTTGGAGCAAAGGATAGCTTCGAGGACGGCGTTGAGGGTCTTTGTGATGTTGCTGCCCAGCTCGTCCGGAGCTTCACTCTGCCACGCATGTTCCATGTCAAGGAAGCTGGGGACTGGGAGGCTTACGAATAACAGAAAACAGGCGGCTTGAGATAGCAGCACCGGCGACAAGCAAGAGGATAATCACTCGAAGCAATGTGCGAGTGCTATCCCCTTTGCCCGCGCTAGCGAGACGTTCTAGGGAATCGGCCGACATGGTGGCCGTGATCTGGTAGTTTGTGCTTCCTCGCGATGGTGCAGGTTGTTGGAGAGGTTCGCTGTCACTGAGTGACGGACTGGTGGAGGTCCAGCCAGAGGTCCAATCCCAATGCGCCCGCGACAAGAGGACAGTTGGAGCTTCCACCACCTCATCACAGAGACACAGACCTGGTCCATGCTTGGCACACATCACGCTAAGACTCGCTAGCGCCATCCCGTTGCCATTCTGCCGGGCGGTCAGACACAAATAATAGTCCATTTGACTTGTCCCCCACTGTCAATGTTCATGTTTCGGTCAAAATCATGTGTAAATAGACCAAGGATGATGAGAAAACGGGTGTCAGCTCTCTTTCACGTAATCGAGTTTAATTGGTACTGCTGTTGGTACGCATTTTGACATGTTCGAAGAGGGATGGTGCGGATGCACTTTGGACATGACGACGCTTGACAATGTACAGGAAAAGGGACTCGGGGGCGTGTCAACAAACATGACTGAGATGGACAGCCAAGAGCCTCAAAAGGCACGGAATTCACCTAAATACGTTGCTTTCAGAGGTGGTGAGCACCGCACAAATCGCCAGGATGCATCACAATCCATCCAGACACAGCAAAGGTGAGACGGTTTTCATTTCGAGACCAAGAGAACGGAAGGACATCGTGAAAGGCAGTCAAAGGACCAAGGACGGATACGTTCGTGAAGCAGCCCTGAAAAGATTCCCATCCCAGATAACTGTGCTCTTTTCTAGGCAACTATGTGTATCTGGCTACAACGATCAACCCCAAAGGAGCCGTTGCGTGGCACAGAGGAACCCGAATCATGAGCCCCCTTCGTGCAATCTTCGAACAGAACAGCATCCGGCCGGGGGAATCGTTAGGCATCCAGCGTGGGTATCATCAGGACGATCCATCCGCGGTGGTGGTGATGGTGGTGGTTCAGCCCGTGGCATTCATTTTCGGCAGCTATGGAGCTACCTAGCCGGATCAAGATTTCGTTGACCTCGTTGATAGCACCCAAAAACCCGTTCAAGCATGCTCCATTGATGATGCAGTGTGTCGAGTGCGAAATCCTTTTTCAAAACCGCGCCGCCTGTTTAGATACCCACAACCAACCCCTTAACCCCAGAAGAAACACATTTAAGCGGCCTGGAAACGCACATGTTAGCATGGTTCCTGTCCTTCCTACTCGGATCGGCATTCGGCAACCGCTGAGACTGGAGGGGACTTTGTGTCTCCCGTCCATCACAGCCGGCGCATTGTATATCGTACCTTGACGGCGAACTTGCGGAGGGGGAAGTGGGTGGCGCGCTTCTTGGTCTTCTCAAGAGTGCGGGAAGCGTCCTCCTTAGAAAGACGGCGGCGGATGGCGCGGGTCTGCTTGGCGCGGAGGTCAAGAGGGAGGTACTTCTTGTTCTTGTAGAAGAGACGAAGCTGAGCCCTCTGCTTGGCGTTGATGATGGTGAGGACACGAGCGATCGACTTGCGGAGGTCGTGGCTGTGAAGAGATGCGCCTGTCAGCCAACCCGTTCATTCCTCCCTGATATTCCCAGAGATTCGTCCCAAGTCCCCATATCACGTTCTCGGAGTGGTTCGCGGTGAATCGGCGGGTGCGGAATCGACGTACATCTTGTTGAGCTTGGTGCCGGAAGAGACGATCTTCTGGATGCGAAGCTGACCCAACTCAGTCTTCAGCTCACCGAGCTGCTTGGTGAGCTCGTCCTTGTTCTTGGACCAGAGAGCGCCGGCCTTGACCTTTCCAGAAGACTGTAACATTTTGAAGTCAGCCAATGCACCTCGTTGCCCAAAAACCTCAAAGACTGCCATCGGTTGGCGACTGCGACATCGTCGCAAATGATATCATCTGCGACGTGCAGCAATTGCCAAACAAGACATCGATGAAATTGGCAGCATGACAGTGCCCAAAGAGCCGTCGGACATGTAGGGCCGTACGTACCATCTTGAATGTGATTGACGTCGAGCTTGAAGGACGTTGGGTGAGTAGGGCTTGACCACGACAAGTATCAGAGGATCGCGGTCTTCAGGCTCTCGCTATCCAACAAAATCTGAGAGGTGTGGATGCGCAAAATCGCAGGGAGGGCGGAAAACCCTACCGTTTCCGAGGTGGCCCGTGCGCTGCCGCCTGCCAAAGGTGAATGGTCCCGCAAATTCCAAAAGCGGTTAGCTTGGGGTTTGGGTCTTTTCGTAACATGCACACAACCGGGGCCACTCCAACATTTCTAAAATCTCGAGCAGCAGTCAGGAAGTTGACGACGATTCTGCACTAACCTCACCACCCAGCCAAAGTCCACACAATGTCGTCCGCGGCAGCTCCCCAGACGAAGACCTTTGGCAAGGCGACCCGGACGGTCCCTCACTCGTCCGAGAAGGCCCAGAAATGGTACCCTGCTGAGGATGAGGCCCAGCCTCGCAAGGTACGTGCATGCACATGTTTTCCGGGCGGCCTGCGACGTTTTTGGCGAAGTATCGCGAGATGCACTTGGTGGAATTGCGGCCGAATGGGCGGTTATCGATTTGGCGGCCGAGATGGGGGCAACTGGGGCGCAAGTGGAGGGCAGCAGCACTTGATGCGATTTTGGGCTTGGACCGCCAGGTGCATCTCGTGGAGGCGACGACAAGAGGCGGACGGGCTGCCAAAACCCCAAACTCTGCGAAAACGACATGTTCTAACGACGATATTCTCTACAGGTCCGCAAGACCATCCGCCAGTGGTCTCCCCGCAGCACCCTCGTGCCCGGCACCGTCCTGATCCTCCTCGCTGGCCGTTTCCGTGGCAAGCGCGTCGTCCTCCTCAAGGCTCTCGACCAGGGTGTTCTCCTCGTCACCGGCCCCTTCAAGATCAACGGTGTTCCCCTCCGTCGCGTCAACGCCCGCTACGTCATCGCCACTTCCCAGAAGGTCGATCTCGCTGGCATCGACGAGGCCAAGATCAACGAGATTGCTCAGCCCAAGTACTTCACCGCTGAGAAGTCCAAGGACAAGGCCGGTACTGAGGAGGCTTTCTTCAAGCAGGGCGAGAAGCCCCAGGTACGACCACATATGTCCGAGCTGGAACACGGGGCGCACAATGCTGACATAGTGATGCAGAAGAAGGAGGTTTCCAGCAGCCGCGTTGCCGACCAGAAGGTCATCGACAAGGCCCTCATCGCCAACATCAAGAAGGTCGAGTTCCTCGCCAGCTACCTCGCCTCTTCTTTCACCCTCCGCAAGGGTGACAAGCCCCACGAGATGAAGTGGTAGATTGTGGGCTTGGGTGCTAGGGGAGTGCATGCGGGAGCGGTTCGCGGTATGGCTCGGCCAGTTGCATTTGGACGTTAACGGTTCTCGGGTCCATTACGGCGTCTGTAATGAGGGTTTTACAGTCATCAGGAACATAAAATACGGCTTTCGGTTTTGCAGAGGATACGGGCCACGAGCGAAACTCGATCTCATGAAAGACATTGGGGACGCCCCATGGCAATGTTCAGGGGGCTCGTGAAGGCACTCGACTCTCGCAGATAGCCTGTTACTCCTGATATCGCACCAAACCACGCGATTAGGGATCCGTCCAAAGAGCGGAAGATCAATACCTACGGATGCTATTCGTTGCGCCTGCCGCATATTCGACCCTTGATATTTTTGTGTGTGATTTGTGCGAGTCTGCGTTTCCCATTGCGTCGGTGTTTGACTGCACATTATACGTACATATGAGTGTACATATATGACGACTATACGAGTCCATTTGAGTTACCAGCCTTTCCACTCTATATAGGTCCCGTGTAAACATCAGTCTTACCCTTCTTCCGTCTTGAACCCTTTAACATCTTGCCCTTCCTGCCTCTATCTGTGCTGTCCCGTTCATGGCCAGATTATCCAGAATTACAACATCATCAACTGTCACGGTTATGAGCCAGTTCCCTCGGCCACAGCTATTGTTGATGTCTGTCACTGTTCAGACGGGAGAACGGTACGGTCCGAAGACCTGCGTGTTGGTTGTATGAACCTTGATGTCACACTTGGCCTAGACCCCTAAGATGTGCATCAGCTGCCAGGCCGAGGCGCTGACACCTGGCATGAGGTGACAGTATCGTCGGGTCTTATGCGCTGCAAAGCCCTATCTTCAGCTCTGTTGTCCTCAGCAGCTCAGCTGAAGAGTCGACCCAGGCCGTTACGGTACAGTGGGCATGTAACTGTGGCGCCGTCCGTTAGGTAACTGAACTTCGCCTACTAACATGGATGGAAAGCCACATCTCTTCTAACATCATCGTCATCAAGACCACCCACACATTCTGGTTGAGGACCCTCGGCTGTTGACCTCTGCTGAACAACCTCAACACTACCAATACAACTGTTACAGATTTGAACTGCGCCGTCTTTTATTCTTCTAGACACTCCGCCTCAAACAAACCAAGCCGAGTTGCATGAGGCGAAATTCATTACTCTTTCCCCAATAGCTTAGTAGCAGCACTACATCATGGCGGCGACAACATCCTCAACCCAGGGCTGGGCCCAGTTGCGACAACAAGCCCGATCGCTCGAAACACAGGTACTGCTGGACTGGTAATTGTCGTTGGGAATTGGAAAGGGCATGAGACTAATACTTTCTAACAGACCGAAATGCTCCTCCACACATACGCCCAGTTCTCGAACCAGACCAACATCCCACCGAAGCCGACAGAAGAGGAAAGGCATACGGAAACGAGGTTACAGGAGCTTCTGGACAAGGTATGCTTTACATGTTCCTTGGAGCTGCTCACATAAATCCGAAAACCATTAACCTATTGCCTCTTCAGCGCGAATCCGTAATCTCCCACCTCACCCGCCTCCTAACCTCAGACCCATCCCCCTCAGCGCTCAAGCAAAACAACCTCTCCCTTTTGCGCGACAAGCTCTCGGACCACCGACGGGACCTCTCCCGCTTGCGGTCGACGCTCGAGTCGGCCCGCACGCGCGCCAACCTGCTAGGTAGCGTGCGCGACGACATCTCGGCGTACCGCGCCGCCAACCCGGAGCAGGGCGAGGCCGACTACATGCTGGACGAGCGGGGCAGGCTGGACCGCAGCCACGACGTGGCCGACAGCGTGCTGAGCCAGGCGTACGCGGTGCAGGACTCGTTCGCGTCCCAACGGGAGCGGTTGGCGCACATCAACAGGCGGATTACTCTTGCGGCGAGCCAGGTGCCCGGGATCAATACCCTGATTACGAGGATCTCGGCGAGAAAGAGAAGGGATGGGATTATTATGGGGTCGTTTATTGCGTTTTGCTTCTTGATGTTTTGGTTTTTCTCATAAGGTTGGCGTGGAACGGCGATGAGGGTGCCGGACGAAGCAGGACGAGAGCGCGCCAGGGAGCGGGTGAGCGGGAGAACGAGGAATTGGGTGCACGGGCAGAAAGAGGCCCTCGAGGATGGTTTCTGCGGCTCGCTTCTTGGTGGGCGCAGGCTATTGGTTCTGGAAGTGTGACAGGATCACATCTTCCAAGAAGACCCTTATTGCAAAGCGGCTGTTTCAGTCTTGGGCTTTCGTACTTTGTCGGGAAGCATGGCGGGAAACACGGCGTTCAGGGGCGTTGCGGGGCGAGCAAGTGTGAAAGTGATTTTACAAAATAGTAATATAATGTACAGACCCAGGAGGAAGTCCGGGGCGTTCTTCCCAGTAGACTCATGGCTCCTGGGCGTATCCGCTCTAGACCAAAGCAGACCGAGAACTCCGTGTTCATACGTGGCGGTCTAAATGTGTGACCATCTCAATGCCAGATGAGCCGACATGCTTGCTCACAAGCTCAATCTACCCTTTATATAGAAAGATTGATGTTCATAGACCTCGAGCTTATTGGGTCCCTATTTTCATGTTCCAGCATGAGCTCTATTGAGATGGTTAGCTGCTCACCGGAGATCATGACATCCGTATGATCTGAGTGCATGTATACGCCTAGGTATACCGGATTGCCTATTGCGCCGCAACAGCCTCCTCTGCCTTCAACTCAGGGACAGCCGCTGTCTTCCTCACGTAGTTCTTCCCAACACCTTCCTTGGTCATCTCGTCCAGAATCCTCTGGACGCCCTTGACCAGGCCTTCCTTCTCATCGCCCTCCGCATCACCACTGCCCGCCCATCGAATCCGGCAGTTATGGTCTACCAGATACGTGTAGCCGACCTTGCTGTTCAGCAAACCAATTGACTCACGAATCTCGTCCGTGATGCCCTTTGTTACCAAGAAATACCTCTTCCAGTCGTCCTTGTCCACCTTCTTGCGCAGCGAGCCCATGAACAGCCTAACCAACCACGCCTTCATGGCGTCCTCCTCGATGTTGACCTGCACCAGCTGCGCGCGTCCACCGCTCTGCTTCAGGACCGACTGCAGGGCCGGGTTGGCTGCGGGGGAGACGAAGGTACGGATCTGGTTCTCGGCCCACATGCTGCTGAAGACGGTGACGACGGAGCAGTGGCCTTCGAGGAGGGGTGTGGTGTCGGCGACCTTGGCGGCATCGTCCTTGGCGAGGGTCCGGCCGTGTAAGTTGGGGAAATAGAGGGAAAGGTCGGCTTTGAAAAGGCGTGGCGGCGCGAGGAAGGTCTTGCCCTTGTGGAATTGCATGTTGCGCCAGTCGCGGAAGTAGGGGCGGGAGATTTTGGATTTGCTGTGACATATAGCGATGGTCAGTCAAGTAGAGAGGAGGATATGTAGATAAATAGCTAAGGCTGGGACGGGGTCCTCACAGCATCTCCCGCTTCTTCAGATGTTTCTCATAGTTGACAAAGTCGTCCCTCTTCTGCTGGATTGTGCGCGTGTCGATGCCTGTGTTCTCTCCGGGGTTTGGGGGGTTGTGCATGCCAATGGGCCTTGACAAGTGGGTTGGCGTGAAGGTATCGAGCGCCTTCCCATAGGCTCTGGGCGCATTGGCTAGAGGGCCGGATTCTCTGAGGGCCTCGACGGGCGAGACGGTGGGAGCCGCCGGAGCGGCATCTTTCGAAGCAGCATCAGGGGCCGAAGCTGGTGTCGAAGCTGGTGTCGTCGGTTTGGTTGTCTGTGGTGATGGCGTCTTATCGGCGAGTCTCTGGTATGACACACTGAAGGATCTCCATTGGCATAGGAGGCAGGCGCTAGCTGTCGACCTAGCTCTTATTGTTGCGCGGCTGAGCATGATGTGCAATGGTACGTCGGTATTTCGTGATGTTTCTGGCTCTCAAGGTTCTCCCAGAAGCTGTCACTGTCCTTCTGATGTCAGATCAGTCTGTCCAGCGCGCTCCGTCCCTAGAAATTTCCACGCGCCAAGCACTGATACCCCACCAAAAGCTTTGATTGACCCCACGCTCTGGACCACACAGTTGGGGTCAAGCCCGTGCAGCTTTCTGGGGCAAAGGCCGAAACAGCGGCCGGGGGGGGAAGGAACACAATGGAGCCTTTCTGCATTGTGCCTGCCGAAGATAAAAGCTGGGGTTCGGTTATCCACGGGGGCTGTTCCTGTCCAAGCCTTCAAGGTTCTCTCGGCCGAATGTCATTCGAGGGTTGTAAGCCGTAGCAAGCCACCCCGCCGGATCGATTGAGGACGTTGATTGGGGTAACGACATCCGTCGTATCCTTTTCTTTGCTAAAGTATTAGACACGGAGAGCGGCAAGCCGCGGTAGAGGATTGGAGAGTGTTGGAGACATGTTTTCTCTTTTTCTGGTCTTTGGCGAGATGTGATCCCTCAAGTTGCGAGATCCCTTCAGGTCTCTGTCCAAAATAAACAAACATTGCGCTTGGGTCTTTCGTCTCAAACGACTTGTCTGCACCGTGAAGAACATGTTCTTGCGACAGAGCTCCCGCGCCGTTGGCCGGCAAGAACTGTGGCGTCTTAGTCGGAGGGGACTGAGCAGACTTGCGCCGACTGCGACAGCCACGGCAACACCATCTACGACCTCGTCCACTACTCGTCCCCTTCCCGCGAACTCGAGGTCGTCTGCTCTAGCCCAACAAACCTCTACGAGAAGAACATTCCATACCACAAGAGGCCTTCAAGTTGTCAAGCCCGTCCTTCTTGCCGATATTGGAGAGGGTATGTCTAGAGCCAATGGTCCTTGATCCAGCTTCTCCATAACTATGCGCTAACATCTTTTACCAGGAATTGTCGAGTGCGAAGTCATCCAATGGTTCGTCGAGCCCGGCGCCCGAGTCGAGGAGTTCTCGCAGCTGTGTGAAGTCCAGAGTGACAAGGCTTCCGTCGAAATCACTAGTCGCTTTGCCGGTGTAGTCAAGAAACTCTACTACGATGCGGGCGAGATGGCCAAGGTCGGAAAGCCCTTTGTCGATATCGACATCGAGGGTGGTCCGGAGAACAAGGAGGTGGAAGCTTTGACGCCGCCTGAGCCTGTTTCTACCCCGCAAGGACAGCAGGCCATCAAGGGGGAGGCTATCTCAACATCTACGCCGCAAGCTATTGCCCCTGAACTCAAACAGTCATTTGTCGAGGCACCGTGGGCACAGCAAACGCCAACACCCTCGCATTCGCCAGTGACGAAGCAGACGGGCAAGCACGCGTCATTGGCGACTCCAGCTGTTAGGCACTTGGCCAGGGAGCTGAACGTGGACATCACTGCGATACCTGGGACAGGCAAGGATGGACGGGTGCTCAAGGAGGATGTCTACAAGTTCGTGCAAGCTAGGGACTCTGCGCCAACACAATCCCCTGCTGCTGCTACGCCAACCGCGCCGGGTGTGACCGCTGCCGCTGCTGCCGCGAGCGCATTCTCGTCCCCCGACGTCGGAATTTCCGGCCCACAGAAGGAAACCACGGTACCTCTTACAAGGACACAGGAGATGATGTTCAAGTCCATGACACGGTCGCTAAACATCCCACACTTCCTCTACGCCGACGAAGTCGACTTTACCTCTCTAGTTGAGTTGCGAACACGCCTCAACCGGGTCCTCTCCAAATCTGGCCTTCCCGAGGGCCAGGTCAGCAAACTCTCTTATCTTCCCTTCATCATCAAGGCCGTCAGCATGGCTCTTTACAAGTACCCCGTCCTCAATGCTCGTGTCGAGCTCGATAGCAACAACAATGGCAAGCCATCGCTCGTCATGCGCAGCCAGCACAACATCGGTGTGGCAATGGATACGCCTTCCGGCTTGCTCGTGCCAGTGGTCAAGAACGTCGGCAGCCTCAATATCCTGAGCATTGCCGCCGAGCTGGCCCGCCTGCAGTCACTAGCCGTGGCCGGTAAGCTGTCGCCACAGGACATGTCTGGCGGCACGATCACCGTCAGCAACATTGGTAGCATCGGAGGCACCTACCTGTCCCCGGTAATAGTAGAGCGGGAGGTGGCCATTCTCGGCATCGGCCGCATGCGTACGGTCCCGGCATTCTCGACGGTGCCTGGGGAGGAAGACAAGATCTTGCGAAGGCAGATCTGCAATTTCAGCTGGAGTGCTGACCACCGCGTGATTGACGGGGCGACCATGGCCAGAGCGGCGGACGTGGTGAGGACGATTGTTGAGGAGCCTGATGTTATGGTTATGCACCTCAGGTGATGTGGTTTGGCAGTCGGTTGAGAAAGAAATACATCGCAGCCCAGCGTCGACAGTCACCTTGTGACTATGTTTGCTTGCATCATCCGAGTACCCCTGAGCGCATCCATGCTACACATTGTATATAGTCTTTGTAGACCAATCTTGGTAACAAGAATTTCATTTTAACATTCAAAAGGAGACCACTCAGGCACTTTGGAGTCTGCCTCCCGTTTACGACCACTATGCCACAAGCATGTGTTTGTCAGACCTGTCCCGCATACAGTGTTGGCAATTCCTTCGGAGGCACATCACGAGCTGCCTTCTAAGTTGGTCGATGTTTGTGTTCGGCGCATTCTTCCCTTCTCGCATCTGCGCTCAAGTTTCAGCCAAACACACAGTAACCCTGAGCAAGCGCATGAGGAACTCTTGAACCACCTCGGATGTGTATCGGGATCAATAATAACAAAACCATTGACCCTCATTTTGTTTCCTCCTTTCTTATTTCTAACCCACAAGGAACCCCCATCTCCATTGGGTTCTCCATGCTTCAAAAGCACGGCATGCCGGATCAAACAACCGATAAGTTGGAAGGTATTGCATGAAACATTCACGAGGTACCAAGAGGTAACACTCTCGTGGTCGCAAAGTACCTTCTTGTACCTAACCTAACCTACCTAGGTAGCCACGTACAGAGCTTCAGATTGAAGATGCTTCTGCGCTAGGCATGCCCGACATACGTACGTACGAACGTATGTAGTGTAGATGAGCCAAGCTGAAAATCAGGGATCTGGAATCTGTTTCTCCTGCAGGTGATCATGCTTCTCTCTTTCTTCTTTTCTTCTTTGCATTGACCGACGACATTCCAGCTTCTGATGGAGGAACCAAGGAGGGGTAAAAAAACGTATCATTAGCATCCCGTTCACTCTTGACTCGTTGTTGGTTGGTTTTCAGATATAGCTGATGATCAGCCAAGATGCTGGATAAGGCTTTAAGCTCATTTTGTTGCGGATTTTACATCTAGTAAGCCTGGGCGGGAGGTTATTCTCATGTCTCGGCTCCCACATCTGGATGTGGATGGAGGGACGGAATGGGTTCGGGCGAGGAGGGGTGGTGGTGGGTGAGAAAAGTGCGGGGGAACCAAGAACACAAGGACGAAATGAATGGAAGGGTTATGGGGGGTAGCATCATATTGTCCTGTATTATTGCCCGGAAGCATGCGGGCTTTTTTCTTCTGTTCTTTCACGAGTTTCCCAAAACGTGACTTCAAGATCTTTTGATGAGGCCATCATCGAGTGCGACTGGAGCCCATTGATGAGTAGAAGATTCCCTCGGTTGTGCAATTCCGATGGCTTACGCGGTGTTCGATCAAGGGTATGGAATGGCCAAAAAAAGGTTGTCCGATTCATCACGACCCATCAAGGCCAAGAGGAAGGTATCTCTGGCCGACGATGTGAACATAAGCGAATTTTGTGCAACTTGACCCGCGCTCACATCTTACCCGCAAGCCCCGAGACCGCTTCTCAAGTCACACAAGCTTCTCGGCATTCGTTCTTCTCTTACGATGAGCGGTTGTAACTCGCTGTGCTCTTCTCTACGGCCATTTGCCGCCTGAGTGTCGAGCATCAGCAAAACGACAATGATGAACGGTTCAGTGTCTGACTGTCCGTTCGTAACCTCTGGGGCTGTTCCAAAACCCCGAATCCGACATATCCAATCGCATCCCCTTCTCCCTCTCGTTGACAGCTCGGCTGCCCATTCACCATCTTACTGCAGGAAAGAGCAGTGTCTGCATTTGGGTTATATAGGTAAGAGCGATGAGGGGCGCAAAGAAAGGAAAGCTCTTGGCGCCCAGATCGGCATCATGAAACAGCGGAAGTGAGGCTGTGCTTACAACACTCACATGTTCCAGTCTCGAGACTTTCCCTCAGCCTCTTTTTTGCCTGGCTGGCAATCGGCTGTTCGATAGCAATGTCATCCTCAGAATACCCAAACCGCCAGAAAAGGAGGTAAGAAGGACAGCATAGCCTGTACGATAGCCTTGCACGAGGCGGATACCACGGATGAATGCGAAAGTGAGAAATAGGTAACAAAACCCGTATCATGGAATGAAACAAAACCAACAACAAACACTTTATACGATCAATTTACCTACCTCCACGTTCTGTTCATCGGTTTGTCACTCGACACACGCGGGTCTTGAAGGAAAGCAAGAACAAACATCGAGCGACATCTTCTCAATCCCATCACCGCCAACATTCCACGAAGGAACGAACGATAGAAGAACACAGATGACGTCTTCCGCCTCCATGCTCCCCAACATCTCAAACAGACGATAAAAGCACGCAAACCAACCCCAAAGAAGACAGGGAAAAGGGAAAGAAATGGCACCAGTCGCACTCGCGCCCAGACCAAGGAGGACCCTCCTCACCTCCACCTCCGTCTCTCACAACAATTTCAGCCTCCACCCCCTCACAAAACGAGAAAAGCTCTCAAAATCCAACATAATAACCCTAGCCGTCTTCCTCGTCATCCTCCTCTCCATCCTCCTCTTCTTCGGCGTTTTTGTACCACGCTGGACACGCAAGAAGAAGCTCAAGGAGCGCCAGCAGGCGTTGCGGGAGATGTTGACAGCTGAGGAACGGGCTGCTTCTCGTATTGAAGGACATAGGAGGTTTGCTAGTCAGAGACAGGGACAGGGCCAGGGACAGGGACAAGGAGGAACAGGAGGGGGAACAGGAGGAGGGGGTGAATCGATTCCCATGGACGACATGGCGGTGCCGGATGGGGATGGCGGTTGGGTTGAGCCGCCGCCGCCGTATGTGGCTGATCCTAAGCCTGCTTATCATCCATGATGATGGGATGAGAAATCCTGGGATGGATGCTTGGAAGGGTAGAGAGGGGGTCGTAGATGGGGGAAACGTAATGTGAAATGAAGATGATGGGGTACGAGGAATCGACTTAAGAGTTTGGGAGTTGATAATGGTTTGCTTTGGGGTAGATAATCAACTGTTGAAGGTACTTTCTGGATGGGTTACCGGATTGCTTATGGGAATGGAAAGGACTTCTGGTGTTGTTCCGTCATCATCCAACGATTTGTCCCTGAGACTCGAAATACCGTAGAAACTCGGTAAACTGGCAAAACGAAATGTGCAGACAACGAAGGGTTGAAGGTCTGCCAGTTGCATTTGGCGGCCGTCAATGAGCATGTACGTGGTTGTCGGACACCTTTAACCCTGCATTTTGTTTTGCCAATTTCTCGAAACCCAACGAACATTGTTCCAGGATTATGCACTTAACAGTACTGCCAAACTTACAGATCAGCCCAATTCAGGAACGGGATGGCATTCATCCAAGGCTTGAACCAGCGTAGCACACAAGCCAAGTCAAGCCACGGGTCTGACTTGCCTTGCCTTGTTAGGATAACCCTAAACTTGCCTTGCCTTGTGATTTGACTTGCCTTGCCTTGTTGACGTGCATAAATCTTTGCACGTACATTTTTACCCGGGCTCGCCGGGTTACCGTACCAAAACGCATACTCATTGTAGTAGAACGGGAGGTCTGACGGAAAAAAAAAGAACGGTGGGGGGTATGCAATATGCAAGTTAACAAGGCAGAGTCAAACCCCTGACTTGCCTTGACTTGCCTTGACTTGCCTTGACTTGCCCTGACTTGCCTTGACTTGCCTTGACTTGCCTTGACTTGCCTTGACTTGCCTTGACTTGCCTATATTTTATCTTGACTTGGCTTGCCTTGCCACACCCCCGACTTGACTTGCCTTGAGATGGCTTGCCTTCGTTGTGTGCCACGTTGACTTGAACCACATCTCGCTGCAATGTCGGCTGTGAGGAACTGCTCTCGGACTCGGAAGAACACAGTTGTCAGCCATGAGGCAGCATCCTCGCTTTCTCCGTATCTTCAAGTAGATGCAATACGGTTGAAAAGTAGGTTGGTTGGACTGAAGTGGTTCCATCTTAATACCAGAAAACGATTACTGCCTGTGATGGGATACAATTTGCCGCGATAAACTCCACACACACCTATAAGGTCATGCTGTCGATGCGCGCCTTATATATACACACTGTATGCCTCACCAACAGTCCCCTTGGCAAGAGTGTCTCGTCTGCTGGTTGCATGCTTCTGCAAATGCGGGACTGTCAATCGTGCAATGATCAAGGCAACGGACTCGCATGCGAACCGATGGATGAGAAGCAGTGAAAAGGAACACGATGGGAGCTAAACATCAAATCCAGTGTTTTGTGAACCAAAATTTCGTCTTTTTGTGCTTGTTAATCCCCTTAAAACCAGGCTATACCTTTACGGTACCGTATAATCTCGGGGCACTGGGTTTTAGGTTCCCTGGAAATCAGGCATAATCTGTACACTTGAGGCACCTCTGGTATTGCATATGCTCGAATTCTCTACCAAAACCCAAACCCTAAGGCACCTGATACATAGATTCTGTGGTTGAAAAATTGCTAACCCTCCATGGTAACAATAACCCAACTGCTCCTGCTTGCTTGTATGCAAAGCATCCCATCAACGCCAACCCGAAAAGTGCAGAGCTTTTTGGCGAACTGCCATGCCCTGCGATGCTAGCAAAAGTGACCAAGATCCGCTTCCAGTACGCGAATCTCCCCTGCCCATATCCTTTGACCCCATCCCAATCATACGCCTGATGAAACAAATAACTCCCAGAAACAAAACACCCAAACAAATTCCAACATGAAAATCAAACTCCCAAGATAATGCCATGCCACGGTGGGGCAAACAGGCCGTTCAAGAACCTCGAGGGCTTAGCGCCATATGCAGGTGTTGTGCATTGTATCTCCTTTTCCCATCCCTTGGACCCCCAATGCAGGTCATCGAAGCCTTCATTGCGATTGGTCCTTCTGGATTCCATCAATCGTATGGAGAACCTGGTTCAGAGCATCTGCCATAACCACCTCGGCAGGACGGCTCACGTCAATGGGGATCACGTCCGTCTCAGCGGGCGTTGGCGGCTCAAGAGCCTCAAACTGGCTGTGGACCATGTTGGCACCCATGTAATGGTTTTGGCGCGCAAGGACTCGTTGAAGGAGGATCTCCTCGGACGCATCGAGGTAGATAAAGTGAAGGTGGAGATTCGGGGTGAAGTAGGGAGCCACTCGGATGACATCACGGTACTTGCGCTTCAACGCAGAGCACGTCAAAACTACGCCGTCATTGCCCTGATCAAGAGCCCGAATTGATGCCTCGCGCAGAGCCGTGAGCCAATCCCACCGGTCCGCATCGGTAAGGGGGATACCGGCGCTCATCTTCTCGATATTGGCGGGTGGGTGAAACTTTGACTTTGTTAGTTGGAATAACACAACAGAGGGAAGCGCATCACTACATACCTCGTCACCCTCAATATAGGGCCAATGCAGAGATTCCGCTAGGTATCTTGCCACCGTGCTCTTGCCGCATCCAGCAGGTCCGGTGACTAGCCAGATATGCTGCTCCTTGGGAGCGTGCCGTCCCGTTCCTGACACCGCATCATTGGATGACACTCCATTGACAGACCCGTTGTTTCCGATTGTCTTTAATGGGAGTCGCGCTGACATGCCGGCGGTCGGTCCAGCGTTCTGCCCGTTAACAGAGATAGGGGTATTGTACGAAAGCATTTTGGTTATATGTGTTGTTGGGGGTGACCGAGCGTAAGTGACTTGTTATTCGTAATGGTTGAATGGGACAGAATGGGGCGTCGAGTTAGGTATGTAAGTGCCGGTGATGGTGGTATCGGTACAAGGTCGATGCTTCAGGGTGCAAGCCAACGTCTTGGGAGTTACAGCTTGAAGAGGAATAATGCCATGCTATGCGTGAAAAATGACAACTGTAAACAGGGAAGATCAAGAGATTTCAAGAGACAAAGAGTATCAGCCAGAAAGGGGGACGGACAGATGCCGGTGCGTGAGCTTATATACACCAGAATGTAGCGACACACAAGAATGTAAGTCATACATACCCTGTAGCCATCAAGCCCCCAAGGTATTCCGCCCCGGCTGTAAAACTGGCCAGGTGACAAGCTGGGCTGGGGTACACTGTACACGATGGGGAGAACCTACACTAACGCAAATCCTCAACTTCCGCTGGGCGACTGGCCCTCTGGGCTGGGACTGCAAGCGGACAAAGGACTCATCCCACCCCCAAAAACCCAACTGGCGGCGGCAACAAGTGGGAGTCCAGCAAGGTACAAGGCTAGGGAGAGAGGGTACAAGCGAGTACTTGGAGTACATGTTCCTCTTGTTGCTTGCTCATCTAACTCGAGGGCCGCTTGGCACGTTGAAAAGGCTCACTAAGAGAATCATCCTATTGGTTCTCTAGCTGACACCATCAGCGACTGTGCGAACTTGCTACCAAAGCATGGCGGCGACACTCCACAAGAGCATGGGAGGGTGTGAGTCTAGGGTACTTGTGATGTAGCTCGAGGTCTCAGCGGCATGTACCTCGCGTGCTTGTCTGGAATTTCGGGCGCAGACTCTGCTGGAGAGAAGCGTGGGATGAAATTGGTGGGTGCGTTGTGGGGAAGAATGCAAGATGGCCGACTTCTAGAAGCAGCGCAACATTTTTTCCCTGCTTCTATTCTGGCCCATAGCAATCTTGCAGGCTGGGATACCGATGCCGGCGTCGAAGCCTTTCACTGAAACGTTTGATATTGACGCTTTGCACAGTTGATGCTCGGTCATCTCGACGATGAAAACCCCTTGTATGGGGCTTTGCAAATCTCTCTGCTGTCATCTCTAAGAGTGTGAAGACAGCCCTGGAGAAGGATGTGGTGGTTGCCTCTGCTCGTGAGGTGCCGACTGCGTGCCATCACTTCCCGGACTCTCGGGGGTTACAGTCAATTTCAACCCTCTATGGACAAGGACATCGTGGGATTTTGGGAACGAAATCCGGGGCTTCGGCTGGCGGCCCCAGGGCAGCCAACCACTGGAGGACAGGCACGTTGGCAAACTGGGCATCAGGCAACCTGCCCGCCGCCCTGGAATCAGACATGGCTACCTGCCAAGCGTCAATCAGCGGGGTGATCCATGATGACAAGCCCCAAACACGGAATGTTGTCGAACTCAGCAATCCATTGTGCAAAGGTACCTACGGCGGCTCCCTCCAGAGCGGGAATCGGAACCCAAAATACATGGACGGGCCGGGATGACTGAGCCTGGAGCTTGAGGACATGTTGGTCACGATCCGATGCCCATGTGCTTGCAGTGTGCCCGGAAAGGGGTTGCCGTATTTGGTGTTGTTGTTGTCCAGAATGCTCACGGCGGGACGGGGCCGGGCATGCCGGGGTGATGTCGGTGACGGGGCCCAGTTGTTAAAGAAGCTGATGAAGTGGATGGATCATGGCGGAAGGATGGAGATGATCATCATCTGCTGTCGAAACGTTGGAGTCCCGTAACGTCACAGGCGATTTGTGCGATCCAGCGGCCATGCCGTGCTTGTTGGTTGCTGACTGTTTCGATGATGAGGATTGATGATGATGCGTCGATGCCGGTGGTCAAACCAAGAACCTCATCTGGAAGAACTGAAATTGCAGCCCTGAACACGGGCAATAACCACCATGAAAGGGTGGGCCAGCGGCAAAAAAAAATCCTATGCAGCGAATTCAAAGTGGACAGCACGATCGGACCAGGTGACCAAGGAGAAGGGGGGGAGTGGATGGAAGGAGGTACCCGCTACATACCCGCGCTGATGGATACAGCTGCTGGCGTGGATGTCCAGTGCTTGCCGGACAACTGGGGTACGCTTGGGAAAATTGCTCCACGTCGTTGCCGTAGCGTGGGGGGCAGCATTTGCGAGATTCGGTCGATGAAGTTGGGGGTTCACGCATAAACGGGAGCCGATGACATTGGCCAGTGGAATCTGTTTCAGAAGCTCCATACAGACATTTGAAAATGGTGAGATAAAAGGCAAAACGAATCTCCTAGCCTCAAGAGAAAAACATGATGGATGGTGTGCGTGCAGGTTTGTTGAGAAGTCGAATGTCGTTGTCCACTTGCATTCCCGGGGTAAGGTGTAAATTACCGGTATGCAGGTTGTATGCTCATGTAAGCCAGCAAAGGAAGGCACACTGATGCATCCCTGCACACAGCTTATACTGCCCAATACCTGTATTACCGAACGGAAAGAAGTACCAAACACTTTCCCTGTCAAGAAACAATGTTGAATTTGAAAAGTCAAGGTTAACGTTGACCGTCGTGGTTTCCCAAAGAGAACACTTGTGGGAATGACCAATTGAAGGCAGGGACCTTGGTGATGATTACAATACATCCGCATACCTCATTCTGAACTTTTTATGTGGTTTTCCTTTTGAGGGTTCTGATCCGGGCTTGTTGTGGCTGTCTCGTAACCGCCTTCGAGGTTCGGGGAACATCCACCAGAAATCCCGTCCCTTGCGCAAACATGGAATTGGAAACATCAAACGAACCCGCAGCTCCGGTTACATCATTGCTTGGCAGGCGGGCCAATCGTTTCTCTATTTGCTCTTACCGACCTCAGGCTTCGTTCAGAGCTTCCTTTTTCTCTTTTTGCTGAGTTGCCTCTCCGACTCACCGAACAAATGCCAACACGAGAAGAAAGGAAATTCGAACCATCAAGGTCCATCGGAATCACACTTCACCATGCCATCAAACAACAATGCGCAGTAACCGTAAAAAGCGGTCAGTGGTCGGCAAAGTGCAGCAGGAGAACGGTTTTAACGATCCGTATTCCAGATATATCCCCTGATCCTATTTCTCTTTGCCCTCGTGACGTGACGATGATTTACCGCATCCCTGTCCAAACTGCTCGGTGTTGATGACGGCCCCAAAACACGGCTGTGGGACTCGTCTGGTTTTCCCTCATTTTGGACTCCGCTACAAGCTTCGTCAAAGACTGGAAGGGGTGCCCTAGAAATGGGTCTTCATCAAGGTGCAGTTCTCATCGATCCAAGACACTCGGGGCCTGGTCGGCTTCCTACTTTACTTTACCCCTGAGGGTCTTTTAAAAAGTCTAACAACGTACCGCAGGGGTCGTGATCTGTCACCAAAAGGGAACAGAAAAGTATCCGATGTGCCCCCAAAATCTTAGCGCTGCTAACTTTGCTAGAGCGATTCCCTTCAAACTCTACTCGGGATCAAGATCCACTTGGGCTTCAGTGTGCATACAGTGTAGCCAAAGTCGCACCCGACTCCGAGCGGCTTCCCGAGATCTAGGCTGCTGCTAGTGAACAGCTAGTGAAAAACAGGATGTCCGGAAGCCCATGTTAGTCTCCCCGACAGGAGCAAACAACGGCCACGAGTGCTGGGAATGGCATCGAGCCAACAAGTCAGTATCTTCACCGCGGCTATCTCTTCGCCGACAAGAATCTGGCCCGGTCCTGTTGAAGATTTCGAATCTGGGTACAGCAAGATGCCCTCCGCATGGCGTTGGTCAATGACTGCTCTCATGCTGCGGAGCTGGAACCCAAAAGCGATCTCTCTCCCAATCACTGTAGTAGCATTGCTAGAATGGGTTGCCGTGATCACTGGGTAGCAACCACGCTCCTAGGCTGCCGGTCTTGTATCACGATACTGATCAGTAGTTGAAGCATGCTCGCGATCTTGAAGTCTCACTGTTTGCACTTGCGAGCCTCAAAAACCGCCGACAGTACCACGCTGCACACGTAGCACAAACACATGCCAGGATGAACGCAATGTTTTCCCAAACAGTCATGCGGGAGACGAAGGATTGGCTGAAAATGAAGCCGGCCTTGGATTTTCACTCAGCACTCATGGTAGCATCTTGACCCCAAGAGTTAGTGCCCGAGATCTGGGCATGTCTCGAGAAAATGCGGTTGCTCAATGGTCACGCGGCTTTGGTCTGGAGCCGCTTGCTACACCGCGCTGTAGTGCAGGAGCATGCAACGATAGAGGAGCACGTGGGGCTGTCAGTGTCACTACTGTACATATCCAAGTAGTAGACTCACCTCCCTCGTAAGGTTCACTCGGCACAGACTCAAACATTTTGCTTCGTTCGCGATGTCGGACAGTCGTGGACGTACAACCTACCCGTCACGGAGACTCATCAACGATGCCTTGCTCATCACATTCGCTCAAGAGGCACAGTTGTATCCCGATGCTTGAAGAAAGCAACTTAAGCAACACCAAAAAGCAAGTTCTTAATTTTGCCGCGTAGCGAGTTTCGCGTAACTTGCCCTTTTCGATATCTCCTGCTTACCGGCCTGCTATATCACGATCTCCCAACCGCCGACGTCGCGGCGAGTCGCGGACACTTCGAGACAGCTCCTTGTAGTAACTCACGCTTCTCGGACTGTGCGAGACGGTCGTTTTAAGGTTTCGCAGTTCCCGCCAGTCCAGCCGCGAGCTTAAAGCTGAGCCCGGGGCTTGGTAGGAGCTGTTTCGATGTTTAGTCCTTCAGCAGCGGGAGACATGGGATTTGGATGGTGATACCCCCCTCTGCAAAGCTGTAGGCATACGCCTAGCCCTTGTCAAGATTGGGCACTCTCGGCGGCTGATGTGAGGCTCGACGGAAGCCTGTCCCGAAGAAATTGTTGGTTTTCCCCTCGAAAAGCATGGCATTGAAGGCATCCGCAGTTTCAAGCAAAGCCCAACGACCCGTCCCGTTCCGGAATTCCGCTTGAGGTGTGAGTAGGTAAGCTGTAAGTAACAGTTTGTACCTGACGTGGGGATCTTGGTCTCATCACGCCGCCGCCGAGAGGACAAGACTGCGTTTAAAGGCGCAGCAGATCCCCTCCGAGACCCTCCTGAGTGATGCAAGAACGGTGATCGACGTTGACGTTTTCCACCTGCTTCGAAACATCTGCCCATCTGCCCCTCCAGTCCCGCGAAACTTTCCTCGGGAGTCACAGAATGTTACCGTGTTGTACTCACACGCTAAACTCTTGTACATACAGCCTGCGTGGGGGTCATCGGTGTCTCGAGGTAGGTTTGAAGTCCTTGCTGACGCTGTGGGGATTTGTTAGCTCTATAAAATCCTCTCTCAATCCAACCTCAACTTGAAAGAGGATGGGTCGTTGGCTCGTTGCCTCCGTCCAGTCCGGAGCACCGCGGCGGTCACACAGATCCGGCACGTTGTTCCAGGTTGTTGTCAGCATGTGGCTGGTGAAGAAGTGAGACTGAAAATCATACAACCACAGAAGAGGCTGGAACCTGCTATTCTCACTCACTGCTTCAGCTCTTTACCCCGCTCAACGAAGTCAGTCGGCTAGTCGCACAACGTGGGGAAGGGACGGCCACCTAGCCAGTTGGAGAGTCGCTGGTAACAAGTGCGCGGGGATGTTTATCGGGCGCTCTATCGAACGATAACGACGGGAAGAGAGGCTTGTTTGTAGACGGAAGGTGCATAACGCTGTTGGAGAAGCCGTGACTGCACTGGCTCAACTGGAGAGATCGGGTTCGTCTTGTCTTATTTTGCTAGCTGGCCTCAAATCAGATGCGCTTCTCCCAACCCCTCAGATCTCAAAGTTTGAGATTATCGTCGATTTTGGCCCAGCCAGCCCGACGTGCATCTGCCTTTCCCAGGAATAGACTCAACACCACCGCTACAAGCTACGGTAGCTCTAGCTCTCAGCTGTGCCTGAATCGCAACTTCAGTCTCAGTGTCAGTCTCCGCAGTCCCCTCACCATGAACGCCCAAGAACTCTCGCAGTACCTGGCCGATGCCCCGCCTTCGGTCGTCAGGCTCGAGGTCGAGAAGCACTTTGACGCCCTGACGGACAAGCAGAAGCGCTATGCTCACTTTATCAGCAAGTAAGTGCAGGTAGCTCCAATTACACACTACATGTAGCTATGATGTGGACTCCTGGGAGTTGGTGTGTTTACAAACCCCCCTTTTCCACCCTCTTGGACCCCTACACCCTCCACATCATCCTCGTCACCCGCCCCGTCTCGCTAACATAAGTCCACCTGAACTTAGAGCTTCATTTGCTGGTAACCGCATCGTGCTGCGCCAGGTCTCCCCCGAGTCCGAGTCCGTCTATGATTTCATCATTGCTCTGCACAAGGCCTCTGGAGGCGACTGGAAGGCTCTGGCCGAGAAGGCCGGCGTTGATGAGGCCGGCTTGAACGCCTTCCTCCAGTATGCTGCCCAGTTCCTCGGCAACAGCGGAAACTATAAGAGCTTTGGTGACTCCAAGTTCATCCCCCGCTGCGATGAGAAGGTCTTTGCTTCCCTGGCTTCCACTTCTCCCGAGGCTGAGAAGCATTACAAGGCCACGAACGGTGCTATCTTCTCGACCGACAGGCCCGGCCTTCTGCACCTTGGCTTCACGGACGAAGGTCACCTGACCACTTACTACCCTGACTCTCCTGATATCACCAAGGATGAGATCGACGTTGTTGCCAAGTGGATGCAGAAGACCGGCTTGCTCCCTGAGAACACCAGGTTGCGCAAGACCAAGGACGGGGTCTTTGAACTTCTGATTGCCTCTGCCGTTACTTCCATCCCCAGCGAGGGTGGTGACATTGGCAAGGATACCGAGTACAAGATTACCGAAGGCCCTCTTGAGGGTAAGACCATCAAGCTGGTCTATGGCGACTATGCGGCCGAGATGAAGGCTATTACCGAGTACACCAAGAAGGCGGCCGAGAACGCCGAGAATGAGACTCAACAAAAGATGCATACCGCTTATGCCAAGTCCTTCGAGGAGGGCTCTCTTGAAGCCTTCAAGGACTCCCAGAGATACTGGATCCGCGACCAAGGTCCCATGGTGGAGTGCAACATCGGCTTCATCGAGACCTACCGCGACCCGGCTGGTGTTCGTGGCGAGTGGGAGGGTTTTGCTGCGGTTGTTAACCAGGAAAGGACACGTGCTTTTGGGGAG
This sequence comes from Neurospora sp. CHS-2018b, assembly GCA_009806015.1. Taxonomy (NCBI): domain Eukaryota; kingdom Fungi; phylum Ascomycota; class Sordariomycetes; order Sordariales; family Sordariaceae; genus Neurospora; species Neurospora sp. CHS-2018b. The sequence continues at coordinate 508,860 of RAOV01000007.1, forward strand.
CTGGTTAGGTCTGCGCCTAGCTTGATTCCTCTGTTGCCGTGGTCCAAAGAGTTTGAGAAGGACAAGTTCCTCTCTCCTGACTTCACCTCTCTCGAGGTTTTGACCTTCTGCGGTATGTAATACGCGACGAGAGGGAGCACCGTTATACACTGGAGCACTAACAATTGGAACAGGATCTGGTATCCCTGCTGGTATCAACATGTATGTGTACTCGGGAAATTTCTGGTCCCAATGTGGTACTAACATGCTTGTAGCCCCAACTATGACGATATCAGGCAACAAGAAGGCTTCAAGAACGTCAGTTTGGGTAAGTCGTGGGGTTAACATTGACCGTAGCACCCGTATCCTCTGACCAAATTCCAGGTAACGTCTTGAGCGCCAAGGCTCCTGATGAGAAGATTCCCTTCATTGCCGATAGCGATCTCGAGGTTTACAAGAAGTATCGTGACGCCGCCTTTGAGGTCCAGGTCGGACTCCATGAGCTTACTGGTATGGTGCCATCTGTCCCTTCACCACTGAGAGTTGACGACTGACAGAGAGATAGGTCACGGCTGTGGAAAGCTTCTGCAGGAGACCTCTCCTGGAGAGTACAACTTCGACCACACTAACCCACCCATTAGCCCCGTGACCGGCAAGCCCGTGACGACCTGGTACAAGCCCGGTCAGACATGGGGTTCCGTATTCGGTGGCCTTGCTGGCGCTTACGAAGAATGCCGTGCTGAGCTTGTTGCGATGCACTTGAGCTGCGAGTTCCAGGCTCTTAAGATCTTCGGCTTCGGTGACGGAACTACTGATATGGATGGCGAGGCTGGCGATGTTCTATATGCATCCTACCTTAGCATGGCACGGGCTGGTCTCACTTCGGTCGAGTTCTGGGATCCCAAGAGCCAGAAGTGGGGACAGCCTCATTGCCAGGCTCGTTTTGCCATTCTCAAGTCCTTCCTTGAGGCTGAGGATGACTTCTGCAAGCTTGAGTATGAGAAGGAGGACCTATCCGACATGACAATCAAGCTTGATCGCTCCAAGATTTTGACCAGCGGTAGAAAGGGTATGTCGGCTCCCGTTGGATGTGAGATAATGGACGGTATTGGCTAACTATTGGAGCAGCTGTGGGAGACTTCCTCCAGAAGATCCACATCTACAAGTCGACCGCTGACGTTGAGGCCGGTACCAAGTTCTTCACTGATATGTCCAGCGTCGGCTTGGAGTACTGGGGAACCAAGGTCCGCGATGTCGTCCTGAAGAACAAGCAGCCCAGAAAGGTGTTCGTCCAGGCCAACACCTATCTGGATGAGGCTACTGGCAAGGTCACTCTCAAGCACTACGATTCCACCCTTGAAGGTATCATCCAGAGCTGGGCGGATAGGGAGTAGCTATATGGCTTTGAGGATAGAGTCAAGGCTCGATTGTGATTGAGCCAAGGCAACTGGAGCCATTAACAAGATACCAATAAAAATTGTAAGCCGCCCTTGCCTGGTATACCCATTGGAAAATCTATTGCAAATAACTCATTTCGTATGCCTTGACGTGGCTCACTTGACAAACCTCTACGTTAGCTGAAAGAACTTGGAAATGCCACCCTTCACGCTACCAAACCCCCCTTCTTTTCCCTCTCCTTCGCAACCCATCCCAGAAACAGTGTCACATCCTTGGCTATCTGGCCCGGTACCGCCATGGTTTGCACCCATCCAGGAAGGGAGCCTCGAGCGTCCGAGGCCGTGGCCATGATCCATTCAATCTGTGCCTGGCCTTCATTCTCTGTTGTGGGTAGTTTCCTGATCCGCTCGACACTGACATACGACCCTTGTACAGTATCCTTTCGAAACGGGTCTTCTTTTGCCGCAGTACTAGTAGTGAGGTTCTCAACGTCCGACACCGGGATATTGATGACCAGAATCTCATCGCAGTCTTCAGACTTGCTCCCACCACCGGCAGCAGATGCAGAAGCACTTCCGCCATCCGAAGGGAGTAGCGAACAAGTAACCTGCAACACTGCAAACGCCCGGTCCTTGAGTAACGGCTTAACCCCAATCTTGTGTCTCGCCTCCACCACCTTCATCGTAAAGCTTCCATACCTATGCCCGTTCTCATCATCAACTTGTAAACCAGCAACATCGTAGTCCCGCAACACTCTCGTCCCCACAATCCCCGGGGTGAACGCCTTCTCGCACTCAACGTGCTTGTCCTTGAAGCAGGTGACGAACTCGCCCCAGCTGGCTGACCCGTCCCCGGGAACGTTCGAGTCGCGGTGCACGCTGCGCCGACAGGCCCACGTCTCGGAATCGTCAGTGTTGCTGGTGGCGAGGCCGGCTGAGCGCTCTATAGCCCGCAGCTCGGGCGCGGAGATGGTGCGCTCGTAGAGAGAGACTAGTGTGCTTCCATCATTGTCCACCTTAGATGACTTTGTCTTCAAGGGTTTCCATTCACTTCGTGCGGTGCCAAGGTCGGTAGTAGGCTGAGCTCTGTTGGAAGGTTTAGGCGCCACGGAATCGATGAAGGGTACTGACTCCCTCAAGAGGGCAGTCAGGAAGGGGATCAAGTCCTCTTGAGAAGAAGTGCTTGGAAGATGAGTTGTTGATATGCCCCGTAGACGAAGGAAGGGAGCACCAAGTTCGGCGGCGGTCACCATGACCGGAGCGGCCGCGGCGCCGGAGCCGGAGCCGGAGCCGGGACTGATCAGGTTGGTGTGTGAATCCGGCTCTCGTGCGTTTCTGGCGTCCATTTCTTCGGATGGAACTAGCACCTTGGAGCGGTAGGCGGGGCCGCCGGTGACGAAGGGGTAGGGGTAGCCTGCGATTGACATTGTTGATGTTGATGGAGGTTCGTCATGGAATTTGAAAAGGTGGTTGTTGAATGAGGTAGTGTAAGTGCGAGTGAAGTGCTTACAAGTGTCTTGGGTTCCCTTCCGGACGGAATGGGTGGACCGCGACGCTTATATGCTTGTTATTCCCCCAATCTTGGCACGGTTGTTTGAGTACGGGTACCGGAACGGGAGGCAAGCAACGTTCGGGGCCGTGCCGCAGCGCCGTGGTAGTGTGGTCCAAGTCCGGAATAAATCGGCGGTCTTCCCCAGACCCGTCGTTGCCTGTCTGCTCAGCCCGGACACGTGCCGGGCTTGAATCCACAACAATGTCGAAGCTGTCTGCAACTGTTGGATAGTTGGTTCAGCTCAGCCTGGCTGCCTGGCTGGTTGTTGATCATGAGCCGCTGATCATTAGCTGTTCGAGCAGTTACTGTTTCCCAAGCCACACTTACTGTGACAATGTTCCTTCCTTCTGGATTCCTTCCGGATTCCTTCCAGGTTCAGTTGCAGCAAGCAGTGCCAATATTTAGGCAGTAGGGAAAGTTCGAGTGTGAATTGCTTCACTTGACTCGTCGACTTGTATGGGTATCGTATCGTGCGTGTGTAAGAATGACGAGTGTCCAAATAATAGCTAGTCTCCAACGAAGAGTTATAGAGAGCCGACTTAACCGATCAAATAGGTTGATAGGTTGAACGACAATGATGAATTGGAAGATGGGAATGCAACGAAAGCAGTTACTACGTGTACGTGGATAATGGTCTCGATGATTGGAGTTTTTGTCGACCCAAGAAAGAGTACCTTGCCTCCTTGGGTTGTCACGGTACTCGAGTGTTTCTGCTTGGTTGGTGGTTAACATCCAAGGTTCAGAGACACAGCCAACACGAAACAGATGCTCATATTAATGGTGTTCCCAAACAGGTGGTTAGGTACCTCTAGGTACCATTGCGTCATTCTTCCATATATCTACGAGCATGGACCAGTGATATTAATCGTTCTTTCCATTAGCGTTTGTACCTACCCTCCTACCTTCCTAGTCTATCCTACCGTACTATCCACAGAGCTGGATGTACCTACCCTAGTTTACCAGTAGTATCATCGCAAGACACTTTCCATCTTAATCCCAACAGCTTTAGTAATTCCTTCCTCAATTCCATCTTCCCATGCTCATCGATTCCACCCTTCCATTCTATCCACTTACCAGACTGCTTTCCTTCCTCTCGTCCCATCCCCCTCCCCCCCCCAAAGCAGCTTACCTCCCTTTAGTACTTATAGCTATTTCCGTTTACACAGTAGAGGTAACAGTATAAGTCCCACTCCTCTATTAGACTTAATATATGCTATAAGCATTAGCAGCAGCCGCGCGCGCAACCATCTCCTCAGCCTTCTTCTTCCTCTCCTCAGCATCCTTCTTCCGCTGGCAGCTCGAGCATATCTTGTCGGCCCGCTTGGTGACCTCTCTGTTATCGGAGCGGATACTGCCGCAGTCGCCCCAGTTTGTTGCCTTTGCGCACGTCAAGTTCTCGCTGCTGGAGGAGACTTCGCCGGAGCAGTCGGGGCATTCGTACTTGGTTTTTAGTTGGCCGCACATTTTGGTTGATTGTTCTTATTAGAATCGGGATACGCTGTTGATGATGGTGATGGTGATGCTGGAGATATGACACCACTGAATAGGCAGGAACTGGTTAAACTTATACCTCGGGAATTTGGAACGGGAAGCCGGTCACATCTGAACACGATGGGCGGTATGCGTAAGGTATCACGGCTGTCTAGAACGTCCCCGTTGTCTAGAACGAAGTCGAACCACCGAGGCTTAGTGCCAAATGACTACCACAGTACTATCAAACATAGACATGCTTGTGAAGTCGTGATCTGTGTGGTATCCCCATCTGACCGTCAAGATCCATACCATGATAGTTTGATCACATAACATAATAGTACCCGACTGCCAAGTGCCAGATCAACGAGTTATGCGTGTTTCAGCAATAAGTTTTCAGCAAAAAGGTCGAAGACGATGCCACCGAAGAGAACAACCATCCTTGACAAGCACGGGAGAAATGATCGATTGTTTTGGGGTATCTTTTCTCTCAACTCCTCCCGTTCACTCACTTCTGTCCCATTCCTCCTTCGTCACCGCGACACTACACCTTACGCCCTGCGTAAGATGCAAGCAAGTAGGTCCCATCATAGGGAATCCTCCACGGGCTTGTAGTCAGCCGTGTGCAAGGGGCGCCTCATCTCTCCTCCGCTGCTTGCTTCTGTGCTCGTCGAAGATCTTACCACGAGCCCAGCTAAGCTTGTTTTGAAAACCAAACAAAACCTCATAATAGCCTCCTAAACGATCCAGTGTCAAAAGCCCTCGAGTATCAAAATGGTAAAAGAAGGGAAAAAAGAAGGAAAAAAATGCAAAAGAAGAAACTGAGTTTTCCCATGCCGCTTTGTTGTCCATTCGCCAATTGCGCCTTGCTCAAATGAGCCGAAGAGTTTTAACACCCGTTACCCCCCCCATCTGACCTAACTTCACCACGCTGAGGACAGGCCCCATTGGGTCATCAGAACGCCGGGAGCACCGAAACTACAGAAAACCGTGGTCGCGTTCTCACTGGCTCCCCTCGTCACCAATCTCGGCAGACTCATCTCTGAATACTGTAGGATCTGCTGATCCCTCTTTCGATGGGAAGTCAAAGTCAGCGGGCAGCGGAAGTTGGCTGGTGTAGATGTCGACCACTCGGCCATCGACAATATCCTTTTGATGCGTCTTCATGTGGCGGCGGAGCTGATCCTGGCGGTGGAAGTTGCGGCAGCAACCGCGAACGTTGCAGTTAAAACGGCCCTTGACCTCGTGGGTACGCTTATGCTTGGATAAGTTTGAAGATTCGCTGAACTTCTTGCCGCAGATGGGGCATTGGAGCGGCTTTTCGCCCGAATGGACGCGCATATGCATTGCTGAGAGAACGCTGGTCAGAAACCCGTGTCTGCGAGACAAACTGCTCCTGTGATTAAACTTACTGAGGGCACTAGGATATCTAAAGGTCTTGAAGCAGATGTTGCATTCCAGCGGCTTTTGATCAGAGTGGATGTACATGTGCTGAGTTAAAGCCTGCTTTGCCGAGAATCCTTTGTGGCAGATCTTGCAGACATGCGGTTTATCTGTACAAGTTAGAGATGATCACGAATAGCAAAGCGCATAACCACTTACGACCAATATGCGTTTGCATATGCCTCTCGATCTTGCTCCTCTGTGGGAAGCCATGCACGCCAGGGTGGCTCCGGGGACAGTCGTCCCAGGCGCAGAGAAACCCATAATTACCCTTGGATGCATGCTTGATGTGTACATTCGAAACATGGTCAAAGAGATCCCCCGCCTCTGTGAACGTTTCGGCACAAAGTTTACCATTGTCCTCCCGCCATAGGCACTTGTGTTCGTCATTATCACCATCCATCTTGTCAGTGTAGCTGGTTTCCGACGTATCTGCGGATGAGCTGCGTGTATGGGAGAGTGACTGAGCCCGAGTCTTTGCCTCCGACACCGGTGTGAGGGGAGAAGGCGTGTTCATGGACGCTCCGGAATCAGATGTGTCGAGAGGAGTGGCTGGAGATGAAGATAAGGCTTCGGTTGCTGCCAACGTTCCGCTACTTCGTAGACCTCCAGAGCTAGAGATCGAGCTTGGTAGAGCGAGCTGGCCGTTATTGTTGTTGTTCTTGTTGGGGTCGGTATTCGTGAAATACGGCCTATGTTGTGTGTTGAAGTGCCTGAGATATGCCTCAGGATCATTCGCCTCAAACCCACATTGCTGCAAGGCTTGGCTTGCCTGAAAATTGCTAGCCATAGAGCCGTACTGACCAAACTGGGCGGTGTTGAAAGACACAGGAATATGGCAGTTAGGATAGTTCTGCGGATCGTCTAACAGACAGGGCCGGGTGCAGTTTGACGACTCTCCATCTCCGTGAGCTGACAACAGATGGCTCGTGATATTACCTAACGGGTTCGGAAGCCAGCTTGGAGACAGCAGAGATGTCTGCTGTGTGTTTCGAGAAAGACTTTGGTTCATGCCGTTCATGACTTGGTTCACTAAATCAGCGCGTGTGAGTTAAAACACAGACAGACAAGAGGAAAACGGGAAGTAATAGCGGCTTACTATTCTGGTTGAGACCATTGAGGCTGTTCATGTGGTTGAGGTTGTTCATGCCATTCATGTTGTTCATGTTGCTCATGCCACCCATGCCGTTCATGTTACCCATGCTGCCGATGTTGTTCATATGGTTCATGTTACCCATATTCGCCATACTGCCCATGCCACCCATACTGTTCATGCCGCCCATGCTGCTAAAGTTGAAGCTCTGGGTGAGCATGTCAGACCCATGATTAATGGATAAGAGCGCGGCGGCGCCGTCGACAAGATCAGAGGGGAAGGCCATGGAACGTTCGGGGCAGCTTTGGTCTACGCAGACGTCCTCGCCGTTGGCACACGCAACGTTAGTGCATTTGCCAGTCATGGCACACTCGCTATCGCAACAACTGTCCTCGGCGTTAGACTGACAATCCTCCCCGCACTCCTGCATTGATCGCTGACTCTGATGACCCTGCCATTGGGACCAGGCACCGAATTGCTGCATGGGCATGAAGTCGTTTGATGTTATGTTGTGGGCGAAAAGGTCGACATGAGGAGTATCAAGCAAAGCATCCTGGCCATTTATGTATCGCCGTGACCAGTGGCCGAGTGAATTGGTCGTAACTCCACGGTGGTTCGGGAACTGAGAGCCACCTTGATAGAGGCCAAGGACCTCGCAGTGATCAACACATAGATCATCGTGGGATTCGTAGCCGACGGTGTTGTTTGTGGGTATGCGAGAGCCATCGTGGGCCGTCGAAGGAGATATCTGGGGTGTTGGATTGGAGGAGAGCGGTGTGTGTCGTTGACGGGAGGAGTCCATCAAGTACTGAAAGCGAAGGTCGAGAGAACCGTGATGGCCATGGTTGTGGCTCTGGCTTTGGCTCTGACTCTGGCTGTGATTCGCGGGCCGATGGCCGAAGTGGCCGTCCATGTCGCTCCGGGGATCGTGATGGTCAGGGCGCATAGCGGCGTGCTTCGGAATTTGGTAAAGTCAGGGGAGCCCGGGAGACGTCATCGATATCAGAGTCAGAGTGTCGAAGAAACTGTCGCTCCGGTGGTTTCTCGCACCAAGGTTTGGTGTCTTTCCACCTCGTCGCCCAGAAGGAAAAAAACAAGGCGACGTGATGGGGGCGTGAAATGAAAGGCAGTTGGAAAATCAAGTACTGTACGGCAAGATAATCCGACCGTGTTGGTAGTAGCGAGGACGGGACTGGCTAGCGGCTAGCGGCTACCGTATGGGGTTCAGGTATGGAGACTTGCGAGACCTGAGAGAACGAGAGCGGCACCGGTCCGGATGGGCGAAAGCTTGGTCAGCCCCGAGTTCTGAGCGGCGGACACGGCGATCGGACGGAAGAAGAATGGGCTTTTGTGGACGAGTGCCGGAGAGAATTGAGCGGCAGCAGTGCCGGGCTCGCCAGTCTGGATTCTTGGTCGAGACGGGTGATGGTGGCCTGTCGAGTGAGAATGGCTGGATGGAAGGTGACAGTGGATTGAAAGCTGCTCGTGGTGGGTGAGAACCTTGATGGCCTTGGGTCTCTGGGCCCTGCTTCTGGCTGGGGCGACCGGCGAGGGGTGCGTGCGTCTTTACGTCCTCTGGATTTTTTTTCGGGGTCGACCTAGGGTTCAGGTTGGTGCGCAGGGCAGACGATGCGAAACAGCGACAGTTGAGCTTGGACGCAAATTGAACAAAGGGCACCATCAAGGTACCGCAGTGAGGAGGGGAGTCGCAATGCAAATGGTGGACAAGTGGAAGGCGCGACCTGTGATGCTCAATTGCTCGGTCCAGGGAAGCTTTTTTGCTGCATCAATTTTTTTCGCGCTGGGAGCGGAGTTCGGCCCAGAAAAATGCTGTCACCAACGTGGGGCTTCCTTCTCGACCTTCCCCGACATCAAAAGTGCGCACCCTGCCGTTGCCTTTTGCATTCACCATCCTGTATCCTCGCTGACTGGCTGCTTCCACTTGCCACGGCAGTTTCCGACAGCGAGGTCCTCGCGGCTAGAGGCACCCAGGCACCGCACTACAGAACATTGGCAAACGGTTTTCATTGCTCCAATCCCTCTCTTGCGCGGATGATGCACCAACCAAAGGAGAGGACCACATGTTTCTACGGGCTGCTAAACTGGTGCTCATAGGGGCACCACCGCAGCCCTCGTCTCGAAGGTGCACCTGAGAGTACCAGGAGCACAGCATGCAGTAGAATGTTCGGTATCGTGATACCGAGTGTCTACAAGCTCTTCGCCCAATGGGAACCTGAGCGGGTATAAAATCCTCAAATCATCCAATCATCCCATCTCGGATTTGCAGAATGCCTTCGCGGCTCAGCCCGTCATGTAAAACATAACAATACCTCTCTGGCCTTTGCAATTGGAAAGCGGGGGCCCACCATGTACTAGGTGGGGGAGCAAATGTCTGTGCGCAAAAGGCCCTTGAAACTTGGAACGGATTGAAGTCTTGGCTGCCACTCGGATTCCTATCTTCTTAGGTACGGCGACATGCCTAGGTACCGGTATGTGTGTAGCCAGCATCGATATCAAGCATGCAGCGGGCATCACCCGCACGGAGCCCCGCCTGCCCCGGGCCATCGTCAAGTTCATGATCACGGTCCGTCCCGGCATCGAAAACCTTCTTCTTCCACTTTCTTTACCACGTGGTAAAATGATCGAGGGTCTACCTTCATCTTTTCAGCTCAGCCAAGCATGTGAGCCTCGTTACCACTTCTCCCCCAGTGTCGTCAGCTCCTCCATCAAATCGTCACGGCATCGATAGCAGGTTACTACGACTTCTTCTTTCATAGACCATATCGCTGGATCTTAAGCCACAAGTCTTTGAAAAGCGTAAACCGTACAGCTCTCCATATCATCAGTATTCACCACCGACCAAAAGCCATCCTTGCCGAAACACAGCAAGAAAGTTTGTCATGCTGTTCATGGCACTGACCGGCCCTTGAGAGTTTTGATTGTGCCTGGCCAGGCTATTTTATCCCATTCTTGGCTCAGGGCCATGTGACGCTCGGGATACTAGGGGACCAAGACCACCAAGACCGCTACCGAAGAGCCAACATCAACCGTTGTCCGCATCTCACTCATTCACTCCATGAGTGATTCACCTTCCACCACGATTCTCAAACGAATAACATAATCCATCTATATACTTGAATTCTTCATTGAACGCGCAAAAACAATTGCCTATAGTTTAAAAGCAGAGAGTTATCAACTTCAATTCCCGCGATTTCGCACCGCAGGTCCAAAACGAGCACCTGTCTACCCACAATCCCGCTCTGAACTGAAGGGCATCACTATCAACAAGATCAAGAAAAAGAAGAAATGGGAAATTGCTTTAGCAAAGGATCGGGCTCCGGCAGCGGCAGCGGAAGTAACTTCCGAGGCGAAGGCCGCACTCTAGGTGGCGGCGGCAGTGGCACCAGTCCGGCGGCGCGTCCGGCACCAGCATCATCAACGGCCGGTGGTGGCTACGGAACCGTCAACCCGCCCACATCCGCCTCGGTACCACCAAATGCGACGACAACAACGACGAGGACAGCTACTAGCGGCAGCGTGGGTGGCGGAAGGACTCTCGGGGGATCACGACCGGGAGAGTCACAAACAGAAGGAGCACTCGGAGGAGGAGGAGGAAGCGATGACCCAAAGAACAAAGCCGCTCAGGCAGCTATGGTTCGTTCCACTTTCCCTTAATTCACCATCCCATGACCCCTCCCATCCCGTCCTGTGGTCGATCCCTCTCTCATCTCTTATTTAACGGCAAGGAAGCTACGACTCACCCACCCACTCATTCACTCACTCATCCACCCAATCACTCCCTTACTCACCACTCCCTCACTCACTCACCCACTCACTACTCACTTGCCACTCACCAACTTCCCAACACACACTGACAAACAATAGGCACGATTCCAAAAAGATCAAGGGTCCGGTGCCGACCTCTCCAAGAAGCTGCGAGCGCAAAAGGGCATGACGCGCGACGCGCTGCTTAAGGAGGAGAGTGAGCGGGAAAGAGCGAGGAGGGCGGCTGATCAAGCGGCGGAGGCGAGGAATTATGATTAGGGTGATTGTTTGACGATGCGCGACTGATTTTGGGGAAGGGGTAGTTGGTTGGGAGGTTGGGTCACTGATTAGGCGGTGGGTGGTGCTTTGGGGTGATTTGCATATGGTGGTTGATGATGGCTCATGAGGGACATGTTGATGTTTTAACTGGACGGTTTTGTTCTTCTGTTTCCAAGTTTTTTTTTCATTCGATCCTCTTCATATTCGTTTGTATTTATTCTCACCTCTGGTGTTGCTCTAAGCATGGACAGCACACATTTTTCATCGATCAAAGACGCAATTGTGATTATTGTGTGTAGAACACCGGATGTATCAATCTATAATGCATTTATGAGCAACTACCTGATCGTAGATATACTATGTCGCCAACCACCACCTCTTCGCACGTGTGTACATACGTCACCTTAATCATGTATCAAATCGTCCCAAAACCCCATCATTTGGAAAGCTAACCTATACACTTCAAACACCCACCGTTTTTCCAGACTATCACGTAATCGTGTATCTACCGCTAGCAGGAGCACGGCTCTCAGCATCAGCTGCCGCCATCGTGCCCTCCCTGAGCAGACGAGTAAGCTCCGACAGCGCGTTGCCAACGACAACCTCGGTATCACCCTCAATGAGAATGTACAGCTTCGGCTCTTGACCAGGACCTGGCTCCTTTCCAGGCGGGTAATAGTTGCCCTTTGTGGTGATCGACGTTCCCGTGGCTTCGAGGATCTTGGCAACGTTCGTACGGTTGGTGACGGCCCAACGAGCCTTCTGGGGGAAGTCGTTAATTTCGAGGGTTGCGTGGAACGCGCCCGCGTCGGGACCCTTGTTGTCGATGGGCTGACCAGGCCGGAGCTGACCGGCCCGGGCGAGACGAGCGTTGATCTCGCTGATGGCGGACGCCGCCTTGTCGAGAGCTCCTCCGCTCTTGCCGCTGCTTGCGTGATGCCCGGCCTTGACGGCACCCGCGGGGATGGCGTGCTTGTCCTCCGTCTCCGCCTTGGAGGCATCGCGCGAGACAATGGCAGATACAGCGGACTGGATGGCAACCTTGGTCTTGTCCTTCTTCTCGCCATCTTCTGCAGGGGCGTCTTCCTTGATATCGTCCTCTTCGCCTTCCGCCTTGTGGGTCTTGCGTTCACGCATGCGAGCGGCCTCACGGTCTTTGTCGAGCTTCTCAAGACCCTTGCCGCCAAACCCACTAGCATCCTTGGCTTTACCAGCCTTGACCTTCTCCTTCCATGCCTTGCGCATTTCATTCAGACGGTCTGGAACGGGTTGGCCGCTCTGCTCCAACGCTTTGGCAATGCCAGATGCGCAATTCTCCTGCTCTTCGGTGATAAAGGTGACTGCCGTGCCCGTGTTACCGGCGCGTCCAGTACGCCCGGCGCGGTGGACGTAGTCTTCCAAGTGATTAGGGGCATCGTAATTGATGACGAGCTTTAACTGCTTGACATCCAGGCCACGGGCCGCAATCGAGGTTGCAATGAGGATGGGGCACACACCCTTCTTGAAATCAGAAATGGTCGAGTTTCGGTCCTCTTGATCTTTACCTCCATGGATAGACATGCAACCGTAGCCGCGCCGTAAGAGTTCGCGTAATAGATCGTCAGCCTTTTCTTGCCTCTCCACGAAGATCAAAGAACGGACATCGTCGTCGTCCGCATAAAGCTCTCCCAGGAGTTCTAACAGACGGTTGAACTTCTTACCCTCGTCCATGACCTCAACGATCTGTGTGATCTCGGGTGCTACGACACTGCGTCCACCCACGGTAATCTCGACAGGGTCACGCAGGACCTTCTTGGTTAACGCGTCGATAATCCTGGGCATGGTGGCAGAAAAGAGGATAGTCTGGCGATCTGGGCGGACGTTGTTGAAGATTTTCATGACCTGGGGTTCAAAACCCATGTCGAACATTCGATCAGCCTCGTCAAGAACTAGGTAAGTAGCGCGCTTGAGGTTTGTTACACGTCCTCCGTTGGCCGCAAGAAGATCGATTAGACGACCTGGTGTGGCTACGATGATCTCAGCACCGCGCTTCAACTCAGCAATCTGATCCTTAATGGCGTTTCCGCCATAAGCAGCGACAACGCGAAGCTTGAGAGCCTTTGCAAATGGTTGCAAGTCCGAGTAAATTTGCGTGCAGAGCTCTCTGGTCGGGGTCATGATAAGCGCAACGGCACCATCATCGCCGGTAACGGGGTCTTGATCCTTGACATGGCGGAGCATCGGCAGGGCAAAAGCCATTGTCTTACCAGATCCCGTCTTTGCAACACCGATCACGTCACGCCCTGACATAATGACAGGCAGAGCTTGCATCTGAATCGGCGTAGGCTTTTCATACCCAAGGCTCTCGATAGTATCGAGAATGGGACGGGTGAGGCCGCACTGAGACCACTTCTGAACGGGCTTGGGGATGTTCTTCCCGGACACTTTGATGCCATCAAGCTCCAATCGCAACTCAGCCAGTTCTTCTTCGCTCATTTGACTTAGCTCATACGGCTCAACCCAGAAGTTCTTCCGGATAGGATTCAGGTCGAGCTTGCTGTAGTCGATCGTGGGGATATCCTTCTTCTTCTTTTTGGAAGCCATAGCGAGAATGGAAGTAGGGTCGGTCCCATCTGCCTCATAGCCGTAGTCATCATCACTGAAGTAGGCCTCGGGCGGGGTATTGCCCTTCTTCTCGGTCAGCGTATCGACCTTAGATTGCAACTCCTCGCCAGAGGCTGTCTGCTCAAGTCCAGCCATAAAGGCGTCGAGTGGGTCGACTTCGTCGTCTACATCCATCGCTGTCGGATTTTGCGCCACAGGCTCGGTTGCAGCCTCCACACTGGGAGGGACACTGTCGATTTCCATGGCCATGCTCTCTTTCTGAATCTGCTCCTCACGCCGCTCGCGCAGCAACCGTTGGGCTTCAGCGCGGTCCTCCTCGGTGCCGGCAAGGAGTACGTCGAAATCCTTCTCCGCGTCTTCCGCCACATCATCGTCCGCGTATGGGGTATCGTCAGCATTCTCGAGGGCCAGATCAGGGAGTTTGACAAGCTTGCGCTTGATGATTTCTTCATCGCCCATGTCGATCTTCCGTTTGGTTGTCGCTTTGAGGGCATCGGCGGATTTGTTGAACCCGAATGTACTGATAGGCCTCCCAGTTTGAAGTAAGCCTGCTTTCCCCGATGCGGCACCCTTCCCCTGGCCAGCTGTACTCGCCGCCGCCGCAGGGGCACCTACTTTCACATCACCTAGCATCACGTCGCCTAACCTCACCGGGGAACTGGCACGCGCTGGTTTAGCATTCCGCGCAATGGCTTTGGGATCAAACTTGCCGACATAGGGAGCAGGGGTTGCCGGGGACTCGGCGGCTGCCGGGCTCGCAGGCGCAGGGCTGTTGGTACCGCTGCCGACTACGGCGCCGCTGGCCCTCTGATCCATCTCCAAGAAGAGTTTCCTGGTGAGCCCAGCGGTAACGTCTGCTTCCTTTGCCTCCTTAAGAGCGTGCTTTTGCTTCATTGCTTGAAGTTTTCGTAGTCGTTCAGCCTTTTTCTCCGCCTCTGTTTGCGGTTGGGTTGGTGTAGACTTAGCTGGCTACATAATGCAGTTGCGTCAGTGAACAGTCCGGAAAAGGGGATGCTTATTTGTAGAGTCCTCCAGAACGTACCTCGTTTTCTTTGACTGTTGTGCTGCCTGGCTTCGGCTGGTCGCGTGCTCGAACGTCATCACGACGATGTGAGGATGATTCAGCAGTGCCTTCGCGACGGGCTCGAGCCCGATCCCGAGAGTCGTCTCGCCGGGGGCGGTACTCCCGGTCCGGATCCCGACTTCGGTCCCTACGCCGGTCTGGGGAACGAAGCCTGTCCGGACCTCTATCGCGTGATCGACGGCGGTCACCATCACGACGTGAGCCACGATAGTAGTCGTCATCTCGGCGGTCTATAGATCGATCCCTACGGCGATAAGAGTCGCGGTCCCTTCCATCTCGTCCACGGTCGCGATATCGGCGCTGCATGGATATCACACGTGTCAGCCATTGGGGTTCTTGGGAGCAGCACGACACCGGGAGTCGGGGAGACGCTTGACTTACGTCTATGGGGCTGCGAGAACGGCGGCGGTGGTCGACAGGGCCATCGCGACGGTCGCGGTCACGGCGGTCGTCATCTTTTCGTTTTCTCGCAGAGAGACTTCCTGCAGGAGATGGTGAGCGCGAGTCCCTGAGCCGAGCCATACTGCTGGTAGTAACGTTGGCTCAGCAATGTCACTGATGGTGAGATGTACTTCGAGTCGCGTGGTATGCACAGTTAGCGTATCAGAGGGTCTTTGCGCATTCGGCTGCCCTCCGTTGTGTTCGATCCGGTCGGTCGTATGGGCGTCAGTTCCAAGGTCGGAGAGGCGTTGTGCGGTGGTGCGGTGGCCTCGGTCAGAAACTGAAAAGACGTGAGACGGGCTGTGGAGAAGGAGAAGCGAAGAGGAGGCAAGCGTTGGGTTCCGTCGAGGCGGAAGTTCCAGTTGGACGCCTGGGCATGAAAGTTTGCGGGAGCCGGGAATCTGCTGAGTGGCCACCCCCAGTGAGCCCAGCAGCCCCAGCGAGGCCTTCTGCCTGGGCTGGCTTCGCTTGTGGTTCCATCTACCAAAGCGCCAAGGCTCTAACTCCATAAGTAGACTCCAGAGGGACCGTGCGCTTGGTCCAATTTGGTCAGGACAGCTTCAGTTGCAAATGCCCGTGTAAGTACTACGTATACGCAACTGCAAAACACCCGGGTAACTATCAACATGTAGAGGTCCGCGCAGATACCGAGCCTACTTACTGCTAAGTACATCTACTCTTCGACCTCCGTCTGTGTGTATCGTATGAACCTACTACTAAACCAAGCTCAAGCGGAAGCTTCTCTTGTTAAGGACAGAAGCTCAAGCTGAGGCAGGGGACTCCACTGGTGCCGTGGAGGTTAAACATGTGGAGCTTGGTCTGGGTATGTGACGTATATTACCTGTAAGTCTGCTGTCTTGTCGTATGTCTACGTTGACGAGGGCACAGCCTTCGAGTACCTAGAGGCAGAGGTATACATGTTTCGAGTGAACGAAGGTCAATATACAGTTCCCGTCGACCAAACACACTCCGCTTCTTATGATCTAGGCATTTCTTTTGAGAGATTGTGTTTTTTTGAGCAACTCCCACGAGATCGAACCACGCTCAGGGTGAGGAACTGAAACAACATCCACGGTACCTGCCTCCTTGCGTACCACACTTGCAAGTCTCGACACAAGTGCCTGGGCACGAGCCCTCCCCCTCCATCTGCGATGCGGGCTCCATCTTGCGTAAAACTGATCTTCCCGACCCACTCCAGCTTCCCGCTTGGACGGGGCCTTGCCAGCTCGACTCTCGTCTGTCACTGTTGCTTCACTCTTCCCTTCCACTTGTGCAATTGGCCCTGCAACAAGACAAATTCCTGCTTGGCCTGCACCGCGACAGCTTCTCCCCTCTCCCCTCCCACCATTTCCCACCCCGACCTCACTGTCACCGCCACAGCCCAAGATGTTCTCGCAAATCGCACTCGCGACGGCTCGTCAGCTGCGCGCTGGTACCACGCTGGTCGTTCGTACTGCCGCGGCTGCGTCCACCAGCTTGACCAACCGCTCCGCTGCTCCCAGCTTCCTTCGCCGCAGCGGCGTTGTCTTCCAGCAGCGCGGTTACGCCTTAGCCCGCTCTAAGAAAACCGCCGCCAAATCAGACGACACTGCTGCTACGGCCACCAAGACCAACAAGACTCGTTCCACCGCCGCAAAGTCCAAGAAGTCGGCCGCCGAGGGCGCTACAGGTGCCGGCGCAAAGACAAAGACGCCCAGAGCCAAGAAGGAGGCTGCGCCCAAGAAGCCCAAGAAACCCAAGGCGTCCAAAAAGAAGGCACCGCTGACGGAGGAGCAGAAGCTGAAGCTCAAGATCAGACTGTTGAAGCAGCGGGCGTTGTTCAAAGAAGATCCCAAACCCCACCGAGCTCCCGCTTGGGCCGCGTACGTGAGTGAGCACATCAAGGACGTCACAAAAGAAGGCGATAATGTCGAGACGCGGAGAGGGTACTTCAAAAAGTTGGCTGCCCAGTGGAAGGAGCTATCGGCCGCTGAAAAAGACGTAAGTTTGCCCTATGTAGCTCCATGCCGTGATGTTTCCTCTGCCGCCCTTCTGCTACTTCTCAAAGTCTGTACCATGCTCTGTCCCGTTTCTTTGCTGACTGCGGTCTTTTCATACACAGCGCTATCAAGCTAAGGCCGACAAGGCTCACCAGGACGCCTTGGCCGCGCGGGCAGCGTGGGTGCTCACCAAGACACCCATGGAGATCGAGGCCGCCAATTATGCCCGTCATGCGCTGAAGCGCCTCGGTGTCACTCCGATCGTCCATGTTATCCCTGATGACCGGCGCCCAAAGGGCCAAAGGAGTTCCTTTGTGTTCTTTTGCATGTCACGGCAAAAGGACGGCGCCTTTGTCGGTAAGCCCTCACCGGAAGTGGCGCGGATTTTGTCCAAGGAGTGGAAGTCTATGGACGATGCGGCGAAACAGGTAGGTCGTTGCATATTCCTCCTTCATTCTCCATTTCCCTTTTATCCGTCGCAGTGCGACAGGCTCTTACCCCGTTCGCAACGACGTTCTTGCCTGACTGGATCACCGTGTTAACAAATGTTTGCTTCACCCAGCCTTACATCGACAACGCTGCGGTCGATAAGGAGAGATACCACAGTGAGAGGGCTGCTACTGTTGCTGCTTATGCTGATGCTTAAGCATGGTTGTCATGCCCTCTGACGCCCCGTTTCCGGTTCGGTTCATGTGAATTTATATGGGCTTCGAGAGACCTCCATGAGCTTCATCCATCACACATTTAGCAGGGGTCCGTTGCCCAGGCTCCGTCGCACTCTGTTGTTGTTCGAGCGTCCACTGAAATGTACTTGTACAGGTTGTTTGGGAAGGGAGGTAATACCAGAATACTCATGGATAAATAAAGCAACGAGTGTGGTCAAGTTCACGTACACAAAGAGTATTTATGGACCAATTTCAAGTTCGGTGCTTTCCAATATCACTGATGCAGCTGGCTACAGAATATAAGACCCACAACTCTCCCGAACCCGCAACTCCCGACTCAAGTTCACTAAGACCAGGGCCAGATTCCCACGCCCATTTAAATCTGCCACAACAACCCAAAGCCCTACCTCGCGCTCGGCATGCCCACCCCCGTAGCCATCACAGACCGCGGCCTAGCCTCCATCCTAATAACCACCTCCCCGTCCCCATCCACCCACTCCGTGCCCGTATAAAGCACCTTTCGCTTGCTAATGATGTACAAGACAAGGTACAGGTGACCCACCACCGCGCCCCAGCAATACATCCTCAAACGAGTGAACCCTTCGTCCCGCGTGCACCAGACCCCCCACCCCGCCGCCCCGCTGCCCAGGTAGTCCGCCAGAAAGAGCCAGCACGACTCCTTGAGCTCGCGGTCCCACGACGTGCAGTCTACCAGCCAGGAGCCCCGCTCGTAAGGGCGCAGAGCGCGCGTCTGAAGCGAGGGTTGGTACCGCTTGGGGAGGTTTAGGTCGGTGGCGAGCTTGGCGAGGACGGGGGTTATCATTGTGGCGTCGTTTTCTGCTCCTCCTTCTTTTTCCCCTGAAGAAGAAGAGGAGAGATCGAATACGTGATCGGACGTCGGGGGGCAGGGCGAGTGGAGCTCGAGGATGGACGAGAGGCGGGCGCTTCGTTGGGCGATTTGGTTGGATTTGATGGCGTCTTGACGGGGACCGATGTCGCTGGATGAGCGGGCGAGGGGCTTGTCAGAGCTTGATATTAGGTTTGCGGAGGACGAGGGGGCGGGTAGAGATGTCGATGAAGCAGATGCGGATGCGGCTGCTCGTGACGATGGTGCCGGTGCTGGGGCTGACTCGGGAGATGTGCGCCGACGCTTGGTTGGTGGTGGCTCGGATTCGGTACGAGGTGACGATAAAGATGGTTCGGATGGTCCTTTGCTAATGATAATGTCGGCGGGTGGAACTTGCTCTTGGGCAGCAGGCTGTGATGATGCTATCATGAACTCGCTGTCCCGAGAGGAGGGTGAGGGCCCCTGCGAGACGGGCCGGCGGCGCTTGTTGTTGGCGTTTACTACTGGCGAGAGAGGTATCACTTTTGCTCTGGGATCTGTCGGTGTTCGACGTCTGGGGGAACTTCCTGTGGTTGATATGTGCCTGCCGACTTGGTGACATGATGAATCCCTTTCTAATGGCGCAGAAACATGAAGCTCCTTGGCTGCGGTTACCGGCGGACTAGAGACCCTTCGACTGTCTTCCGCTGGAAGTTCCTGGCTATTATCGTGAAAAGAAGAATCCGGTGGTGGGACTGCTATGTGAGACTCATGATCAACCACCTGTCGGCGCTGTGAGATATGGCTGATGGTGGGGAACGTAGAGTCCCCTTCATACTGACTCTGGACCGGGACGGCTGTTGGTTGTTGCGCTCTCGGGGCCCTCTTAATGGCCGGCGATAGGGACTGACTGGAATCGCTAGGATGCAAATAGTCCTCCAACAGCCTTGTCGGTGTACAAAACTGAGATAAAGTCACATTATTGTCTGGTAGTGAATCTTGGACAACGCTTGGAGGAGGTTGCCATGAAAGCTGTTTTTGACTAGGCTCATCGTGCCTCATCCGCAAGCTGGGCGATGCCAAATTGTTCGCGGCGTCACGCCATGATAGCACCGGAGTTTCGACGGATCCTGCTACTCCAGACGACCGAATAATTTGATTTGGTTGCGTGGAGGGTCCTAGGGAGCCATTTCCAATGGGTTGAGGCCGCACGGCAGCCTGATGAACAACGACATTTGGCGATATTGTCTTGCTGAACACTGATGTGCGCGTGGTGGGCTCAAAGTCGCGATATGCATTGGCGAGCGCTCTGTAGGTGGCATCGTCTTTTGACCTGCTAGGAGCTGTGATATGGACGAGGATTTCGGTCGCGGACTTTTTGCTCATCGCACCGCATCAGGGCACCAGTTTAGGCTGTGGTTGTCGGGTGCCATGGAATGGGCTGCGCTGTGTTGAAATTGAGATGTAGAAGTTAGAAGTGCGCTGGATCATGTGTTTATGAGTAGTGGTGAGGCGATGAATGGAAGGTTGTTGCCTGACTGAAGTGTTCCAGGTTCTCATGAGGTGAAAGTGAAGAGAAACGCCGTGTGGGAGGACAAAGGAGCAAATGCGCATTGTTGACTTGCGGCGCGACCCAGCAATTGAAATCCGCGTCGCATTGGGTAGCAGGCGGGGTAGGCTCCACCTTTCAGCAAGGTCCCATGTTGAAAGAGTGCACGGATGCCTGGTGCGCCTAAACTGTCCACTCAGGTCCACCGCGAGCCGCACCCCGTCGACCACCCTGATGGACAACAGGGGTCCCTCATTTTGCCCTTCGGTTCCGCCTAAAATCCAGCCTCTGAAAAGGGGTCACGGTGTTTCCCACAGGTGTCGCCGTGTCGGTACCTCGCTGGCTGGCCAAGAGCTGGCTTGGAGACGCGGAGACACAGTGGCATGTCCCTGATAGGTTGCAATCCATAGCTCCAAGTTGTTGACATTGGCATCCTTGTTCCCAACTTCTCAGACAACCCATTCCAACGTCCCTTGCTCTAGAACTAGACAGCTTTCCAATTGACTTTCCATCCATCTTTCCTTCCTTTCTCCCAAAGCTCCAATCCGTTGCTTTTCCCTTGTCGATACCCCATATACTTCCCACGATGGCCTCAGAAAAGAAGCCGGAGCTTGGCTCCGTCATGGTGATTGGCGGCTGTGGCTTCCTCGGTCACCACGTTGTCCGCGTGCTCCTCCGCGACTACATCTGCTCCGTTTCCGTCATCGACCTGCGCTGCACGCGGAACCGGCGACCCGAGTCGGACGGCGTCCAATACTTCGAGGCCGACATCACCGACGCCGCCAGGCTCGAAACCATCTTCAACCAGGTCAAGCCCCAGGTCGTGATCCACACCGCGTCGCCTCCCGCCCAGTCCAACGACAGCGTCTCCCATGCGCTGTTCAAGAAGGTCAACGTCGACGGCACCGCCGCCATCATCAAGGCGTGCCAGCAGACGGGTGTTACCGCCCTCGTCTACACCAGTTCCGCCAGTGTGATGAGTGACAACAAGTCCGACCTCATCAACGCGGACGAGCGCTGGCCCGTCATCCGCGGAGCCGCGCAGAGCGAGTACTACTCGGAGACAAAGGTACCTACCTAACCTACTGAACTACCCAGTTTCCCACTTCCCCCCTCAAATCCCAAGAATTTCCCCAAGACTAACCCCCCCTCCCTCCAGGCCGCCGCCGAAGAACTAGTCCTCCAGGCCAACCGCTCCGCCGCCGCCCCCTCCCTGCTCACCTGCTCCATCCGGCCCTCAGGCATCATGGGCGAAGGCGACACCATGACTCTCTACCACCTAATCAAGCTGTACCAAAACGGCAAGACCTCAGTGCAAGTCGGCGACAACGACAACCTATTCGATTTCACCTACGTCGAGAACGTAGCGCACGGCCACCTGCTTGCCGCCGTCGCCCTCATCCAAACCTCCAAACTGAAAATCGCCCCCCTGGATCACGAGCGCGTCGACGGCGAGGCTTTCATCATCACCAACGACTCGCCCGTGTACTTTTGGGATTTCTGCCGCGCCGTGTGGAACGCTGCTGGGTCTCCTCATGGGACCGAGCACGTGTGGGTGCTGCCGCGCGACGTCGGCATTGTGCTGGGCTTTTTGTCGGAGGTGTTTTTCGGGATTATCCGTAAGCCGCCGACGTTTAACAGGCAGCGGATCATTTATAGCTGCATGACGAGGTACTACGATATTTCCAAGGCCAAGAAGCGGTTGGGGTATAAGCCGCTGGTGCCGCTGGATGAGGCGGTGAGGAGGTCGGTTAAGTGGACGTTGGAGCAGCAGAAGGGGGAGAAGTTGCAATAGGTGTAAGGCCTTGGATGGGGAAGGGATTACAGGTGCGGTGGTGGTGGTGGTGAACAAGGCAAATATTTATGGAAGGCATGAAAACTGTATTTGAAAGGTTGGACAAGCGCTGACGAGGCAGAATGTGTCGAGCCTTGCGTTTTGGAGGGCGCCGTTCTATCTGTCTCGGCGTATAATAATATCTAATGACAACGTTTGAATGATGGTCGACGAGGCAAAGATCAGATTGGCTAAATCAAGAGATACTGGGTATTGACTCAAGGACAACTGGCAAACTGAGCAGATGATGGGAGCTAAGCTTCAATGGATCTACAAGCCAGAAGGTATGATGCCGGTGCGTATGAGCAGTTCCAGATTGGGTTTGTTACAGGTAGGTAGGTCGGTACGGTATCTTGGTCCTACGTATGAGTTGCCCGCTCGTACTTATCTCCTGGCCAACGTAATTTTGTTTCGGGTAAGAATTCAACCGAAAAAGGATGTTGCTTTACACCGAGCAGAAATCAGCCGAAAGACCAAGTCTCGTTACGGGGAGAAGAATGAATAAAAGTTTTTAAGAGAAACCGAGAAGCCAAACAGAAAAGTCGCTCTCCCTATAGTTAAGTAGATAAAGTAGTAGTAAAACCCCCGATAAGAAAAAACAAAGAGTAGTAAACCTCCTCCTCCTCCTCCGAAGGGAAGCCAAGAGGACTCAGTGATATCAAACAAGGATACCCGACAAAAAAAGGAACAATCACCACTTCCCTCCAGCCGACGGCATTTTACTAAAACCCTCTCCTCCTCCTCCTCCCAAAAAACAACCAAAACAATATGACAGGTGAGGTAGGAGCTCATGCAGTGCTCATGCAGTGCCAGTAGTCACCCCGTTGTTTGGCCTGCCCCAACCAGAATTCCGCCATTCCTTCCTCGGTCCCTGTTGTTGCTGTCCTCCATTGTGATTATGCTGCCCGCTCGTCGGCCCGCCATTACGATTATAGTCGCCGCCGCTTGCGGCCCCATCCCCTCCGCCTCCTACCGCGTTTCCACCCGGTCCTCCTGGACCACCTGGACCACTACCACCAGCGGCCGCGTGTTCAGGTGCGGGACCGTACGGGATGGGCTGTTGTGGTCCACCAGGGGGTCCTGGAGGATGGTTGCTGAACCCACCAGGACCACCATCTCCATGTGACTGTGAGAGTGGATGTGGTCCCATCCCCCCGGGTCCGCCACGCTTTTGTGGTGACACCGCTCCTCCGGGGCCTCCCATCCGATCTGCCATTCCTCCGTTGCCACCACCACCGCCACCAGCGGGGCCAGGGCCGAGGTACGCCGCGTTCTCGGTTACTGTTCGGACGCTAGTCTCCTGCTGCCACGACGTCGGGTCGGACTCAACCCTTCGTGGCGGTGGCCGGCTGGGGTTCTCGTGCCGGCCGACGATCTCGACGACATCGGCATACTGTCGTGAACCGAAACCGCCAGTGTTTCGTTCAGAGTACCGCTTGAGAATTTCTTTGGTCGTGAGCTCTCCGTCGAGGAAGGCAGGGTCACTGATGTATTGTACTAGTTCATCGGGAACCTAAAACGTACGTGTGTTAGTCAGATGTGGTATAGACTGGACCATGATGAAAAACGAAACTTACCAAGCACATCTCTTCAATGTTTGCTATCAGAACCTCGACTGCCTCGATCGCGTACATCGGGTCGCTACCCAACGTGGACGTCGTGGTTCTGTCAAATAACACATTGGGCGCGATGACAGTCGCCAGATTCTTGATGTCCATCTTGGAACCTGATTCTTCGTCGACCTGGTGAAACGATCCGGCCCACTTAAGGAAGCAGAACAGTATCTCCATCGAGTCGCGGTGACACTTGGGCATCAGACAGCATATCAGGTGGAGACACTGCCTCTTCTTGTCCTCGTCTGAGATCTTCGCGGCTGCCAGCCAAAGTCGGTAGAGCTTCTGGGTCATAAGCGGATCAGGCAGTTCTCGCAGGTATCGTTTTAGAAGGGCGGCCACCTGAACGACGTTGTTACCGCTGAGGTCCACGTTCCCTTCTTTGTCGATCTTCTCAACAAGCTCACCCAGCTTCTTGATATTGCCGTTCTTCCGGAAGACACCTTCAACCGAAAGATCCATTTGCCTCATGAGAGATAGAATATCGTCAACGACTGCCGGGATCCTCAGCGTCCCCGGTCCCACGCCGTCTGTGGACTCGGCTCCATCCCGTTCGATAATAGCTTCCAGGGGTACGCCGAACACACCCTTCTTCTTTCGTCCATCTTTTTGAAAGGCTTTACCGATATTCTTCCAGAAGTTGGGCGTTTTCCGTGTTTCGATAAGTCCGATCAGTTCCACCAGGGTAAACTCACCCTCGACCATCGGGGCCATGGTGACAACGGCAAGATGTCGGATGATGAAATATTCCAAAGCAGAAAGTTCGGAGAAGTATCTCCTACCAACACGCTGGGGCGATGGTTCACCAGCAGCACGCGGGTCCCCACCCTTGCTGTCGGAATAGCTTCGCCTGTGTCCGCTGCCTGATGATGCACCGCCAAATGACGGCTCGGTGGCCGGAGAACGCAGTAGCTCCTGCCTACTAGGCGGACCTGTTCGTTGTTCTCTTGCTTGCTCAGCAGCAACGATCCGAGGAATATCCGCAAGGGTGAGGGCGTCCTGATTAGGCAGCATCATATCGTGGTCGTCTCCGGGTCCCATATCCTCCTCGATCCGCATTCTCCTGCCATTAGCTGGTCCACCATCGACGCCCGAACCAGGCCCGGATCCGGGCTGTGCACTGCTACTCTCGGGTCCATCCATGATTCGCGACGTCCGGGCTTTCCTAAAACTTGACGAGAGGTGCTTATCCAAACGGGTGCTCTTCAGCCTCTTGACATCATTAAGAGCGCTCTCATAGGACGATTCTCGATGATGTTGTGACTGATCGCCCCCGGGAAAACCCCTCTGTCTACCATCCAGTGACGGACGACTATCGCCGGCA
Organism: Neurospora sp. CHS-2018b; assembly: GCA_009806015.1. Lineage (NCBI taxonomy): Eukaryota > Fungi > Ascomycota > Sordariomycetes > Sordariales > Sordariaceae > Neurospora > Neurospora sp. CHS-2018b. Next base: position 533,757 of record RAOV01000007.1, read on the forward strand.
TCATTTCCATTATGACCCCTTGCTTCAGCCGCAGACGGAAGGGCACCCTGCATTCGTAGAATTTCCAATAATCTGGCCAGCGCCACCTGCAACAGGAACATATACTGCTGCAGCTTGGACACACGCTCAAACGGCGGCGCCTTATCCGAGCTGTACGTTTCGCAGTTGTTGCAAAAAATCTTGGAATCGTATAGGTTCAGCCGGGCATCTTGTAGACTCCGGCCGAGTTCTCTCTGGCAACGTGAGCAGTTGACACACGTGATATGCCACCTCTTGTCGCCGCTCTTTGCACATTCGTCCTCAATGGGCTTTTTGCAGAGGGTACACGAGTCCGAGTCCGAAGCCGAGAGACGGGCCATGCCGGACGTTAGCTGAAGTGTCGTCGTGGAATTGTCTTCAGTCTTTAGCGCCTCAAGGTCATTGAGCTCATCGAGAAACCCATAGAGGCCATCGGCGGTGTCGCGCTCCTTCTCGATCCGCAACGCTCCTTGCAGGCAGATTCGAATAAGGAGCTTCAGATAATGAGCTAAACCAGTGACGAGTGTTAACAATTCTTGGGTAACACCAAGCTTGCGGGCACCCTTATCCTGTGTTTTGGAGAGTAGCGAGAAAAACGCCACGATCTTCTTGCACAGGAGCTTGGCTTCTCTTCCATACATTAGGCCTGTTTATTCATCAGCGAACACCATCATTAGCTTTTCAGGGATGTGCGCATGCACTCTGGGGTTTTTCTCACCTGTCATATCCAGCCTCGCCATGGTAGCGTCAAGCCTATCCGCTGAATGGAACAGTATGTCAACGTGCCATATGAACTTTTTAGCCACCATGACACCGTCAACATACGCCCCATTGCTCACATGGAGAAGCATATCCGATATGCAAGCCGCTGACGACTCCTCGAAAGTCGAAAGGACGCTCCAAATACGGTAGACCTTCTCTTCCATGCGCTCCTCTTCGTCCCGAACTAGTTCACGACCAGCAGGGTCATCCGGCACCGGCCCGAGAGCCTTTTGTGGGGGATTTAACCTGACGTTCCAGAACTTGTGTATCATGTAACATTCGGGATGCCAGTGTTGATTTTGGCCGTTTCGGAATATCTCGACAAACTGCTTGAGGATCGCAGTTTGGCAGCCACTGCAGCGTTGGGCGTACTGTGTCGAATAGTGGTAATGGCAGTAAACATGTCCATCGTGCTCGTAGTAGCTATCCTGAGCGCCGAAGACAGTCGGGCATAGCGAACAGGTAAAGTGGTCGACGTGGTATTTGCGATCAAGGGCCGTGATGTAAGAACCCCGAAGAGCTCCGCCACATTGGTAACACAGCAAGCCTAACCTGCGAAAGTAGTCCGTCTCGCAAAGGGGATACTGACCCTCGCCGTTGTTGTCGTCTGCGGGGAAGAACTTGGAGGCAACAATTTGGCCACAGTCCTGCACATGTGATGGTTAGCCAAAACGTCCACACCGGGCGGCTGATTCAGGGACTCACGCGACACTTGAAGCAATCCAAATGAAATGTCCCATCGAGTGCGCGAACAAACTGGCCCGTCAAGGGTTCACCACATTTCTTGCACACTCGCACTTGTCCGCTAGCTGTCCTCGACCCCTTTGGTTTTGACCTGTTCTTCTCTCCACTACGTCTCGATTCGAGATCTGTAGCATCGGCGGCGCTCAGCGCAGGCGATCCTGGAATGCGAGCCAAGTGGGCATTTGTAGGGGCGCCGTTTTGTGATATCGTTTGCGTAATATCCAGATGCTCGTCCTCTCTCCGATGCGCAGCTTCACCTTGGGGGTGCCCTTGGGGATGTCCATGGGTGAATTCGCGGTCGCCCACGGGGCCGCCGCCGTAGTCTGAGCTGGCCATTTCGATGTTGTTCTTGGACCCTTGATTCCTTGAAGTAGTTCAGAAACCCAAGCACCTAATGTTTCGATGTATTTCCAAAGATAGGCGAGCTGCGATCGCGGGCGCGGCGAATTATGGATGTAGGTTGGCGGACAAAGGCGCGTACGTCAACATCAAGCGGGGGCTCGAGCCCAACGGTCGAGACGAAAGGGATACGGCAAACTATTGCCAGATGCCGCAAAACGACACCGCAACGGCCAGAAGTCGACGGTTCGCCAGTCGGTCTGTAGTCGTGCGCGTAACTGCCTAGCGCGCTCTGGCGAGCTCGACAGTTAGGGGTTAGTTGCGACAGACGGACGAAAGGCTTTGGGGGTTGGCCGCCTCGATGGTGACACGGCGTGGATGGCTGTCGACGTGAACTCAATGGTGTCGAGCGGCAGGAGGGATAGTTTGATGACCCGGGCCGGTGTAGCGGACAGGGGCTTGGAATGCGTTCGTGGTCGTTGGTTGTTGCTTGGGAACTCGGGCGCCGGCCAGATTGTCAGTCAGGGCAGGGCAAGGATCGGGCAATCGTCAGTCGGTCGGGGAAAGGACGTCGATGGCCACAGGGTGAAGATGGAATGATGCGTCGAACTGGTCGAACTCGAATCACGATCACGGCGCGCTGAGTGCAGTCGGCGCCAATCAGTCGGCGGCGGTGGTATAAGCGGTGGACGGTGGACGGTGACGGTGTCGGTGGACAAATGGACGTAACGGTGGACGTGGGACGGGATTGCGATGGCTGACGAGACGACCCGGCTGAGTGCCTCTCTGCTGCTTGTACAAGAGGTGTAGTATCGAGATGTCGGGGCGCTATGGTCGGGGTTTGGAGAGGCGGCGGCCACAAAAGGGCGTGGAGGTGGCCGGGGGGGGGGAGGACGGTCGATTGGTAGCACTGGAGAAGGGAACCTGGGCTTGCGGTCGGGCGTGGTGTCGCCTGTGCTTGGGCGGTCATTGTCCGCGGTGGAAGTGCGGTCGGGTGCCCAAAGACGGGACCAGTCAGTGCCAGCGGCCCGGTGCGTCGGGTAGGCAGGTGTCCCTGGGTGTTTGCTTGTGGGCTTGTAAGTTTGGGCCACCAGGGCCAGAGTCCATCTGTCCCTGCACTTTTAGGCTGGTACACCTCTACGTACCTGGGTCGGATAGGACAAAATGGACAGCAGCAACAACAATGAAGCAGCAGCAACAGCAGCAACAGCGATCTACGGGCCCCGCCACGACGGCGGAGCGCAATTTCCAGGCCTGCTTCTAACAATATGGATGGGACCAGCCTACTAGCATTTCCACTTACGATTCCCTACCTCCAGTCTAGCATCAGGCCTGGGCTACCCGGCAACGTAAATCAAAGTAAAAAAAGATCACTACCAGGGCGCCTGCAGAAAAAAAAGCAGCGGAGATCCCTCTCGCGGTGCGTCGAGGGCGGGCAGACAGGCATTCAGTGGACGGAACAGCCTGACACAAGCTACCCTACCAAGGGGGCCGGCCGCGGCTTGCATGCAAATAACACGTGTGCCCCGTCACTTGGATGTTTGGGAAACCTCGTCAGGAACGAGGGACGGGAGGTGGAAGTCTTGTACACATGGGATGATGGGAGGTTCCTCGAGGCGCTTGAACACAGCATTGCCCAGGCATCCATACTTCCATATAAACCTAAACATAGTCACCCATCAAGCCCCCCTCTCAATATATCGGAAGGGACCACGACCCCTTCCAAACAAAGCTCAGCTTATATAGAGGTCCCTGACTGTGTACTACCAGCCCGCTTCTCCGCATCTGCATGCTTGATATTTTTGTCATTCGCGAGGAGAGGAAGATCACGGATAGCGGCTGAGAACACTGGGGAGTGAGGGCCACTCAGTTAACGAGTGGAGATCTTGCTCATGGCGTGAGACCCGAGAGTGGACAAAGAATATTGGACAATATGAGCCCCTTGAGGTTTCCGTCCATCTTCCACATGGAACCCCTCTTCGTCAGGGTCTCAGAAGTACATTGGCTCCATAGTATATCAACTTGGAACTTCCGGTTCTCACCAATAACCGTATCTGTGTCCCTATATCCAATATGCAAATCAAGATTAGAGGTGATCGAAAGAAAGAACAGGCAGAGAATAAACAGAAATACACCGTCCAGTATCTTATCTTGTACAGACCCACCAAAGTACGCTTACGCTGTACATACAATCTCCACTAAATAGGCTCGACGATGGTACTAAGTCCGGCCAAGACTTTTGGGAACGACCCTGAAATAAAACAACCTAAAAGCTCCCCCCTATCGCCATCCAAGCTGCCGAACCAAGCCAACTTCAACCGAAAATGAAACAATGCGGTGCTATACCGACACCAAAATGCCATGAAAAATATGAAGAGTGTCGTATCGCCTTACAAGCGAACCAACTTTCTCAGTCTCTTCTCAATCATCTCACGTCCCTCCAAAGTCCGCCAGACTTGATGAGGCGCCTGGTCCACAATGTCCCAATCCTCCAGATTCGATGTAAGGTGGGTGAGATCTCGTTGCTGTGTATGGTAAATATTGACGTCAGCAACGCTTCTACATGGCAGCAGAAAATCAAATACGTCGGGCAATAGGGCATCATGACATACCTTGCTCTCCCACTCGCTGTCCTTCCGCATCTGCACTCCAGACGTCACCACCACCACCGGCGTGGTCTTGTACTGGATGGTTCTGCTGGACACCACGTCTCGCCGGGTGAGCGAGATGGCGACCAGGCTCTCCTGCAGCTTCGCAAAGATCACTCCTCCGGACTGGTAGGCAGATCCGCCATAGATGCGGTCCCTGGCGCTTCGGCCTCGGAGGATGGCGGCGGGAATGCGGTCCAGGCCGCATGGGGAGAGGACGCCTTGCAACCAGAGGCGGAATCCGCGGCCAGGAGCTCCAACACGTCCAAGAAGGTCTTCGTGCAATGGATCGATCATGAGGATCCCGCGTACTTCTTGGCCATGTCGCGAGCTGAAGACCCGTGAGTACAAGGAACCGATGCCGGCGCTGGCGAGCACCCAACTGCAAAAGGTTGTTGTCAGTTCTACCGTGGAGAAGAAAGGAAGAAGGGGGTTCTATGGATGGCAACATACGGTCCTTCCTCTCCTGCGCGAGACAGCGCTTCACTCAAAACATCAGATGCCATGCTCACCGAGAGTGGCGAAGGGGCTGCGTCACTCTGTCAAGTCGAATTTGTCAGTCGAACTGAAGAAAAGAGCAAGACACTCAGGTCAACATACCCAGGCGATCCCCGGCCGGTCAGCAAAGCAATATCTCGCAATGGAACCATTCTTGACCGCGTTCTCAGCAAACTGCCAGAGGCCATGCTCAACCGCATCCTCGCCGCCCTCAAAGAGCACGGTAGTCGTCCTGTTTCCATGAGCATCCACCTTGGGGCCAGAACAGAACAGATGGATCTGATACTTGTCCTCGTCAACCCAGTACCGCTCACCCGGTGGCGCCACCCTCGCGTCCAGAGCGCGAAGTATGAGCGTGCAAGTCGTGAGCAGGACGACGATCGACACGAGCGTCAACATGACGCTAGACAAGAGCACCTGTACCCATTCGAGCAGCGTACGCCTCGTCTCCGGGCGGCCCGTGAGCCGTTCTTCTTCCTCAGTCTTGCCCCACTGTAATGCCGGCCGAGTGTCAGTACGTTTATCAACCCGAGGGCTCTCTCTTCCTGAGATGCTGAAAGAGAAAGGGAAATAAAAACGGACTTACCTGCACAGTCCGATCAGCCGCCACCGCCCAAACAGCCATCAGCGTCGCCCAAACCACGCTCGCCACGCCCACCCACAACTCCTCATGCCTCGTCTGCTCCAACGCCAATATAATAACCACATCCACCAGCAACAACACAGCCGTAACGATGCTCACCACCCTCGCGGGCTCACTCGGCACCGTGAAGAACAGCAAGCTCGTGATCAGCGTGATCAGGGCGACCGTAGTATAACAAAACGCAAAAAAGGGCGATCCGCGCGCGTGCAAACCGGGGGGAGTCACGAACACCGACACCAGCATGAGCACCCACCAGATGAAGGTGAGGCAGGTGACGACGACGGTGATGGCGCGCACGAGCCGGACCGTCCACAGATTGTAAGGGGAGACGGCTGGGTCGTCGGGCGAGAGGTAGGGGATGCCGGTGCTGTCTACCCGGTTAGGGAGGAGGCGGGTGTGTTCGTCGGGTTCGTGCTGGTGGTGGTGGTCGACGGAGGACCGGCCGCCGGCGGGGCCATCATCCTGGTCCCGGTCCCGGCTGTGGTCGGAGGCTCCGTGGCCGTTGTGGGGCCAGTTCTTGGTGCTCATTGTGGCTCGCTCCCGGTGGAGGTAGGGTTGGTTGATATCAAGGTTCCTTGCGTTGCTCTGGCGACGATGAGGTAGGTATGTATAGTAGGTTTGGACCCGCCAAGTATAGTATCGATAATCGGGCTAAATATTGAAATTGTCGATGTGTAGCGTCTCACGAAATGCTACCTACGCACACACATTGGTAGGTATGCAGTGTAAAGTGAGAGAGCAAATGGATGAGCAACCAAGCACTTGCATGGGGTTGAGCAGGTGTAGAGGAGGTAGATTCCGTCAACTGCCTTATGCAATGGGCCAGTCTAATGTCGTCCACGTAACATTCAACCAGCTTATTTCTGGCAGTGATCGAGAGCTGAAGAGGGCAATCAATATCTTCAAAAGTCTGGGGCAGCTCTCGATTCTATCGTCTTTTCTTCCAAAGTGGACAGACGACAAGGGATGGAAGCTGGACGGGAGTGAGGAAAAACCAACTACGTCATGAACCAACCCCACGCCTGTACCCGATTGGTCAATCTCCGTTGGTGGTCTACAAGTAAATGTTGCTTGTGTGTCTCTAAGGCCAACTTTCACGAAACAAAAGAGAGGTCCTATCTTGCGCATTGTCCCAAATCCTCTGAGCTCCCTTTGCGGGCACCTGATTTGATTGTTAGATCAGGTCATGGGTTCTCTTGTCGTACGGTGAGAAACGCGGGGCAGAGCCGTGTTGCTGGGATCGATCGGGGTATTTTCAGGGAAGGTATGGTAGGACCGTGTTACTGGTACGTACGCAGTGGCGGTTCATGAAGGTTTCTGATGTCTGCTACTGTAGCATAAACCAGAAGATGGGATGCTGGCGCTTACAAAAGGATATTTGAGGCCCATCACTCAGGGTTTGTTGATGATGTGACGATGCAGTGGTCACAGCGGCGATGGAGGCTCGGGGCCCCGGGAGTAAATCACCGACTTGCATGCTCGGCCCAGATCGATGTTCTGCACGGGATTTTATTTTCCAGGGGTACCCAGACAACATGAACGGCCCTGACATCTTCATGATCGATGTCAACTAATATACTTGTAGTGAAACGAAATCCACACCTTTACCATAACCGAGCATATGCATGGTCACAGCCCGTCACACCTTATTCCCGAATAGGACGGACAATACCCATTCACCACCCACTCGTATCCCACGGAACAGCACTACTCCCCCCCGAAACCGACCCCTTCCTACTCGACCCCGACCCAACCGTCGACGAAGCAGTCCCGGTCCCGGTCCCGTACCCCAGACCAAGACCACCAGACATAGTCGAACTCGACACCGACCCCGACCTAACAGACGATGACCCTCCTCTCCCACCACCACCATCACCACCTATACTCCCCCTCCGTTGTTCCTCCTCCATCTGCCTCCTCTTCTTCTCCGCCTTCTTCCGCATGAGCACCTCCTCCGGCGTCGGCCCCGTGGTCGGCCTTATCGCGTCCTCGGGAATCTCGCCGATGGGCGCGTGAAGTTTGGTGTGAGCCTCGGAGTCATTGGGCGATACGCCAGCCCGCTGGAAGGCTTGTTGTTTGTATTGGTTGAGGGCTTGCATGGAGGGTTCGGAGGTGGAGGCCCAGTCGGCTACTTTGTGGAAGATTCCGCCGAGGAACTTGCCGCTGGTTTTCCCGCCTCCGGGTTTGGTAGGTTTTGTGGTGGTGGTTGTTGTTTTCGACATCGAGTTGGAGGATACGGAGCTACTGCCGCTGCGGCTTGTGGCTGTTTTCTGGATGGGGCGGATGTTGTCGTCGTCTCGTCTAGGGAAGCTACTGCTGCCGGTTTTGGACATCTTTGAGGCTTTCGTGGAGTATCCGTGGGTGTGTGCTCCAGGTGCCAACACTGTCTCAGATGTCAAGATGCTCCGAGCTGGTGGTGTATGTCCGGCTATCAATACACTGACGAGTGTCGTCGTGTGTAAGTGCCTTTCAAACTCCGGAAGCTTTCCTCCTGGCGGTGTGAAAATATGTCCAATCGACTGGCCGTTCAGCCCAGAAAAAGATTAGACCACGCTCGGCCACCCACTCGCAAGGGCAATCTGGTAAGCCCCAGCTTAAAACCGAGACCGCAACAACTAAGGTTTGGTTCCACAAGACAGACACCGGAGAAGCCTATATCAGAAACCTTGGCTTCCGTATCTGGAAAAAGTTGACTCGTCAGGGCGGCGTCAGGGAATTGCGTGAAGAAATTGGCCTGTATCCGAGATCGAGAAGGATGTGATGAGGTCCATCATTGACACGAGGGCATCGTACTATCTCGTCGCTGTTGCCTTTCTGGCTTCTAAGATCTGACTGAAAGTCGAATGACCAACCCGTGGGGGATATCTTTGCAAAAGTGTGAAAGTCCTGTTACGTGGGTCAGTAAGAAACGTCAAATCATATATAAGCTCATGCGATATAAACACACCTGAGGTGAAGCAAGTCAAAGTCTCCTTATAACAGTGGTTTTCGGGCCAGGTGAGTTGAATGATTCGTCTTGGTGTAGTTCTGAAAATATAAGAACGTCGTGAGTTTCCAGGTCGGAAAATAAATGCGCCCATCCGGTAAGGGCCGGAAAAAGATACGATAGATATCTGCAAAGAGAATATTGGCGATTACCAGTCGAGAAATGACGACAAAGTCTGGACTATAGACACGAATAGAAGCAGGAATGAACGTGCTGGAAGAAAAAAAAGCATGCTTTATCAGATCGTGTCCGCAGAAACAACGATGGTCTAGAAGAAATCCCGATGGCTACCTAGAAGACCGAAGCGGGTCTGGCCAAGTGCCCTGTTACCGAGTACGTTAAACGCAGTGCTACGCAGTGTGTAGACTTCAGCTGCACATTTGAATGGCGCAAGAAAGCATGCGCGTTAGCAAGCCGGTGCATGGTGGTGAGGGCGGTTAGGACATGTGCGAATTGAGTATCTCGTCGACTCCTGACAGCCAGTAACCGCACTCGGCTTGAGGGCCGCGGGATCGGGAGCTGAAGGGTCGTGTTCCATTTATTTTGAACGTGGAAGCCATGTGGGTTTATGGGGGTGATCAACAGGGCATTTTCCCTTTCTGAACCGTGAAACAGTGCCTTCACCAGCGCTCTAAATGTTGAGGGTACTATCATGGAAAACGACCAGAACATAGCGACTTGCAACATTTGATCCTTAGAAAAACCCAAGGGTTGTCATCTCTTTCGATGGTGATAACACGAATGCAAGTCGACATGGATGCAGCCGAGGTGCCTTCTTACTGGCATCCCCCCGAAGCCAAACAAAAGCCCCGATTCGCAACACATTCCAGGTTGGTGTCGTTGGTGCGGCACTGGACGGGACGTCTGGCCACTCCACCGGGAACAGCATCACACAAGGCTCTGGAACATTGAATTTGAACATCAATAGAGGTAACTGGCCCAACCCCTATACCGTTTGTGGCGTCCGGCCAAGTGGTTGATGTTGGATGGAAGCACCAAACACGACCCTTAGTTGTATGGATGGTCGTTGGCCTTTCGAGTTGAGAGAGGGAGAGACATACTCACAGGCAAGTGCGGGTGCCAAGGGAGGAGGACTCGGCTATCGGCTTACGCACGATCATTGTTGGTGTATGCAGTGGAAGACTCGAGTCTCTTTCAGCTGACAGAATGAGGCCTAGCTGCTGGGTAAAAGAGAAAGAAAAAAGAAAAAACGAAAGAAAAAAAGAAAGAAAAAAAAATGAAAACAAAAAGAAAATGAGGAAAGAAGAGACACAGGAAGTTACCATCAGACTCTTGGCTGCAGTCTGCGAAGCTTCCATTGCATTTAGATGGAGGCCAACGGTCAACATGTCTCATGCGGCCCGCCTCGGAAAAGGGAGCGGCCACTCACCCATTGCATGCTGTGATACGGTCCGTTGAATGTCGACTGGATCAGATATTGTAGGCAGACTCGTAGATGGTAGTTACCTCGACAGTCGTCGAATATGTAATAAGGTAACTGGAGAATGTCCCCATCAAATAACGACATCGAAGACATTCCCGTCCCGCCAAGACGGAGTCATAGCGGGGCAAAAGTGACACCTTCCTGAAGTGGGCGGATTACATAATCAGATGGGTTTGACAATCCGTCTTCATCAACTGAACTTTCCCGACTTCACTCCTCTGTGCGCAGGGATTGGCCACTGTAGCCTGAACATCACAACGCCCGTCGACAAGGGTGCAGCTGCCTCCGTTGCTGCAATGATGATGGGATGATCCAACCTGAACCAGCCGCTTCGTAATTTTACCTTACAACAAGGGAGCTCAACAGAACTTACCAGCGACTTTTCATTCCGGTGTTCTGGGTACCTCTAAGGACTTGAATCTCCAGGCAGCCAGGCTATCTAGCCGCAGCAGATTGATTGACTTTGCGGTTGAGCCCCCCTTTTCCCGATCCCATAACACAAAGAAAAGGGGCGGATTCACAACCACAGACATCTTTCTCTGTTCTGGGCGCAATCGTGCACACTCGTCCAATGGGTTTCATGCCGGGCCTCACAATAACCACACGCGTCCCGCCGGACGCGGGGACCACCAGCCCGATCGGCTCGAGCGGCCGGACTGCCGGGGATGTCGGAGCCCCTGATGCGGAGGCCCCACAAAATGCGCCCTCACCGACCCGCCCGCCCGTTAGCCCCATCACCCCGACTCAGGAATCGGCACGGTTGTCCGGTCCCGGCCACGGAGATGGTCCGAACCAACACCGTCATCACCGTCAACAACATACAACCTTTTCATCATCAGCATCAGCATCATCATCACATTCACCAACCCCACCTTTTTCAAGCAATAACAATAATGATAATAACAACAACATCCCCCTCTTCGCACAAGGCCGACCCACTTTCACTCACTCACAACCAGACCAAGTCGGCATCCCCCCGCCACCACCGCAAGCCATAGCCTTCGACGACAACCCCGACGTGCTAGCGCTCAAAAGCGCCATCACCATCTTGCAGCTGCAGCGCCAGCGAGCGACAGCGGACATACAGGCGCTGAACAGGGCAAAAGTTGCTGCGCTTTCGGACCCGGGGGCGTTCGTTGCTGATTTGGCGGCGGGGAGGATCGGGATGGATGGTGATCCGTTGTTTAATGGGCCTGGATATGGACCTGCTGGTGATGGGAGTAGTGATGATGATGACGATGATGAAGATGGGGATGAGGATGAGGATGTGGATGAGGATGAAACTATGAAGTCGGAAGAAGACAGCGATGACAATGAAGGGGAAGAAGAGGAAGAAGAGGCCTCATCAAGTTCAGAATCACGGCACGGCCAAGACGGCGATATTTCCATGTCCGGCGCCGGCGCCGGTTCGTCTACATCTACCCCTAATAGCAACAGCAATAACAGCAACAACAGACGCAAAATACCGAGGAGGAAAGACCGCGTCAGCAAGACAACAAAACAACCACAAGATCTCTCCAAAACCTGGCGCACCCTTCCCAAGCCGCAAACCGTCGTCCGATGTCCACCTATTAACTGGGCCCAGTACGCCATTGTGGGCGAGTCGCTTGATAAGCTGCACCGGGAGCAACTGACGGCACCTACGCTGGGGGTACCTGCGGTTGTTAGTCCTGGAGGGGTGTATGAATTCCGAGGGACAGCGACAACAGCAGCACCAGGAGGGGTCGGTATCGTCGGCGGTGGGAGTGGGAGTGGAAGTGGTTATGCCGCTGGAGATACGACAACAACCAGAACAGACAGGACCTCCACGCCACCAACAGAAGGATATACGAATGCAATAGGTCAGCAGCAGACACCAGGAGAAACACAGGGGCAAGGACAAGGACCACAGATACCGTCTTCGTTGCCAACACTGGGACGACATCAGCAATCGCAGAGATTGGTTGGTATTGCAGCGCCGTATACGCCTGGGAGGGATAAGATCGAAAGGACAGCGGGTAGGAAAGGAGCCAAGCGGTGAATTTTCGTTTGGTGGAAACGCCTTGAAGGAATTGATGGTACCTTAGGAATGGGATAGCATGGCGTTAGGGTATCAAGGTATTGTGCTGTATGAGGCTGCAAACTGGTTCAAGTTTAGCGAGCGATTAAGATCGGAATGCTTCTGTTAGATACCTCCCATTGGGACAACTAGTCAATTTATTACGTAGACTTTGCCCTGGCACGATTATGTTGTCTTGCTCCTGTTCGCTATGCCACAATTCGCTATTTCTTCGAACTAACATTACCAGGTAGGCCTGTTCTTGTACTTGCCCTACGCACATCGAATTCCTTTTGCATGCGAAATCATCATGCGTAAAATTGACCCTCTCTGTTAGACACCTGTCCGTTCCTTTGAACCCCGGATATTTCCACACCCTTATTGGTTTACCAACGCCACAGAAAGTTCTTGAGATAAAGCAGAAACCATGCTAGCCATGCAAAGTATGCGCGGATAAATTCAAATACCCCTCGGACTCTTCCAACGCTGCCGTCAACTGTTGTCCTAGAAATCCCTAATAACAATGTTAGCGCCTGAGATATTGTTTGGTTTAACCAAGGAAGAGGGATCTTACTCCATTGACTGTTGAACAGACCGGCGAAGACGGCGATTGTACATCTTTCGGTCATCGGCTGAGCCCCAGAACAACTTGAACGCCTCGGGGTTGACTAGAGTTCGCGGATCATAAGGGGGGCTCTCCTCCTCGAGAGCATCGATGATGGCTTCGAGGTGCGTCCTGACATCCTCACGGCGGTTCTGTGGCGCATAGTAGCAGGGTGTACCGTCCGCGGCGATACGATGATGGAAGATCTTGGTTTCGAATCTCGCCCGAGGTTGCTCCTCGGGAAATCGTGGGCTGAAGCAAAGCCTGATTCTGAACAGGCCACCGTCCAGGTTCGTCATAGGCTTCCCAAAGTAAGTCACCAGCCAGACAAAGGGATTGCCGTCCACGAGTTCGATGCTGTGTGCCAGATCCCTGCGCTTGAAGTGCTCCACAACCTGCTCAAACTGCCTCTGCAGGTTGACGGCGACCGTAGTTTCCTGGGCCTTAGCCTGCAATCCTTCTGCGGCCCATCCCTCTGTCTCGGCGTCGAGGGCTGCTTTGATAACCTTGAGTCTCTTCTCCAGCTCCGTGTAGTTGAATTTACCCTCCATGCCGTTGCCATGGCTTTCAAAGGGCATTCTGGCGAATGACTGGTTGTCCTTGACCTCCGACTTGCCCTTCTCGACGGCAGCCAAGTAGGAGTCGTAATACCAGAGAAATCGTCGCTTGCAAAGGTCCTTGAAAGGCTCGAATGGGACGCTAGATTCCTCGTCCAGCACGTCCATGTCACTCTCGCCGGAGCCCGGTGAAACGATCTCCCCGTTGACACTTATGGGCGCAACTGTGCCGTCGGGGGTGATGCCTAGGTACTCTTCCAGTCGATGAACGACAGAGATGCGGATTGTCTCGTGGCGGATCTGTGCACATATTAGCTTACACATCAACATCGCGCAAAGCCTCTAGTTACCTTTTGTATGTAATCCTTCTGGTTCTTCTGGTCTTGAGCCTCCTTTGCATCTTCAAAGCCCGGCTCGTTTTCGTAGGGATTCATGGACATCAAGCTTTGAATAGACAATAGAATGGACTCGAGGCCTTGGGCAGCAGACCACTGTTCTCCACGATCCCCGCGCCATGTTCTGTACCATGTTAGCCCCGAAACCACATGGTACGGATGTTTGTCAGAGGGACAGTGATTTTACCCCAATATCGATCTGAAGTCCGGTTAGTTTTTAATGTCTTTGGTCGAGCGAGAAGATGCCAGACTTACAGGCAGACCTTGCCATTGGCGTAGATATTTGGGTTGAACCGGGTGCGGCCCTCGTTCGTAGTTGTAGCTTGAACTTGAGGTGACTTGCGAGGGTAGTCTTTGTTGAAGACGAAAGCAAACTATCGGGCAGTCAGCGAGACCTGAATCTCTCCAAGACCATACGTGATCACCAGTACCTCGAAGAAGCCGAACTCGTAGGGTGTCTCGTGCGGTCCGATGATCATTGCCCTAACATTGCGGACATCGACATCGCGGCAGGCGACAGCAAGAGCTACCACGGCGTGGTGTTAGTCAATAAGGGACAGAGTCGGAGACATTGTGCACAAAACTTACACAGATCTGAATCTTTCTGGAGGTCGCTAAGCTCCTATCGGTGACAGCAGTCAAGTTAGCATTTGCCAGTATTGAAGCTCTTCCATGGTGGACATGATTCCTGGTGCCGCGACTGGGAGTAGTGGGATATGATGACAAATGTACCTTGGTGATGCGAAATACAGACTGGTCCATGGTTTCTGACTTGGAGCTCACCAAGTCTTAGCTATCGGAGTGGCAAGGTGGTAGAAGATGGAGAGTGGGCCCGAAATCGCGAACCTCGACCCCACGGCAGACAGGCAGTAAACAGTAGATAGTTGCTAGGGACCGCGATTGGGCGTGAAGAAAAACACTGGCGGATAGGTAGTTCACGTCGTACGAAGTGGTCGTTGTTGAATTTATGCTGGAGATTGAATGACCGGGTAGCTGCTTAGTAGGTAGCAAGGCCAAGTCTTTGTTGTCCCGATGTTTTGTTGGAGGGACGATGCGTGATGGTTTGTATTCTCTGTTCCCGATTAATCGGTGGTTGAAGTGAGAAGTAGCGAGCGAGACGACACCAGGAAGTGGAAGGCAAGAAGGTTGAGTGCGGGGCAGCGAAGAGTTCGAACGAAAAGAACTGCACAATGACCAGCGAACGAGTGGTGGTAACGCACCATGTAAAGTTGTAAGGCACTTAGACGCGCGATGGTAACATGTAATTACAGCTCTTCTAGCGCTGGTCAAACTTGTATTTGCTTTTTTGCGAAAGGTATTAATGGCAGTTTCATTTGCCTCACCAGCGGCAACCAAAAAGATGAAGGCGTCTCTTCTCCCGGGTATGTGCTGTTGCATATGCGCTGATGTAGGGTCAGATCTTTTTATCCTATTGCGTGCGTAATCGGCACCACTACAAACGAAAATAACAGGGTTTCCATTCTTTTTTTTCAGGTACTAGTTCTTCCCTGTGTTTGTAAGGAGCATCAAATCGGGCAATCACATCCCAACAGCTTGGGGCACGTAAGTCTAAACTCTTAGTTCTAGGTACCGGAGAAGGACAGGAGCTGCTGGTGGGCTCTTACTATTTTCAAGGGCAGTCGCACCGCGTTACTACCTACGATTACAACATAGCCTGTAGCAAGTGAGAGAATACCGTACTACCTAGTGCTTACAGGACAATGCCTTAACTGCACAGAATATGACCAGATGGCGTGTTTGAGACGGGAGCTTTCATCTTCAGTTCAACCACCATCATCTCTGTGTCCCAACTTTGAGGCCATCGAGTGTCCAGGACTCGAACCCCGCATCCGTTATCAATAGGGCATATCAGATAGGAATAGTGCCTGGTTGGCTTGGAGAGTTGGTACCAAGTAAAGGTACCTACAACACGAGGATAACCTCCAACGGGGGAGCTAACAATGATAACTGGTGCTCTTCGAGTAAGCAGATACGTTGGGATTTCAAGTATGGTAAACATTCCATGGATCACAAGAGAATACAGAAGCAAGTCGGAAAGGACCCTGGAGGAGTCAAACAGGACAGAAGGGCCCGAGTAGTGGATCCCTGGTCCCGTCTCCGTCCCCCGCCCCGCTGGACGTGGAGAAGCTCCAGGCACCGACGCAACCCCAACATTCGGAGCTCTAGCGGACGGCCGGGGGTGAGAGTCTTGTAAGATCCACTTTAATTGGAGAGGCCCCACAAAATGAAACGCGCCCGACGCGGTTTCTCTTCCTGTGATCGCGTAAAGTGCTGCTTGGAGTAGGTATTGCCATCACGACTACGAGCTCCCTTCAACAAAACATTTCTGCGATACCTTGATTGACGACAGCGAGCACTCATCCGGTATCTATACATCACTCCCGACACAAAGCAATAACATCCCGCAACTTTGCTGGCCAAGATCTATCATGGCAAGCTTTTTCGACCTCAAGGCCAGGAAGGCGGCCGCTGCGAATGGCACTTCCAACCCAGAGAAACAGACAAAGGAAACCCCTAGGGCACAACCATGGGTAGAGAAATAGTATGCGAGGAGAGGCAAGGCTTATTTCCGGGAGTCCATATAGCTAATGACAACTTCATAGCCGCCCAAAGACCCTTAGCGATGTCACAGCCCAAGACCACACCATCACCGTCCTCCAAAGGACATTACAAGCTTCCAATGTTTGTCCAACCTGCGCCTTTCCCTCGCCTTCTTCTCCCAATTCAGAATTGGCAGCCACTGACATGTTTCGCAAACCCTACAGCTCCCACACATGCTCTTCTACGGCCCTCCAGGAACGGGCAAGACCTCGACCATCCTCGCCCTCGCCAAGGAGCTCTACGGCCCCGAACTCATCAAGTCCCGCGTTCTAGAGCTCAACGCCTCCGACGAGCGCGGAATCTCCATCGTCCGCGAAAAGGTCAAAGACTTTGCCCGCATGCAGCTCACCAATCCCTCGGCGGCTTACAAGGCGCGTTACCCATGCCCGCCCTTCAAGCTCATCATCCTCGACGAGGCCGACAGCATGACGCAAGATGCCCAGAGCGCGCTGCGCCGCACCATGGAGACATACTCGAAAATCACGCGCTTCTGTCTGATTTGCAACTACATCACCCGCATCATCGATCCGTTGGCGAGTCGTTGCAGCAAGTTCCGGTTCAAGAGTCTCGACCAGGGGAATCTCAAGAAGAGGTTGGAGGAGATTGCGCAGCTCGAGGGTGTCGGGCTAGAAGAGGGAGCTGTTGATGCGCTGATCAAGTGCAGCGAGGGCGATTTGAGAAAGGCGATTACGTATTTGCAGAGTGCGGCGAGGCTGGTCGGTGCCGTGGCAGCTACAGCTAAAGACGGAGAACAAAAAGAAGCAGAAGGGGGCGACGAGATGGAAGTGGACGCCAAGTTGGTCACGGTCAAGGTCGTGGAGGATATCGCTGGTGTTATCCCTGACGATACCGTCCAGAGGCTACTCGAGGCGATGCGGCCCCGCGCTGGGGCGGATACGTACCCGGCGGTCGCCAAGGTGGTCGAGGAGATGGTGGCGGATGGGTGGAGCGCTGGACAGACTATGACGCAGCTGTACCAGGCGGTGGTCTACGACGAGATGATCCCCGACGTGCAGAAGAATAAGATCGTCATGGTGTTCTCGGAGGTGGATAAGAGGCTGGTGGACGGCGCAGACGAACATCTGTCTATACTGGACCTGGCGCTACGGATATCGGGCATCATGGCTGGCAGGTAAAGGCTATTTGTTTAAGGGGTCGGAGGGAATGATAAAGCAGATGATTCTAAGATAGGCGCCATATCACTGGGTTCGGAGTTCCGATTTGGGCAACAGAAAATGGGAGGTCATTTACATCTCACTACAAGATCATGTTTCGGTGTTTTTAGTCCTAGACTTCTCTCTTGACAAATGCCTGACAAAGGTCTTCACCCCTAATGGGCGAAATGGGATATTCATCCCTTTCACCTCGCCCACCAGCTGTCTTCTGTAATATCCGCAGTAGCACTAGCACCGCATGATGTTCATGTTTCCGCCTACACGGATTTCTCCAACCCAACATCCACATCCAACATATCCCATATACTCGGGCTCCCTCCCTCACGGTGGCCGGTCATCCTCTCCCCTTTTCTACCTCCTTCGCCGTGCGTTGTCCCAAGTCCCAATCCACCAGTTGACCTTGCACCTTCCAACGATTTCTTCCCCTCAATAAGCCATATATCCGATTCGTCTCCCACCTCATCATCATCATCGTCATCATCCTCTCCACCGCTCGCTCCAACCGGCTGCTGCTGCTGCTCCTGCTGCTGCGTCCCACGTCCCAGCAACCGATCAGCCTCCCCCAGCATGCGAATCGATCCCTCCAACGCCATCTGCCCCTCCTCAATTTTCTCCGCCACCACCTCAAACGTCGCGATCTTGGCCGCGTCGGCGGCTGATACCCATGGTTTGACTAGATGCGATGGCATTATGACATTGGGGTCACTGCTATCTTTCGTCTGTGCTGCCGCCATGGCGTGAGCGGGCAGCAACTGGCTTTCTTCCGCCAGGTGATCCAGCACTTGATCGTTTTCCTTGAGCTGTTTGGTGAGGAGGGTGGTGATGTGGGCTTTGTGGGCTATGAGGCCTTTGTGTTCGTGGGAGAGGGCGAGGAGGTGAGTGAGGATTGGGGTGAGGAGGTGGTCGATTATCGGCTGGGCTGATGCTTGGGTAGATGCCTCTGCTGCTGCTTGTGTTGGGGGTCGCTCAGGGGATGCCACCGAAGGGGGAAAGGAAGAGGTAGTGATCGCTGGGAAGTTGAGGGATGGCAGGGTGTGAAGTTGGGTGGTGATGAGCTCTAGGAGAGCTTTTCGCTCGTTGAGGTACTTGGTGTATTTCTCTTTGACGCTGGCTAGTTGTTGGTTGAGGAGGTTGGTTTTATCTGCGAGCTCTCGGTCTCGTCTGCCTTGGAGGTCATCATGTCCAGCGGTTTCTCCTCCTCCGTCTCTTCCGTCTCCTGATGCTTTGCCTAGTTCGGTCTCGATCCAGGTAATCAGCTCGGTACGGGTGGCATTCAATGCTTGGAGCTTTGCTTGTGGACTGATATCTCCCGGCTGGACGGTGGAAAGTTGGGATTTGGCCTTTTCGAGGAGGGCTTCTTCCTGTTTGAGTGATAGTTTCGTTCGGAAAGTCCGGTGTTCTAGAGTGTCTATAAGGTTCTTGAGTTCGACACTGTTGGACGTAGTGAGGGTCTCGGACGTTTGTTCCAGCGCTAGAGAGTTGACGACCTCTGTGGGAACCTCCGGAAGAGGTCTGCAACCTCTGAAGATTCTTTGGTGGTCTAGGAAATCCGGTGATGCTGCTGGCTTTTGCCTCAAGAGGTCAAGATTCTTTTCAACAACTAGCAGTTTTTCTTGCTTCTTTTGGATTTTGAGGCTGGCAAGATGGTTGAGGAGATAGTTAGGCTGAGTTTCTGTTGGTTTAGGGATAGGAACCTCATGATGACTGCGCTTTTGTGATTCTTTACGGGCTTTGATGTTCGCGCTCAATGCTTCGAGGAATTCCCTATACGGACCTCTGATCTCTTGTGGATAGGAGGGTAGTTCACTTGATTCGATGAGTGACAACGGTTCTGTTAGTGATGCTCCGTCTTTCAAGCCCGAACTGAGGTGAAGTGTCAAGATCCGTCTGATATGGGCGACTTCCTCGCGAGGCCTGATGTATGGCTGTAGCACCTTCTGGACAGCTTCCAGCGTTTCTGGGGCGGAATCCATCGTGTAGATAGTCTCAACTTGCCCTCGCAGTCAGTATGAGTTTCTTTTCACACCAAAGCATAAGACAGCCTTTTGTTCAGAATGTAAACGAGTGTGATCATCGACGAGCTCGGCGTGATGTGAGCAGGACGGGCATAAAGAGGGCAGTGTGGACTGTGGATTGGAGGTGTTTCAATATCCAGCATTGAGATGGCTGTTTGATTTAGCGCACATAACGACGCATTTCAGTCCGTTTGGTAGTTGTGATTGAAGGAATCTTCGTCCAGAAGTTGAAGCCTGGGATCAAACCTCTCCTGCCATCTTGACGGAGTTGGCTCGGTGGGTTGGTTGTTGTGAGGTTGATGATGCTCACCTCTATGCTGTTACAAGTAGCTGTTAGTGTACCTTTATATCCTCTAGGGGATCTCCACTTATGCACTAACAGCGCCCTGACAGCAACCTGGATGTCAAAAGCTCCAGCTTCAGTGTGTTTACATGCTGTGCAGGCAGCCAATGAGAGTCGATGGCAGCGTTGCATAAAAATTTCCCAGCCGTCATGACTGGAGCCACACCTCTGCACCGCTTGCCGCACCTACCAAGCCAAGTTCCTGCTGCTGGCAACCACGCCTCTCAACCTTTCCAGACGCCAAACTCCAACTTTCCTTTCGCGACAACCGCGACAGACTTCTGTCGGAAACCCACCATCTCTGTTTCCGCCCAACCCCCGATTCTTATTCCGTCCATCGATGCGACCGGCGAAATACTATTTATCAGCCAGCAAAACCAACGCTTGGTTTGGGGCGGGATCGGGCTAATTTATCGCCACTGCGTGCACGCAAGAACGAAGCACGTTTTAACCCCAAAAAGACCGAGTCGAGGATATCATAGATCGAGTCTCTTTCATCCGACACGACTTCCACTTCGACCTCGATATAAATCTCGACATATTCAATAGTTTTTCTTCACCAAGCCGGCAAGATGACGGATCACCACCGCGATGTGTCGCAATACAAATACTCGGCCATGTCCAACCTGGTCCTCCAGGCGGACCGTCGTTTCGTCACGAGGCGAACCGATGAGGCCACGGGAGACCCCGAGTCCCTAGCCGGGCGTCTCTCCATCAAGGATATGGGCTCCAGAGTTGCCCGCGACTCAGCACCAAAGCCCAAGAAGGCGGGCGCCATGCCCGACGTCGAGAGGGGCAGTCTTAGGGAAGGTGCTGATATCCTTCAACGAGAGAAGAAGAAGGGCAAACTTGAGTCCGCTACAAGAGGTGGAGGTATTCTTACTGGCGCCGATGCCCTTATCGAAGGTCTCCGTTACCGTCCTCGAACGCAGCCGACGCGCGATGCCTTCAACCTTATCCTCACCATTGTCGCCGAGCACTTGGGTGATGTGCCCCATGAGGTCGTTCGCAGTGCGGCTGATGCGGTACTCGAGTATCTCAAGGACGACGACCTGAAGGATTTCGACAAGAAGAAGGAGGTTGACGATATTCTTGGCGTTTCGATGGGGCCCAAGCAGTTCAACGAGCTCATAAATCTCGGCAAAAAGATCACGGATTACGACGCCCAGGATGAAGACGAGGATGCGGGCGATGCCAGGCAAGAAGGCGACGACGAGATTGACGGTCGCCAGGGTGTTGCGGTCAACTTCGAGAACGATGAGGATGACGACGGCATGGTGGATGTTGTTCGGGACGAGTCTTCCGACGAGGAGGATTTTGCGGAGGATGAAGAGCTCCCTGACAGCAACGAGGTGGTCGATGGCGAGGGAGGTCAGGAGGAGGTGGTGGAGGATATTCTAAACGGCGAGGCCATGGTTATCGATTCAGCACCGGAAGGGAAGAAGAGCAAGTCTGACGATAACTCGATCCCAGCCAGAGATATCGATGCGTTCTGGTTACAACGTCAGATTGGTCGGCTGTACCCCGACGCACACATTCAGCATGACAAGACAATGTCTGCGCTCAAGACTTTGTCCGGCGAGCCCGATGAGCCAGGCGGTGAAGAAAAGCAGCTTCGCGACATCGAAAACGACTTGATGGAGCTTTTTGATTACGAACACCACGAGCTTGTGCAAAAACTTATTGCTAACCGGGAGAAGGTCGTATGGCTAACGCGGCTGGCCAGAGCTGAGAATGAGGAGGAGAAAAATACGATCAAGCGGGAGATGGCTTCTGAGGGTTTGCGCTGGATTCTCGACGAGCTGGAAGGCAAGACCGACGACGGCCAGAAGAAGATCAAGATGGACATCAAGATGGACATCGACTCGGGAGCCTTTGCTGATAAGGAAGGCCAGAAGCCTGAGCGTCCCGAGGGACAGCTGGTCGGAGGCCTGCAGCCACGCAAGCTGATAAACCTGGAGAACCTCATCTTCGACCAGGGCAACCACCTTATGACCAACCCCAAAGTACGACTTCCTGAGGGCTCGACAAAGCGCACCTTCAAGGGCTATGAAGAAATCCATGTGCCCCCGCCAAAGAAGCGCAATGATCCCAGCGACGCCCATGTCCCGATTTCTGAAATGCCTGAGTGGGCCCAGATTCCTTTCAGCACGGCCAAGTCGTTGAACAAGATTCAGTCAAAGTGTTATCCTACCGCCTTTGGTGACGATGGGAACATGCTTGTCTGTGCTCCCACGGGCTCTGGCAAGACCAACGTGGCGATGCTTACCATCCTTCGTGAGATCGGGAAGCACAGAAACGAAGCCGGCGAGATCGACCTGGACGCCTTCAAGATCGTCTATATCGCGCCCTTGAAAGCCCTTGTCCAAGAACAGGTCGGCAATTTCGGGAAGCGTCTCGAACCATTCGGTATCAGGGTGGCCGAACTCACTGGCGATCGGCAACTCACCAAGCAGCAGATCTCGGAAACGCAGATTATCGTTACGACCCCTGAAAAATGGGATGTCATCACGAGAAAGGCTACTGATCTCTCCTACACCAACCTGGTCCGCCTGATTATCATTGACGAAATCCATCTCCTTCACGATGACCGTGGTCCTGTGCTTGAAAGCATCGTCGCCAGAACCATCCGCAGGACAGAGCAGACCGGTGAGCCTGTTCGTATTGTGGGCTTGTCTGCCACTCTGCCCAACTACCGCGACGTAGCGAGCTTCCTTCGTGTGGATACGAACACCGGGCTGTTCCATTTCGATGGTACCTTCCGCCCTTGCCCTCTCCGTCAAGAGTTCATCGGCGTTACGGACAGAAAGGCCATCAAGCAGCTGAAGACTATGAACGATATCACCTACCAAAAGGTCTTGGAACACGTAGGACAGAATCGCAACCAAATGCTCATTTTCGTCCATTCCAGAAAGGAAACGGCGAAGACCGCCAAGTACATCAGGGACAAGGCTTTGGAAATGGACACCATCAACCAGATCTTGAAGCACGACGCCGGAACCCGAGAGGTCCTGAGCGAAGCCTCCAACTCTGTCAACAACACCGATCTGAAGGATATCTTGCCCTATGGCTTCGGTATCCATCATGCTGGTATGAGCCGTGCCGATCGTACCGATGTCGAAGATTTGTTTGCCAGTGGCCATATCCAGGTTCTTGTGTGCACAGCCACTCTTGCTTGGGGTGTCAACCTTCCAGCCCACACCGTCATCATCAAGGGCACGCAAGTGTACTCCCCTGAAAAGGGTAGCTGGGTCGAGCTCAGTCCTCAGGATGTGCTGCAGATGCTTGGTCGTGCCGGTCGCCCTCAGTTCGACACCTATGGTGAAGGTATTATTATCACCACTCAGGGAGAGATGCAGTACTACCTTTCGCTCCTTAACCAGCAGTTGCCCATTGAAAGTCAATTTGCTAGCAAGTTGGTTGACAACCTCAATGCTGAAATCGTGCTGGGCAACGTCAGGAGCCGTGACGAAGGTGTAGAATGGCTTGGCTATACCTATCTCTTTGTCCGTATGCTTCGCTCTCCTGGTCTGTACCAAGTTGGAGCGGAGTACGAGGATGATGAAGCCTTGGAGCAAAAACGTGTCGACTTGATACATTCCGCTGCTACGGCGCTGAAGAAGTCAAATCTAATCAAGTATGATGAGAAGACTGGAAAGCTTCAGTCTACCGAACTTGGCCGCATCGCTTCGCACTACTACATCACCTATGGTTCGATGGATACCTACAACAAGCTGATCCAACCCTCTATCACCGATGTCGAACTGTTCCGAGTTTTCGCCCAGAGCGCCGAGTTCAAGTACATTCCTGTTCGTCAGGAAGAGAAGCTGGAATTGGCCAAGCTCCTTGCAAAGGTACCCATTCCGGTCAAGGAAAGCATCGAGGAACCTACCGCCAAGATCAACGTATTGTTACAAGCGTACATCTCTCGTCTGAAGCTCGATGGTCTCGCTCTTATGGCCGACATGGTCTACGTCACACAATCCGCTGGTCGTATTCTTCGGGCTATTTTCGAGATCACGATAAAGAAGGGGTGGGCATCGGTTGCTAAGCTGGCCCTGAACCTGTGCAAGATGGCCGAGAAGAGGATGTGGCCAACAATGTCGCCGCTAAGACAGTTCCCCAATTGCCCTGTTGAGATTGTCAGGAAGGCTGAAAGGATTGACGTGCCGTTCACCAGCTACTTCGATCTGGATCCTCCTCGGATGGGCGAGCTTCTCGGACTACCCAAGGCGGGCAAGACTGTATGCAGCCTGGTGGCCAAGTTCCCCCGAGTTGAGGTTCAGGCCCAGGTGCAGCCCATGACGAGGTCGATGCTGCGCATTGAGCTTGCGATCACGCCAAACTTCGAATGGGACGTTGATATCCATGGTCTTTCCGAAAGCTTCTGGATTATCGTCGAAGACTGCGATGGTGAAGACATTCTTTTCCATGATCAGTTCATCCTGCGCAAGGACTACGCAGAGTCCGAGTCCAACGAACACATTGTTGAGTTCACTGTGCCCATTACTGAGCCCATGCCACCCAACTATTTCATCTCTGTCATTTCCGACAGATGGATGCATTCCGAGACGCGACTGCCTGTGTCATTCAGGAAGCTTATTCTCCCAGAAAGATTCCCTCCTCACACCGAACTGCTTGACTTGCAACCACTTCCGGTCAATGCTTTGAAGGCCAAGGACTATTCTGCGCTGTATCCTGATTGGCAACAATTCAACAAGGTGCAAACGCAGACCTTCAAGTCCCTGTACGAGACAGACAACAATGTTCTCATCTGCTCACCAACGGGCAGTGGCAAGACTGTTTGTGCCGAGTTTGCTCTGCTGCGCCATTGGGCCAAGAAGGAACACGGCCGGGCCGTCTACATCGCTCCCTTCCAGGAACTCGTGGATTTGCGGTTCGCGGACTGGCAGAAGCGGTTTGCTAACCTCCGCGGCGGCAAGGACATTGTGAAGCTTACGGGAGAGACGACCACTGACCTTAGGCTTTTGGAACAGGGCGACCTGATCATGGCCACCCCGCTGCAGTGGGACGTCCTGTCGCGGCAGTGGAAGAGGAGAAAGAATGTTCAGACGGTAGAGCTTTTCATCGCTGACGAGCTGCACTTGCTTGGCGGCCAGATGGGTTACGTCTACGAGATTATCGTCTCGCGGATGCACTATATCAGGACACAAACGGAGCTGCCGCTAAGGATTGTCGGCCTCAGTGTGTCTCTTGCCAACGCTCGTGATGTCGGCGAGTGGATTGACGCGAAAAAGCATGACATTTACAACTTCAGTCCGCATGTGCGACCCATTCCATTGGAATTGCACATCCAGTCATACACGATTCCGCATTTCCCGTCTCTTATGCTGGCCATGGCGAAGCCTACTTACCTGGCCGTTACTCAGCTTTCTCCCGACCAACCTGCGCTCATCTTCGTGCCCAGCCGGAAGCAAACAAGAGCTACGGCACGAGACATTCTCACCGCCTGCTTGGCCGACGACGATGAGGATCGTTTCCTTCATGTTGAGGTTGAGCAGATCCAGAAGCTCCTCGATCGCGTTCAAGAAGCAGCATTGGCCGAGGCCCTCAAGCACGGTGTTGGTTACTACCACGAAGCCCTCAGTCTCAATGACAAGCGCATCGTTAAGCATCTCTACAACAATGGCGCCATTCAAGTGCTGATCGCCTCTCGTGATGTATGCTGGGAGCTTGACTGCACTGCTCATCTGGTGATTGTTATGGGCACCCAGTATTTCGAGGGCAGGGAGCATCGCTATGTTGATTATCCTCTGAGCGAGGTCTTGCAAATGTTCGGCAAGGCCCTCCAGCAAAACAAGGCCGGGCGTGGTTGCGGTGTCTTGATGGTTCCTGCGGTCAAGCGGGAGTATTACAAGAAGTTCCTCAACGAAGCCCTCCCTGTCGAGTCTCATCTGCACAATTTCCTTCACGATGCCTTTGTGACAGAAATCAGCACCAAGATGATCGAGTCGGGTGAAGATGCTATCAACTGGGCTACGTTTACTTACTTCTACCGCCGCCTGCTCGCCAACCCAAGCTACTACAGCTTGACAGACCCCACGCACGACGGTCTCAGCCAGTATCTCTCCGACATGGTTGAGGCTACCCTGAAGGATCTGGCCGAGTCCAAGATTATCGACTTTGACGAGGATGACGGCACTGTTGCTCCTCAGAACGCTGCCATGATTGCGGCTTACTACAACATCTCGTACATTACGATGCAAACATTCCTCCTCTCGCTGACTGCAAAGACAAAGCTGAAGGGCATCCTCGAGATTGTGACGTCGGCCACCGAGTTTGAAGCGATCCAGATCAGAAGGCACGAAGAGGTCATTCTGCGCCGCATTTACGACAGCGTTCCAGTCAAGATGGCCGAGCCTGTCTTCGATTCCCCGCACTTCAAGGCCTTCGTTCTCTTGCAGGCCCACTTCTCCAGGATGAACCTCCCCATCGATCTTGCAAAGGATCAAGAGGTCATCCTCACCAAGGTGCTCAGCTTGTTGAGCGCTACTGTTGACATTCTCTCGTCGGATGGCCATCTCAACGCCATAAACGCCATGGAAATGTCTCAGATGGTGGTGCAAGCGATGTGGGATAGGGACAGCCCGCTCAAGCAGATTCCCAACTTCACGACGGAGGTCATCAAGACGGCCAACAAGTACGGTATCCGGGACATCTTCGACTTTATGGAGAAGATGAACCCCGAAGAGAACCCCGACTACGCCTCTCTGGTCAGGGACCTCGGTCTCTCTCAGGCCCAGCTGGCCCAGGCTGCCGAGTTCACCAACAACAAGTACCCCGACATCTCGTTGGAGTTCGAGCTTGAGGACAAGGACAACATCCGGGCGAACGAGCCTGCATACCTCAAGATCAACATCGAGCGCGAGGTCGACGACGAGGAGGAGTTCGATCCGACGGTGCACGCTCCGTTCTACCCTGGCAAGAAGACGGAGAATTGGTGGTTGGTGGTTGGCGAGGAGAGCTCCAAGACTCTGCTGGCAATCAAGCGGGTCACCATCGGCAAGAAGCTTAACGTCAGGCTGGAGTTCACAGTGCCTACGCCTGGTCGCCACGACTTGAAGCTGATGTTGATGAGCGACAGCTATGTCGGCGTTGATCAGGACCCGGCGTTCTCGGTCATGGTGGAGGAGGGAATGGATGTGGATGAGAGTGAGGAGGAGGAGGAGGAGGATGACGAGTGATGGGAAGGAGACTGATTACGTGTTTTATGTATGGCAATGCAAGGCAAGTGTTGGAAACCCCTCTCTCTGCTAGTTGAGGCGGTGTGGTATATGTGGATGTGGATGTCACAGGATGGACACAATAGTTCAACAAGAATGTATTATCTTTTGCTACCTAGCAACCCTCGTCATCCATCGGTTCGCGGATACATGTGCTGGGTGGTTTTGGCAGGCCGAGGGGTGCTCAGGGTGTCAGCTTCAGGCCCAAGTCTGGAGTGGTGCGGGGTTTCACGACCGCTGCGTGAGAGTGTCGGGGAGAGGCCTGTCTGGGAATGTTTGGGGCTGGGCTGGGATGGGGGTTGCGGGTTGTGCTTGGATGGAAAGGGGAATGAAGGATGACGATCTGGGGACAGCAGTTCAACTGTGGATTCATGGCCGGCTGGGTCAACTCGGACGGGCAGTACCTATAGGGCTCAGTCAGGTCGCGGTGGATGATGATTGTTGGCGTTGAGTCGTGGGATCTCGGCGGATATCTGGCCTGATGCATGAGGAGGTGGCGGGCGGAAACATGGGTTCTTGTATACTTCTACCCCTACCTGTTATATATCGTGATGATGTATCTCGTGCTCTCCTCCCCTTATGTAGATTCCGAGTGGGTGACGGTGACGGTGATGATGGAGCGAGCAAAGGCAAAGTGTCATTCGCTCGGCCAGGCAGAACCGATGCCATTGCCAATCCCTCCACACAGCGTCCAGCTCCGTTCGGCTCCTTGCTCCTCCCGCAAGCCGCCGCGCAAGACATCACTAGAGTTCCATAGAAGGCAGGCGACGCTCGGACCAACTCTCGGTCACCTTCAAATAATTTCTCTCTTTCGCGAAGACAGAAGAAACAAGGACTTGTTAACACTGCAAAGCTTCCCTTCGACCACTTACTTCCCTTTCCGCCCAGTACGGATCCTCTCCATTGTCCAAGCTTCTGCGCATTGTGACCCGCCCCGTCCCTCCATCATTCTGTCCACGGTTGCCGTTGCCCATCCATCATCATCATCAACCTGCAACTCAACAGCAACAGCGCTACCTTGGGAAGCTTATCGCATCATCAACAAAAAGTCACGCGCGCGTTGACGTAGATAGCCACCAACGAGGCCGACAAGCTTTCGGTAGCCTCGACCCGCCATCTATCCAATTCTCCACGCGCAATCACGCGTCGTGTCCCTTTCCTGTCTTTTATTTTTTTTCCCCTCCCGACCGGAATCAACATCTAGTTGGAATCAGACTTCGACCATCGCGGCATCCATCACCACGGCCGTTTATACTAGCTCTCTGACATCACGTCGCCACCCGCTGCAACCCGGATTATTACCATCACCCGCCCTATCACATACCATGTCTGACGACTCCACGACCAACGCGCCGGCTGCTGCGGCCGCGTCGCCAACACCCGCTGCTGAGAAGGAGGCCGTGCCTGCCCCTGCGACCACCCAAGCCGGCGAGACAAAGAAGGAGGAAGCTGCCGCTGCCAACGCCGCCGAGGAGAAGGCGGCCAGTGCTACTGAGACTGCTGCGCCTGCGCCTAGCGAAGCGCCAGCCGAACAAGAGTCGGACAAGGCTGCCCGAGGTATCTAGAACCCACCACCATTCACCCATTCACTCATCCCGCCGGCCACCCAGGCATCCATTCACCACCCGTCGTCCATCATCCATCCAACCGCCCATCCGCAATCATCCCTTCGGAGCATCTTAGCTAATCATCACCTTCGCCTATCCATTAGACACTGAGGACAAGCCCGCCGACAAGCCCGAACAAGACCAAACAGAAAAGTCCGACGTCGAAATGGCCGATGCTAGTGCCGCCCAGACTCCCGCTCCCGAGTCGGCAGAGCAAACCCAGCAGACCGACGACGCCAGTCCTGCTGCTTCCGCGGCCGCCACGTCCAAGAGCAAGTCTTCGAGCAATCGTCGCAAGTCCGTCGGCGGTGGTGGCTCCAAGCTCAGCAAGAAGGCTTCCAAGGCGAAGCTTCTCCATCTCGATGCGCAGCCTGGCAATCACTACTACGTCAAGCTGAAGGGCTTCCCTCAATGGCCAGTTATCATCTGCGATGAGGACATGCTTCCCCAGTCGCTCATCAAGTCGCGACCCGTGTCCGCCATGCGTCCCGATGGTACCTACCGCGAAGACTTTGCCGATGGCGGCAAGAGGGCACACGACCGCACTTATCCTGTCATGTATCTTCACACCAACGAATTGTAAGTTTTGGACTAGCAGTCGCGGCGCGAACTTCATTACGTGCTGTACATAGCTATTATTCTGGACTCCTAGCTAACCAGACCGACCTTGCTTCGAACTATAGCGGCTGGGTGGTTAACACAGAGCTTATCGAGCTTGATCCCGCAGCTATCAAGGATATGAAGATGGACAAGATGCGCAAGGACCTTGCTGCCGCGCACCACTTGGCTGCCGAGTCCCACCCCTTGTCTTTCTACAAGGAGGTTCTGCAGCGGTTCCAGGAGGAGCTGATTGAGCAAGAGAAGGCCAGGGCCGCCAAGGCTGCCGCCACTCCCAAGGGCAAGAAGTCCAAGGCCGCTGTCAGCGAGGATGAGGACGTCGAGATGGCCGATGCGAGCGATGAGCAGCCCCAGACCGACAAGAAGAAGGCGAAGAAGAGAAAGGCCGAGGAGCCGGTAGAGGTGAGCTGAAGCTGCGTTGAGGCAACAAGTGGATGACATGCGCTAACCATTATGAAATTGAAACAGGAAACTCCCCAGCGGTCAGAGTCGGTCAAGAAGCCCAAGATAAAGTTGACGACCAATTCGACCGCCAAGACCGCGAACGGTGCCGCGGCCACCCCCAAGACTGCTAAGCCCGCAGCGGAAGCGAAGACTTCGAAGGCTAAGCCGGCCAAGAAGACCAAGGAGACGGAGGAGAAGAAGGGCGAGAAGGAGGCTGCTACTCCCAAGGAGCAAGAATTGACGCCCGAGGAGAAGCATACTCGCAAGGAGGTACGTTGATGCATGGGGAATTTGACTTTAGGGAGTGCCAACTGCTGACATGTCATGATTTCAACAGCGCGAGGTGTTGTTCCTCCGTCACAAGCTTCAAAAGGGCCTGCTCACCAGAGACCAGGAACCCAAGCCCGAGGAGATGAAGGTTATGTCTGAGTTCCTAACTAAGCTCGAAGCGTTCCCAGATCTTGAAGTTAGCATCATCAGGGCCACCAAGATCAACAAGGTGCTCAAGGCCATCCTTAAGCTCGAGAACATCCCCAAGGAAGAGGAGTTCAAGTTCAAGCCTCGCTCGCAAACACTTTTGGACAAGTGGAACAAGCTTCTTGCCGGCGAAGCTGCCTCCGCCCCCGCGCCCGCGGCTGACAAGGAAGCCACTACTAATGGCGTCAACGGAAAGGCGAAGGAGGCCGAGAAGGAGGTTAAGGAGGACAGCAGCAAGACCAACGGCGCCAAGGGCAAGAGCGAAGAGCCTTCCACGTCTGATAAGGCTGAGGAGGCCCCTAAGGACAAGGATGGCGACTCCAAGATGGAGGAGGCCGATGTGAAGGCCGAGGAGAAGGCTGAGAAGAAGGATGCGGAGGAGAAGACCGAGAAGCCAGAGACCGAAGAAGTATGTTGCATCTGTCCCCAAAATGCACAAGTCACCTGACATCAAAACACAAGCTAATGAGGGATACTACAGACAAAGTCTTCTGAGGCGGTTGAGGCTGCTGCCTGAGGGCACGTGCTCGATGCTCCCGGACAGCCTGTAAACCGGGGGCGATGCCTCCGGTGCCGAGAGAAAAAGAAAAAGTGTGTCTGGAAACCCCGGAATGCTGACCGGTGTGATCGCTGTCGAAAGGCAGACCTCCAGTGTCACCCGTGTCCCTAACGATGCGTAAAGGCCAGGAAACATACAAGCTCTGTTTTTTGTCTGCGTCCAAACTAGCGATAAGGACTTGTGCGGAACTGTTTATAGTCACCGCTTTGAATATGCTATCGAGAGGAAGGCTCTAGGAAATACGGAAATTCTCAGAGAAGGTGGAAAAGTGGCGCAATGATGTTCTTTTTTGGAACTAGGTATGGGAGTGCCGATATCAGCACTCCGGTCATGTGGAGGTGTGAGAGAGTCAGCGAAAGAAAGAAAGAGATGCTTCTGTATAACTAGTTGGTGGTGGTTTTGCGTTTTCCTTTTCCTTTTGATTCCGTCTGGTGTCTATCTGTCTATCTGTCCGTTTTGGTCATATCGCAACGTATCCTCAACCAACGGTCATCAAATCACTATCTGGGGGTGTTCTTGTTTTTGTTCTCGTGGGGTTTGGTTTGTTACGAAATACAGGCATGCCTTATTATTCTTCCTCGGGTTCTCCTGCCTCTTTTTTGCATTCATCCGCCTTATTGTTTACAAATGTCTGGAAGCGCGAAGAAAGCTGAGGATGGGTGGAAAAGCAAGGTTATTCTGCGAGGTGGATTGGAAAAGATGATGAGCACAGGCACACGAACGAATCTGACCATTTGGACTTCTTCATATTTCTATCAGGGTCTTTCTTGGTCACTTACGTACAGGAGAAGAAGAAGAAAAGTAAGGAAGAGGAAGAGGAAGGCGTCTCGAGACGACAAAATTACCTACTCTTTGAGCTTTTGCTTCTTTGCTTTCGTGTTTCTATTTTGGGCTGAATGGCTGTGGCTCGCTCCCTCACTAAGGCAGACCGATCTGAATGATGCTAAACGGCAAATTTGTCAAATCTTTTAAGATGGATGGGAGTGTGGTTCTTCGGTTCTTGGGGTGGGTTGGCGAGGGTTGGTTATGATGACGAGATTATACTACGGTGCTGTTAAGATTACTTGACTACTTAGTAGAAGTACGTATACCAAGTGATATTGATGACTATGGTTAACGAGAGCATTCACTCCTGAACGGTCTTGCTGAGTGAAAATGATTTGTGCTTTGACGATGACAAGATCTCAACTACTCGCTCAACACTGGTCGGTAGTCGTTCCTCGCCCATGTTTTGATCATGATGTAAACAGAGTTCACGGACGGCGAATTGCTGGGGAAGCCACAGGGGGGGGGGGGGGGGGGGGGGGGGGGGTTAAAGAATGTTGCCG
>RAOV01000007.1:1314156-1433751 GCA_009806015.1 Neurospora sp. CHS-2018b
CCCCCCCCCCCCCCCCCCCCCCCCCAAAAAAAAAAAAAAAAAAAATTTTAAAAAATAAAGAAAAAAAGAGTCTAATAAATGGTCCGCTGTCATGACTGTAGTTAGATGGCATGGTATAATGTGTATAGACAAAAGAAATCGAGAAGTCGTGAAGTAATGTAACCTCCATCAAAGACCAAAGGCTAAAAGTGCAAAGCAGGCCACAACATCGTATAATCCCCCGACAAATCCCTCAACCTCTGCTGGGAATCACTCGTATCCGGCCTCTTTGCGGTGCCTTCCATCCTCCCCCCTTGCTCCTCTCCTTCAGCAGATGCTACTCTCTTCAACGGCAACAACCCTACTCCCCCTCCCCCTATCCCTCCTATTGTCCCTCCTCCTCCCATCATTGTTGTTGTATCATCAATACCATGTTTATCCTTCTTATGCTTCTTCAAGTTATCCAGCCGACTAAAAGTCTTGGTGCAACCAGGGACGTCACAAAACAGTCGCAGTCCTTTGTGCGTGTTCTTGTGTTTGCGAAGATAGCCTTTGAGGTTTTCGCGGACCCCGCGGGGTTTCCATTGGCATTCGTCGCAGATTAGGTCGTTGTTGTCGCTGCCGCCACCGCTGCCCAGATGCAGACCCAGGTCTTGTTGTGTGTTGTTGTTGGGTCGGCGGTGGTGGATGGCGATACCGGTAGTAGAGGTGCGGTGTGGATGTGAGTGCTGGTGCTGGTGCTGGTGCTGGTGCTGGTGTTGGTGTTCGGAGTGGTGTTCAGAGTGGTGTTCAGAGTGGTGTTCAGAGTGGTGTTCAGAGTGGTGTTCAGAGTGGTGTTCGGAGTGTGGGGATAGTATTGCGTTGCTGGCACCTGGGGTTGAATGATTCCCATCTGTTGTTGATGGTTGTTGTCCCATTTCGCTGCATGTTCCTGTCCCTGTCAGTGCGTTTCCTGGCTGCATGGTCTCTACTGAGTCGAGACTTGGTGATCGACCCATGTCTTGATGATGTGTCCCTGGTTGATAGTAGATTTGATGAAGTTGTGGCTCATCAGTATCTTTGACCTTCACAGGAGTATCTGGGGTTGGTATGTCCCTCCCGCCAGTGCTAGATAACGTCATAGCCGGTGGCGTTTGAACATGAAAGCTGCTGCTTGTTCCAGAGGAGTCTGGTGTTAATCCTTGGGTGCCACTTGTTATTCTTGGACTCCACCATGAGTGACCATCCACCTGCATAGAAGGAGGCATACTGGTTTGAGAAACGGGAACACTCGTAACGACAATCGGGTCATCCAAAGACATGGCCGTCGGCGGTGGAAGACCATCGAGTTGTAATGCCCCGGTGGGTATTGTTGGTTGTGATGTAAAGAGGTATGGCTGGGAGGTGATGGTGTTGCTGTTCCCCTGAATGGGCGGCGTAGGTGATTGATAATGTGAGAACCTCGGAGGGAACAAGGTAGTCCGCGACGTGTTTGTGGACGCTCTCTGCGACGGTTCGACTTCGATGGTGGACGAGGCTGTAATTGACGACACGGCAGACTGCAAGTCCGACATTTCCTCCGCACTGAACCCTTGTCGGAAAAGCTCTAAGCTGGCATCCATTATATCAGTCGTAGTCGGTTGCTTGTGGAGAGAAAAGAAATCCCCTGTGGCACTATGACCCGTGAATGGCATCGTAGAGTGCGGCGTGGGGCATCCGATCATGGCGGTACCTTGAACTACCGATTCCATAGAAGCTGCCGTATGCGTCCTCGTATGGAGCATGAACCCCGGTTGATGCGGTGAGACTTCCGATAATGTGTTGGTCTTGCGATTGCTGTCCCGTTTACGAAGCGTAAGTGTGTCTCTCATCTTGGAACCCAGACTGCGCTTCCGCTCAACGTTGACTTCCTGATGCTTCCAGCCTGTCCAATGCGCCCAGTCCTTCTCGTTGGTCGGAAATTCGTGCAACATGTTGCATTTATCGCATTGAAAGACGCCATTGTGGAGTTCTGGACAGGATAATAAATGCTGGACGAGTTGCAATTGTCCCAGATTGAACATCTTTCGACATCTAGCCATCGGACACCTATACCCAGGGTGAGATTGGTGAAGATTTGGCCGCTCCAGTAAGTCGCGCAGAAACATCAGAACGACACGGGCAACAGTCCCATCCGTAACCACCTTTTCTTCATGTCTGGCCGGAGGGATCGAGGACCCAGTCAGCCACCTGGTTGTTGAAATGACTGGGTAGACTTACGGGCATGAACCACGGTGGTGGCCCATCATGGAGGCTTGCGAGAGAGTGACATATGAAGCGTTGTCTCGGATGACGGTCGAATAAAGCCCTCCATCATGAATAAGTCGGTGCTGAAGAGTCGACATAGAGGTGGTAAGGGACGTGGCTGGGTTGATTCATAGGTGCCACGGTGCATCAACAAGAGCCCTACCAGACTAGTGAGAGAGCAGGACAAGGAGAAATAACTCTTGGGGGGGTTGTGGGTTGGGGCAACCTGAAGTTGGGGCACCTTGGTTAGGTACAGTTCCAATCAAAAAATACTGTCCCCCCCTATGCCCATGCATTTGCATCAACCTTCCGCCCGCCCCTTCAACCTATTATAGCTCTATCAATTACCGGCCAAAATAAACGTTTTTGGTAGTGATCTGACCGTAAGGCCAAGGACTATACAATTGTAATAAAAAGAAGTACCCTAGGTTAACTGGGGGGCTACAATTGCAACCAGAAGTCAAAGGGGCGTTGGAAAACAACTTTGATAAAAGCATCAATATCATCACCTAAATTTTCAAAAGCGTTTATTACCACCAAATATAAATAAAACTTCCTAGAAAGAAGTATAAAGAAAGATTATATAGATTCAAAGACTCTAGAAGTTTTGCAGAATTTGAAACAGCTTCTAACAAAATTAATTGCTCATCCAAATTTTGCTTGCATCATCTCGAAATTAGCGTAAAATCATCAGATGCAAAATGCATTCACCACATCACTAAATTTCCACATCAACAGATGCATTTAGTGTAAAATGGAGTTAGGAGTCAGAAAGTATACCTTAAACCTTTAGTTATCGATGAAAAATAATAAAAATATCCGTCGCGGTTTAAAAGATATTTCTTAATATATGAGCAAAGATCTTTTAAGACATCATTGGTGACCGAAAGCGTTTGATGTTCTAGCGCCTTAGTAAAGCTTAAAATGCTAATGTTTAAACTACACTACAATAATATAAAGCATCGCCAGTCAAATGCAATTTAAAGCATTCAAAAATATTTACATTTGGTGGTAGAATGCACTCTAGAAGGTTGGTGTTAAATGCTGTGCATTGGGGCATTGGGGGGTGGGGACAGTATTTTTTGATTGGGAGTTTATGTATCTTGTCGTGGTATAAGCCAGGCATCAGGGGTGAGTGACATTGGAGACGGGACGCAGGGCACCGCTCGGCCAACTGCTACCCCAGGACAGTTAGAATGGGCTTAACTCACAGAAATATCCTGGCATGGTTCCCGGGGTGAAGGACCTTCTTCTCCACGGTTCCCGCTGTCCCGGATGCATGCTCTCTTTGGACGAATGCACGGCAGTTGTGTCGTAGCCCGTCGAGTTGGCGATGGGCAAACCAGGTGCACCGGGCACACACCAAGCCAACCTAGGCCAAGGCCATGTCTGGAGATGTCAGGCAGGCAGGATGGTTTTGAGCCAGTCAGAAGGAGGAGAGCGGTTGACGTCAATTCATCTAGATTGGGACGTAATCTAAAAGCTCTTTACCTGACTGGGGCTTGGCCGGGTGAAACTGTCTCTTTGCAGCCTTCAAGCCTGAAGTTGGGTTGCTGACAGAGGAGTGGCCTCTTGACGGTTGGCGTTGTCATCAAGGAGCACTCGGCTCTCACGCAACCAGCATAGAAAGTTCGAAATGCGCCATACATGGTGAAGAATATGAACGATATTTCCTGAGAAATATAGTATTTGCAAATTATGTTATGGGTTCATTGTGGAGAGAAAATAGTGTGGCTTTGAAAGATTGACGCCGTCCGGGGATGCAGTGGAGAGTGAGTGGGAAGAAGTTGGAGGGTCTGTGAACGAGAAGAGGAACAAACGGGAAGAGCTGTTGGAGGCTTGGAGCTCGAGCCAGGCGAGCCAGGTAATGGATAGGGCATAGAGAGATGTGTTAGTGCTTGAAGTACCTTTCTCGCATATAGCCGCACTAGTTATACTTGTTTTCCTATCGCTTACAGACACCCTGTCGATGCTAGTTCTAAACTTCCCCACAGCAACATTGCATTAGTTTCCCCAAACCGCGTCAACTTGTCCTCTTTCTTCACTTGGCAACGAACTTCTTCCCCGACTTGAATATCAAAATAATGGAATACCCACGGACAACGCCGAAATGAAGGGGACCAGCTACCGTCTTGGTAAACCGCCCCAAAAGCCCCAACCGCATCTACTCATTCAGAAAGCGACAGATTGAGGGTTGCTCGGTTGTCTTTTCTGCTTCCGTGCGCTGCAGCGATGAAGACAAGCCATTTCGGCGAATATAACCGGATGGCGCCTCCTGCCGCTCGCTGCTTCTTGGGGGCAAAGGCAAGCGAGCAAAGGCAACCATTCGGTTCACCATCTACGGCACACTTTATCGAAACCAGCGCACACGGCCTGTTGCTCAGGTGAACAGTCGGTGATAACTCAACGTCCGACAATATGCTTACAGAAGCTTGCCACAGGCGGGCGTGTCTTCCATATTGCGGTGTTCGTCTTCATTTTCCTCTCGTCTGAGCACTACATAGCTCAGTTCACTTTGGCCGTGCTAACGAGAATTCCACGGTTCAGTCTCATGGCCCCCAAGTATCTTCGTTGAGCTACTCTTAGGCGACGGGACCGGATCCCGGTTAAAAATTGGGCTTGATTCTTATTGTCACTCTGCACATAGGGGATCATCAGATCTTCACCACCTTCGGCCTGTTCCCGGAGAACCTTCCATCCTTCCTTCTCAAATGGGCATTTCATGTCCAGATCTTCGGATCACACACATGGGCGAACCGAGATTTTGGAACGAGGATGTTCTGGTGCCCCTGATTCACTCACGGCCATTGCCAAAGAAAGCAAATATCGACATCAGAGACGAACCAAGAGGGTGTTGCTGCTCTACGGTATCGTCGCCTTCTGACGCACCTCCCGAAGCTGACACCACGGCGAACCTCTGAAGCCATTACCTGGTCTTCTTGGGTGTCGACTTGTTGCTTCATGTTGCATCGGACCCCCAAGTTTTATACTCGCTTGCCGGAAGAGGAAACATTCACGAGCAAGTGCGGGATAGGCTAAAAACAGGATGCTCCTTTTTCTGCAAGTCACGCTGGGCGGCCTACCAGGCTAAATTGCATGGTGTTTCTCTCCTGTCTTGGCGTCAACCGAAGCGTCCATCTACCCCGGACATTGCTTGATAGCCCCCAGCCTAAGCTGCATGTTCTCTGGTTGTTCTACTATTCTTCTTTTGACCTCGGTGCCGGCCTCCGTCTTGGAAGGTTGCTTGATCTTCCTCGCTTCCGTCTCCTCACAGTCACCTTCGGGATTTCGGGTTCGTCCATCTAGATCTCACTGGATGTCAATCCGTTGGTGTATGTTCTAATAAAGATATACAGAAACCCACTCACACTCGACACGAAAACTTAAGATACCTTGCCGCTAGATGTGGGAGGGACTGCGCTCATCGGTTTTTCAGCGTTGGTGCCGACAAGTGCACAACTAAGAACTTCAAAACCTCCAACCATAGGGCACACCGGCAACGACACTATAGATCTGCCAGGCGAACGAGTGATGGGAATACAAGCTTGGAGAGTCAAGATGTGCTATACGCAGGGAGAAAAGGCAAAATCTGCTCTGACCACGTCAACATGATTTCGTTCGAGGCGATCATCCACCATTGCCATGAGGGATCACCAGAACCAACATTTACATGAACATGTTGCAGTCCGGCATCCGGTCCAGTGCAACACCACCAACTTCCATTGAGGCGGTTCTATTTCTGGAGACACACGGCATGCGGACTTGCTCAACGTACTATCGGGATCATCCATTCTCTGATATGGAATCAGCTTGCAACCTCCTGATGCTTCCATAGGATCTGGAATGGGCTCACTGTCTGTCTCAATCGCGCCACTCTATTGAATCATTATCGCCCAAACAGTTTGCTTTATTCTACAAAATGATCTAGAAGTACTGCAACTACCAACTAACTCCAGACTCCTTGCTCCAGTTCAGCTTGACAGGTATCTTGAACATGTACGGCCATCTCCCAACCACATCGGGCTCCTTCAACGCCTCTTTGGGTTGAGCCACACGAGGATCTCATGATATCCTTTGGCCATTGAGCTCCCAATCGCCGCGAGAATCTTCCACAGCTGCTTGGGCAGGAACACTGCAACTTCAAACAGTGCCCTCATAATCCACCAAAGAACCTTACCCAGAAGCCCCGACATATAGCCAAGCGCCTTGTACGAAGCATTTCCAAATGCTCTCATCCCAGACCATACCGCCCGAGGTAGGTCGACAAAGAGGGCTTTCAACGCCACTAAGATCCCATTCCCGACATCCTTGAGGGTGATATTCCGGAAGAAGCTCAACACCGCCATAACAGCGGTATGCATCGCCGACACCACCTTCAGAAACACAAACCCCGTCGCCATCCCGACCTTCCGCAAACTCTCCCATATCCATAGACACATCACCTTTATAGCCCCCGGTATCCTCCTGATGATCCACCACAACCCCTTAGCCAACGCCTTGACAAAGTTCGCCATCCCCCTTGGAACATGCTTCAAGGCCTTCACCGCCCGTCCAGCAGCCTGCACCCCCCTCTTCGCTCTCTCAGGCATCTTCTTCACTTGCCTCTTACACCACGACCCGAACCGATGCTTATTCTTCCACGACCACTTGGCCAACTTCACGCCAGGCAAAACCACCAGGTACTTTGGCAAGCTCCACAAAATCGCCCTGGGGATGTACCACACAAAAAATGCATAGAAGGCCACGATGCCCTGGCCGGCCCTCTTGATCCGCCGAATAGCGGCCGCGTGGTGCGTCCTCCACCGCCGGAACTCGCCGCCCCTGCGCGAGGGGAGCAGGTCGACGATCTCCCCGTGTCCGTTGTCGGCTGCTAGGCGAAGCGCGAGCTGGCCGTCGCCGGCTATGAGAGCGTCGTTGGCGTGGAAGTCTTGGAGGAGGAGTTTTGCTAGGGCGAGGTTGCCGGTTGCTGAGGCGGCCATGAGGGGCGTGCGCGCATCCGGAGGCGGTTTGTTCTTGTCTTCTTTTCTTTTTTTCTTGGACGACGATGACGATGACGAGTATCGGTAATAGGCAGTGCTCCGCTTGGAAGGAGTGCCAAAAGCGTTGACGTCCGCGCCGAGATTCAACAGGGCGCATACCATGGCGCCGTCACCGGCTTCCACGGCCGCGAGGAGCGGTGTTAGGCCATACTCGTTGGGTACGTCGGGGGAGACGAAGCCGGCGGTGATGAGCTTGGTTACGAGGTCGGTTTTCTTGGAGCGGATGGCGTCGAACAAGATGCGGATTAGCTTGCATTGCAGACTGCGCCGTTCTTTTTGGACGTGTGGTGAGTTGGGGTCGTCCAGGTTGATAGGGGATGACTTGGAGGATGAGGCGTCGTAATCGACATCAGGGGGAAGGGGGGAGGGGTATTTGATGAGTGGTAAGTGAAGATCGATGTCGATGTCGAGATCGGATGTTGGTCGGGTGCTGTTTCCGTTGATGAAGTCCATGAACCCGTCGTTGTCGGTTCTGGTGTAAGTTGGCACAGG
Source organism: Neurospora sp. CHS-2018b (assembly GCA_009806015.1). Classification (NCBI taxonomy): domain Eukaryota; kingdom Fungi; phylum Ascomycota; class Sordariomycetes; order Sordariales; family Sordariaceae; genus Neurospora; species Neurospora sp. CHS-2018b. Next base: position 1,321,932 of record RAOV01000007.1, read on the forward strand.
CGCGTCGGCGCCTTCTAGCCAGGACATGATGACTGATTGATGCTTGAACAAGGTGTGATGAGGGTTGAACCGGTGAGTATGTGTCCGATGGTTTGTTTGCAGATTTTATCGTCGCTGTCTTGAACGGTCGGCGAGGCGCAGAAGCAAAGGACAAGTTCGTCCTTTGTTCTTCTACGCGGTTACCGACGTCGACTCCGGCGGCTGTTGGCTATATATCCCACAATTTGTTGGTCGCAAGATCTGAAAGGGTATCACAAAGAGGTTGATTGCTCAATCCCGACAAGTTATTTCTGCTGTTTCATGCTGGCCGTCAATGAGATAACGAGTAAAGGGAGGCCCGGGGAAGTGGTCCGGAGGGATGGAACCAGGGTCGCACAGCCGCAATGCCCAGCGGCCGGCCGTTTCGGCGGCCAGCAACCAATCTGCCTCGCCATCTTTTTCCAATCATAATCCCGATACTACTAATTCCAATCAAACTATGGGTTTGTTTCACTGCAGAATGTTCTAAAGTTCGAAGGCGCCTTACAAGGCTGACGAGGATGAAGGTCCACCGAAATATTTCGCACCGCAGGTTGTTCGATCGAGAAACAAGTAGTACTAGGAAGACCTGCACAAACACTCGCACACAAACAAATCAAATCGAGTTCATATTTAGACTACACGTGCTACCTCCCATTCCTTGTCCTTCACCCGGAGACCTCAACAAATACACCATCCATCCTTATCTGTCCCAAAAGATCATCACTAACTCCATCGATATTCCTTAACCTCCACCAGATCACATCACAACAAAACAGCAACACCACCCACCACCCCCGCCATCATCGCCCCATCCGTCGCCCTCGGTCTCGTCGGCGGGCCACCACCTCCCTCCGAGCTAGTCGTGCTCACTGAGGTACTAGCTGCACTAGTAGCAGCAGGCAAATTCTCCCACCCAGCCGTAACAGTAACAGGCACCAGCTCGCGCTCGCGCTCCAAATCAGGGGCCCTCATCGTCCTGACCAGGGTTTTAGTTCGGGAGGAGGTTGAGAGTCTGTCACGGTGGAGGTGACATTGAACACGCGCTTGTACTTGTATGAGGCTGATGGTGCCGTTGCAGGTGGTTACTTGGACGTTGGAGGCGTGGGGGTTGGGGGAGAAGGTGCAGGTTGCTTTTGCTGTTCTGTTTTTGTTACAAGGGTTTATGTCAGTACGTGGATGGGTAAATACATGGATGGGGAAAGAAGAAACATATGGTAGGAAACACGGGGTAGGAAAAGAAAAAAAGGGGCAGGAAAGAAAACCGGGTGGGAAAACATACGTAACCCCATCCACCAACTCCTCCACCCCCCGGTCTTCCTCACCACCTCATGCACATGCGTATTATCATAAACCATCCAACTCGTCATCCCCTGCGTAAACCCTCCCGTTGCAAAAGTTGACTCCTCCTGGACTTGGACCGTCAACCTGCCCCAGAGTAAGGTGCAGTAATCGATGAGCTTGGGCTTGCCATCATCATCATCATCGGTGTTGTTTATGTCACTGCCACCGAGACAAGCAAGGCTGTAAACAGTCTCGGAGGCGTAGCCGCGGATGATGGAACCGTAAAGACTGATTTCGGGCGGTAGGGTTTCCAAGAGGGGGATGTGGATGAGGGTGGTTTGGCCTTTTGAGTTGGTGATTTCTGGGGTGGTGGTGGATATGGAGCTGGTTCGAGTTTGGGCTTGGGTGAGAGAAAGAACCAGGGAGGGAAGTTATGGAAGGATGAAAGAAAGGAGGTTGATGGGTGCATTGTGGTGGTTTTGAGTCGGAGACCGCTCAGATAAATGCGTGTGATGAGGAACTAACTTGGGGAGGTTTCTTGGAGTTCATCGTGGTGTTCACTCGCCTAATATTCTAAGGGACAGTTTATGTGCAAGTGAATTCATGGTAGACGATAGAGCATAACCAAACAAAGAAGTTGTGACGTTTCGCACAATCGGCTCAGCAAGTCGCCATATCTAAAGAACTTACGACCAATCTGAAGTCCGTCAGTTCGTCATGACTGAAGCCAAGGGAATCAAGTGCTCAGATGACATTTAATAAGTGCGAGGCTCGGAAAAGTAGAGGAGGTTGAAGCTGGACGCAGTTGGTAGCGTGCAGATCTTGAGTCTGTTCAATCGATATTCCTACTGTGAAGTCGAGATCTCAATGATGTTGACTGATAATTTGCTTGCACTGGTGAATAATTCCCAATACATCCACCTATCTAGAGGTATCTATCGCACATGCTTTAAAAGGCCGTGAAGTTTGCTACTGTAAATGAAGCTGGAGTTTAATTAGGCACCAACATTGAGAACGAAGGTAGAGTCCGAATGTGTTTCTTGACTTAACGAGCGAGCCTACGTCACAACCTCGAACCACCATCTTGGCGATCGATCCCGTTTGGAGATGTAACAAAGACAAACATGCCGTTATAAACCCTTCCCCAACACCACCCATTGGACGTTATAAAAAAAAATAATATTAGTTCACCACTGTTCTCAATGCAGCTTTTTTGGTTTGCCAAAAGAAGGAAAAAGAAAAGTTAAGTGCGGTTTGTGTGGATCGAACACACGACCTTCAGATTTATGAGTGAAGTGGACTTCAGTCTGACGCTCTCCCAACTGAGCTAAACCCGCTTAACATGATATACCGGGGCCCAAATAGCGTCTATAAGCTAACCCAGGATTCGAGCGTCATCACCTACCCGGTATGTGAAGTTGTATAGCCTCCAACCGGGCAGTCTCCTTCAACTGTCAACATATTAAACAAACACATGAAGAGGAGAAACTGGATGAGTTCATAACCCAAAAAGATTTGATCTTCATAAAACACTCAAAACACCTAGTCCTCCGAGCCAGATCCGTTCGTGACAGTGGGGTATATGCTGTAACAAAACAAAATGGGAATTCCCTTTCCAAACACAGGATATCCAAAACAAATTCATCCATCCAGCGAGATCCTTTTTTATCATTCCGTGCATTCATCCGGCCGTTAATAGTTTGTAAGAAAAATTCAATCCCACCCTATTCATCCCCTTGCTCCCCTTCCCCCTTTACTTGTCCTTTACGGCTTAGCAACCTGCTCCTTCCTAAAGAACTTGAAAAACCCAATCGGCAGCACCAACTGCAACCCCAACACCACCCAAAACCATGGCCTCCCCAACCCAGGCATCGCACCCGCACTAAAATCTGGAAACACATCCCCCGGTCCATCCTTATCCGGCGCCGTCGCCCTCGCCAACATCATAAACACCGCGCCCAGGAACTGCGCCCCAATAAGCGTGGCAGCCACATGCTGCCTCGTGAGCGTCAATAACAAAACCATACCTAGTCCAACACCCTGCACCGTATCCAGCAGTCCCAGCCACAGCCACAAGCAGCGGGAGATGATCGCTGATAAAGCAACGGAGCCGCACCAGGGGAGGTAAAGCCCGATCCCGCTGGTAGCCCACAGCATCTGTGCCCAGCGCGGGGCACCAAGGCCGATGGCGAAGAGGGGGATGATCCACGGGTGGGTTTTGGTGAAGTAGGCAAACAGCCAGAGTAGCAGGCACCAGAGGCCGACGAAGAAGCCGATGGCCAGAAGCAAGATGGCCCAGCCGGGGACGGCGCGGGAGTAGAAGAGGAACTCCCAGGTGCGCCCGTAGGGGGCCGAGAGGAAGTAGTTCTGGATAACAACCATGAGCAGGAACCAGGGAACGATGTGGCGGCGCAGGAGGGACTTGTAGAAGGAGGGGATCTTGTCGGGCAGTTGGCGGTAGTAATCGGGTAGGCCGATGAAGGAGATGACGCCGAGGGACCAGAGGATGAGGGCGATGGGGACGGTGATGACGAGGACCACGGGGACTTTGTTGGCGATCCAGACGCCGACGTGGGGAGAGCCGGTGGGGGTTTGCGCGGTGAGAAGACTGCCCCAGTACCAGAGGGCCAGGATGTAGACTTGTTGGATTCCTTGGATGATGGCGGCCCGGAAGATCCAGGTCATTATGGGGACGCCGCCTGAGGGATGTGTTAGCATGGGTATTACTGTTTTTACGGAAAGGGGAGAGAGAGCAAATGCTTACCTTCATCGCCAAAGTTCATGGCAAAGAACAACGATCCACTGGATGCACCAGCGGCATACAACGCCGACGCGGTATTCTGGACTGGGAAACGGATGTGCTCCGGCATGAACGGCGTCACGCCCAGAAGCATGAATGCCAGGCCATAGAAGAGCCAGGGTAAGGAAAGCGAGTACAGGGCCGGAAGGCGGCGGAACATGAACCACCACAGAAGTGAACCGAGAGCATACGTGCCCGCAACAATATAGAGTTGCGTAGGCGTTTGTCCGGATTCGCCGGCGAGGAGAACGATCTGATACGTGTTGGCGGCGAGAATCTGGCCGAGGGCGATGATGAAGGAGTAGATAGGCCAGTCGCCGAGGCGGATGGAGAGAAGCTTCTTCAAGCCGGTGGGCGGCTTGTACCCTTCGCCGAGCAGGAACTGGTCGTCGCGATGGTGACCGACACCCTCGTTATTGTTGTTGTTGCGTTCCTCGTTCTCACGGTCATCGTCCTCAGAAGGCGAAATACTCTGGACGCTCACAATGCTCGCGTGTCTCGTCTTCTTGATCTTCAAGCCTGGCATGGGGCTCCGAGAGCGGCTTGGGCTGCGGCTGCGGCCCAGTTTGGCGTTTCTGAATTCCTTGAACCACTCCTTTTCGCTTTCCTTGAGGTAGTCCTCGATACAGAGCTCGGTTTCCGAGTTCTTGGCCGTGAGCCCGTTGAGCTTGCGCTCGAACTCGCGGTAATACTGGCCAGTCGCATCAGTGAAGAACGGATCAACCTTCTGCAGCCGGAAATCCTGCCTGTCACCAACGACATCGATGACAGAGAGGCGCGAGCTGTTGCGGTTGCGGGCTTGGTAGAGACCTTCAGCACCGGGACGAGCTTGTGGGTTGAGCAGACCGAAGGCTTGAGGACGGGTCTCGGAACCGTCGGGAGACATCATGCGCATCGCGAAGGTGTCGACACTGCTGCGATCACCCGCTTGGCCAAAGGCATTAGCTGCGATAGAGCGGACATCCGTGACCGACGAACTGGCAGAGGGGTTAAGGAACAGGGGGTTCGGTGGCATGAGCGGTGGCATGAGGGGTTCATCAGCACCGTCTTCACCGTGGTCGGAATGATCGCGGATACGATCCACGTTAACGGTAGGAGGAGATCCGGGAGCCCCGGGAGGTGGCGACGCAATGCTAGGAATGTCATCATCAAAGGGGTTGGAGGCGGTTCGTCTGTGGTGTGTAGCACCGTACTGGGGCCCCGGAGTCGAAGAAGTAGAAGCTGCTCGAGATCGTGCGCCCGCAGGAGTCTCGACGGCATCATCAAAGTAATCCCGCTGGGTATTGTTGCCGTTAAGATCAATGTTAGAGGGAACCGTGAGCAAAGAGCCACTAGAGACTCTCTTCCGCTTCTTGGCTTCCTTGTGATGAATGCGGATAGCCTCGGACTGGAGCGTATCCAGGTCCTCAACCCATTGAGCGACAGGGAAACGTTGCTTGGCACTCCAGGCTCTCATCATCTGACGGTTCTTCTTCTTGCTTTCCAACGCGCTGACAATGGCTCCTCGGAATTGCTGAATAAGATGCTGAGGGGTGGTCGATTCGATTGTGTACCAGAAACCAGGCATCTGTCCAAGGCCACCAACGCGGGCACCAACGCCGAGCGCGCCCTTGCGACCGAATTCAACAGCGACCAGACCAAACGGTTCGTCGCGAGAGGGAATCAGAGCAAACTCGGCGCCGCTGAAGATACAAGGAGGCAGGGCGGTAAACTCGGGCTTGCTGTAAACGCGCTTGGGATACTTCTCCATGAGCGTGGCCAACTTGAGCGCCGCAAACTTGCCATACAGATCGATAACCGGGCCGACGCAAATGAGCTGGGTAGTGGGATACTTCTCAAGGATAGACGGGAAAATATCAGCAATAAGATCGACGCCCTTCTGTAGCGACCATCTGCCGACGAAGACGAAGAGCTCCGCATCCGGGTTGACTTCCAATCCAGCCCACTCCTGAGCCTGTCTTCTGAGATCACCACGTTTGGCCTCGGCCTCAAGATCGACGACGACGTCCTTCTCCTGGACCTGTTCGTCTCTGCTCCACTCAGCCGTGTCGCTCGGGTCAGGATTAGGCAGCTGGCCAATCTTGGACAGACCCCAGAAGATAGGATAGCGGGCGTAAGAGCGGTCGCCATACTTCTTCGAGACGCCCACGGCACCAAAGCCCTTTTGGTGGACACGCAGATAGCTTGCTCCGGCATGAAGGAGGTTGAAGACCGATCCGAACTGGACATACTCCTTCACAACTTCCGGATCCAAGTTGAACACCTCGCACACCTCCTTAGACTCCTCAGGCGTGCGCATAGGCCACATGCCTTGGAACTCAGCATTGTGAAGCGAAAGAGCGCAAGGGATAGTGCGTTCGGGAAGCAGGTACAACGGCGCCGCCGCACCGTGATAATCGTTGATGTGGTACATGTCCGGGTTGAACCGACGAATGGCCTCGGCAATGCAGTAGTTCCAAGCCGCATAGTAGATGGCCGAGTCCATGTCGTCCATGCGTGGCGGGTAGGGGTCGGCCTTGGATTGGGTGCGGAAGATGGGCGCGTCGAGCAGCACGTACGTGATATTCTGAACCTGGTGGTACTGCACTTCGATCTCGTACTCCTTGCCCATGATGGGCACGTACATTGGCTCAGCGCGCTGGTCGATAGGGTAGTCGATGCCACCGACGCAGGGCACGACCCAGATCAGATCTTGGTGCTCTAGTGCCTTACCCATGAGCTGGGCCATGACACCGAGACCGCCGATTTTGATCTTGATGTTCCAGTCGTCAATATTGTATTCCATGGTGGCAATGATGACCTTTCTGCGCTTGCCAGGGACGACAGCGAGCTCCGTATCCCCGACGTCCTTGTGACGGAAATTTTCAAAAGAAACGGTACTGCTGATACGCTTGCCAATATCGCGTAGAGGTGAGCGACCGCGGCGCTTGAAGCCGACCTTGTTGACCTTGACCTTGTAGAAGGAGCCCATGAAAGTCCAGACGGCAGTGAGACCGCCGACGATGGGGAGTGAAGCCAGCAGGATAAACATGATGATCTGAATCCACATGTTTCCCTGGGGTTCCTTGCGGAAAGTGAGCAGTGCATCGTTGAAAACAAGCTTCCAAGACAGCGCAGGCATCGGAGGCGGTTCCGTAGCATTGATCACGTTCAATGCCAAAGATGAAGGCGGCATACGATCCAGGACCCCATCTCCATCCACATCGCCAAACACCCACCCGGCGTCGGGCTTCTGATCGGGATTCATGCCCCATACGTTGAGCTGGAAATGAGTGGGCCACTCGTCCATCACGTGGCCCTCCCACAGCCCGTCACCAACCAGCTTCAGCTCATTCTTGACACCACCATCGAAGCCGAACTTGTTAAAAAGACCATTGGCAAACAAGTGCGGGAAGCGGCGCGCCTTGGTGTCTTTGCTGTCACCAGACTGGACGAACGAGGCGCTACCCAGCAGCTTGGACCAGTACTGAACCATGACATGGTCACCATCCCATTCCTGTCTCTTGGTTCCAACCCAATTTAGCTTATCGATTTTCTCCTTGCCTCCCTTGTACTCGAGCCAGTCGCTCCAGGTTGAGCCCCAGTTGGTCGAATAGCGCCACTTATCGGCACCGGCCGCAACGTGGTTGACGAAGAGATCACCGCCCTCCTTCGTCACCAGCGTCTTCGAATAGTTGGCGTTCATGGGATAAACAATCGGGTTGTTGGATGAACCGACGCGGAGGAGGAAGTGATCGGTAGTGCCCGTGCCGACCTTGCGGCCGGACTTGGGATCCTTCACGGTGATTTTGTGAATACCGTCCTTTACGTTGGACAAAGTGGCGTTGAACTTCCAGGTCGAGGGGATAGCGCCGACGTATTCGACGATGAAGCTGGCCTTGATATTTTCGCACTGGTGTTTATCGATCTTAATACCGGCCTTCTCTTCGGTTGTCGACGTGAAGGAGATCGACTTGAAGACCTCCTCACAGTCCATTTCCTCCGAGAACTCTAGTTCGATATCGACCTTGCCGCCACCGTGAGACTCGACAGAAGCGTCGTGGCCAGGAGTGAACTTGGTGATCATAGGCGGGGGTGACTCCCAATCATCCTTGAGCACATAGGCTCTGAATTCGAAGGGCGCCATGGTGACATTGCTGAGGCAGCCGCTCACAGCATGGGAATTAGCGAATCCTAAACTCTGAGAGGATTTCTCCAGTTTGATCTCGTCATATGGGTAGAACAAGTTCTTGATCGTCGCTCCAGCATCGAATGGAGAGATGAAGTCCTTGTCCTTCTTAGAGCAGTCGAATGTATACTCGGTTTCCTTTTCCTCGTTGTGATAGACAAGCCAGACGGGTTCAGCTGGATATAATTCTTTTTGAACCCCAGGCATAAACGCGCGTGCAACGGACCAAATGCCGAACTCGGTGCTTGTGTTGCTGCCTTCGAGCTTCTCAACCCTGATCTTCGAACTAAGGGTCTGCAGGAGCCATGCTTCACGGAAGGTCTCATACTTCTCGCGCATGTGGTACATCGACTTCATGATGTTGCGGACCGGAGCCGATGGGTCACGGTGATCCAGCGCAACCTTGGGGTCGTTGCAGCCGGTCCTTGATGATTCAATGGGCCAGCCAATGTATTGGGTACTGTTGCCGGCATGGCAGCCGTGGAGCATCCAACCAGGGGTAGGCGAGAAGGCCTGTCGTCCGAACATGTAGTTATCTGCCGTGCTGTCAAGAACGTAAAATTCCTGCTCTTCGCCGTAGAAGACCAACGGAATACCGGGCATGTGCAGAGTCATAATGAACAGACCCAGAAGCATCCTCTGTGTACCCTGCTTGATGCCAGACCACCGGAACACATCCTGATTCATAGTTCCGTACATGTGCCGTGGGTCGAACACGCCAGTGTTAGGGTTGACAAAATCGTTGGTGATGATCATCTGGTTCCACATCTGAACCCAGTTGAGCGGCAGGTCGTAACCGGCTTCCAAGTTTCCGCTCATACCGACGAACCTAGTGAGAAAGCGGTATGCCGAATAATGGAAAGCAGCAGCGTCGAGGCCGTTTTTGCCCTCGTCACGGATAATCAGGCTGTTGTTCTTGCTCAGCTCTTTGGTCGTCAGATTCATGACTTGGGGAAAACTCGGCCTCTGATTCATTTGCCGTCCTCTGCCGATATATATCGCACCGTAGCCGTCGCCACCGGTGATTTCGCCGGGCATGAAGAAGTTGTCTTTGTTGTGCTCTTTGGCACACTTGCGGACGGCTTCGTTATGCTCGGCCATAGCATCAACCGTGACTTGTGTGGCCTTATCGAAGCGGAACCCGTCAACGTCAAGCACCCTGATCGAAAGACAGGAGAATAATTCGATGCGTTTGCGAACAGATGGTACCCATTCCCTCAACCGATCCTGGACACTAGCGAACTTGGCCAAGGAACGTTGCCAGTCCGGATGGACACCGAAGGCTTCCATGTCGCCGTACTGGTCGAAATCACTGTCGTAGCAACCTTTCAACTGGCTGGTGACGTCCTCTCCAACAGGCATTCCCGTTTCATCCCAAAATCTGGGATATTGGCATTCGTCCTTGTATTCGTTGGATGGCGCAAAATCGAGGTACTCTCGGTTACCCTTGTAGTGCACCTTGTGTTCCTCGAGTGTAAAGGGTGCGGTTTCATTCTCGAAGCCTTTGAATGCCAAAAGATCGCTCATACTGAGTTCACTGTAAGCCATTTGCCGTGGAAATGAGGGACGGGTGTTGGGAAAAGGCGTCTGTAACTTACGTTGAGAATGTGTGATCAATCATGACATACATATCACGCTTGTGAATCTCGTCCACCATGCGTTGCCAGTCCTTGATGGTGCCATAATGCATGTCCAAGAGAGTCAAATCAATGGGCTATGGCGCGGTCAGAAAAACCATATATCGATATCTTTTTTTCCGCCATGACCACTTACCGAGTACGAGTCAACACCCCAAGGAAGATTGATAAATGGTGAACCAGCAATGTAAATAGCCTGTTTCGCAGTCAGCCATGACTCCCATTCCTAATACCACCTCCTGCCACTTACCTTCATCCCCATGCCCTGGATGTAGTCCAGGCTGTCAATGATACCCTGAACATCGCCTCCATGCCGCAACTGGTTGCTCGTGGGATCTTGCTCATAGACAGTGCCGTTGATATTGTCATTGGTAGGGTCGCCGTTGGCAAACCTGTCGAGGAAAAGCGTGTAGAAGGGAAATAGCCAGTCCTTTGGGGATGGAGTGTATTTATCTCGTTTCGGCGCGGAGTAGTCCAGTGGGTTCACGGCGTCCTTATTTTGGTTAAGGTTGTAGTCGACGTAGTCTGGATCGTACCGGAGACCTTGTACCAAGGTCGCTAGGACGAGTGTGAGAAGAACCGCCGCCATGGTGTGTAGAGTATCGCGCCCACAAGGGCGGGTGAAATGAGGAGCTTCTCAGATAAGGACAAAGATATAAGAGTGTAAAGAGGAAAAGCTCGTGATAGAAGGTCGCGCACAATGGAAGCTTGACCCTGCCCAAAGTAGTTCTCAAGCGGGTATCGAACAGTCAACAAGTGACCAACAGTGTGAAGCTAGGGGTGGAAAAGAGGAAGAAGGAAGCAAAAGTTGGGCCGCTAAATGTATTTATTCGAGCTGCAAGTCCACGATAAGATCGAGCTATGGGCCACACAACAACATGGGGGGTAACAGAGCCACCAAGAGATCTCGAGAGCATGGATGTCGAGCATCGACTAAGACAGGGTGCGGATCTTGGTGCCTCTAGTCAGAAAATAGAGCTAGACTAAACCCAATCGGTGCTCCGCCCACCAGAACTACGGGCGAAGCTGGAAGCTTGGGGAGAGCCATGGGCAGAGATCTTATTCTCCGTTGGCCTATTCGGGTTTAGAAACGAGAAGTCCCGTCAGCATGGAGCGGAAACAAGCCATCTGACGACCCACCAGGTTGGGCACAGCCTTTGGCACTGATGAGTGGATACGGTGAGGGTCAAGGCCTGACGCTCTTTGGTTGAACACGAGAAGACGAAGGAAGAGAAGCTTTTGGTCCGAGATGTCAACAGCATGCCCGAGCCAATGAGCCGAAACGTGGCTGGTGAATTCTCACTGGTACTGGATAACCTAGCCTCCCCGTAGGCCAGAGATGCGAAAGGTGGTGAGGACTGCGTTTGTTCTCGTAGCAACTGGCCAGTCAGAGAAGACACCAATTCGGGGCTCGTAGGGCTGTGTTAGATTGACGCCCATCCAAACAACGCGGCTCCAGAGAAAAACGGTAATGCTAGCTGGCAAGACCCAGAATGCTCCCTGGCAAGACCCCCCCACTTTTCTGGGTGTGCAGCCAATCTCTGGTTCCCAACCGCGCGCGCCCGAGCCACCTCAATGCCAAGCCTGCCAGCCAAGTGCATTCGCTTTCGTGCTGCCATTGACTTGAAGCTATCGCCGTCGCCGTCGTTGTCAATGTCAAATGTCAATGTCAATGTTAGTGCCAATGTCAATTTCGATGCCAATAATATCGCTATCATTGGGATCATTGGCATTGGATCATCCCAAGTGCCAGGTACTTTTAGCGACCTTTGGAGGCGTGAGGGCGGACTTCCGGTACACTCCCCGGCACTTACACGGTAGGCAGCGAAAACTTCCCGTATTCAACACCCGGACCAAGGCAACGTTTGAGACAGCAAAAAGCTAGCGACGACACCAATATCAACAGCTTCCAACTAACCAAATTGAAGACAATAAATAACTCTAAACAATGAAGATTTGGTAATGCGCCTTATAAGCTTTTGCGCGGCTGACACAGATATGGCTACACAACCAGAAAAGTGGGGGGGTCTTGCCAGGGAGCATTCTGGGTCTTGCCAGCTAGCGTTTTCGAGAGAAAAAAGAATGGAGAAAATGAAGAGACCCACACGCCTTGGCACCATAGCCAGGGGCCCTGTTCGCGAGCGCTTGGCCAAGCAGACGAAGGATTCGGATGAACTGGTGTCGCTTGTCGAGGAAAGAGGCTGGTGATCCTCCAGATCCCTTCGCAATTTACTGGATATAAGTTGTGATCTTGACCAAGTTCTCAGAATTGGATTCAGGCATCCAATTTTCATAGTTCCGCCTGTAGACCAGCTTAATCTTGACTGAAGTCTCGATCAAGAAGACCCAATGCCGGCGAGTTCACCACAACCTCGAACGTGTGGCATGGCGACTCCGTGGTGGCATTGGTATTGCAACTATCCTTCACTGCCATGTCGTGTAGCATCAATATGGTATCCGATGGTCCACGGACTGTTGTAAAACTCAACCACACGTTGTGAGTTGTACATGTGGTTCGTACGAGCCACTCATGGATAGTGAAGCTCATCCGGTATGCAGCGCTTCGGACACGCGAATCCACCCATTTGGCTTTTGCCTAGCAGGGGGCGCGGACAGGCCGCTCGGGAGTTGCAAGATTGCTACCGGACCCGGGAAGCGGGATCTTGGATTCACCGTTCGAGAAGTTGACGAGAAGGGGGCACTGCCAGAAAGATCCGGAGAAGATCTACTTGGAGGTTCTAATCCAAGTGTCCCCAGCCCCGTCAAGCATGAAGCATCTCATGTCAGCGAATCTTGATCAGCCACTAACTTGTGTGGAGGCGGGAGAGATAAGCGGTGCACCCGTGCAAGTGGGCAATGCCGTGGTAGGGGTCCTCGCAGTTTTTATCTCCATTTGTTACTGTATCGTGGAGTGAATGGTCTGGAGATGTCCCTCGTCACTGCACCATTCGTCCTTGACGTTGAGTCGGCGCCTCTTCCTGCCTCCAAAGTAGCGACAGGGGGGAAACCTTAGGTAATTAAAAAGCGTGACAGTAACATCAGATAGCCGGACATGACCCAAAGGGGAAATACACTGGAATGGGACCAGTTGCGGTCGAGTTGCGATGCGGCACAGTGAAGCCACCCAACGCCATGCCGGTCAAGCCGCCAATCGTCGTCGAGCGAGCATAACTTGGTGGAGGCAGCCTTTCTACCCTTCAGATAAGCGCCGCATGCTGTTCAGCCCGGTGTACTGAGTCTGAAAAGGAGATGACAACTTCTGAACTTGCCAAAGGTCTCGGTTGGAGAGAGAAGAGGGGAGAACACCTGCCTGTCACTCTTCAAATGCCCGCCAGGACCTTGAGTCTGGGTACAAAGAGACAAAGTTATGGCGTCATCTAGGTGTAGTGGTCAGAGAGGTGACTCGAATAAGCAGCATCGGTTCCATGTTGATTGCGATAAGCCTTGGGGTGGTTCTGGTATATGGGAATCGCATGCCCGGTAGAGGACGGGAAATGGGAACAAGGCGATGCGGCCAGCAGTGGAAATCGATCCTCTTTGGCGCTCAGTAATCCATCCCCATAAAAGAGGTATAATTCCCGCGGCTAAGGATGGGCCTGAGTGCGAGGAGAAGAGGGGGAGCGTGTCAAGCGCGTTGAGTCGCGGTTGGCTGTCATGTCCCTCAAGACCTGAAAATCCCCGCCTGGAATTCCTCTTGTGAACTCTGGTGAAGTTTGTAAGTCTCGCCGCGGTCTTTGGGGTCCCAAAGCGTCATCGATATCGTTGAAGTTGATCATTGGACGAGTCCCCCGACGGAGTGTCGTTGCAGAGAAAAACGAGAGGAGAAAGTGAAGAGAGAAAGTCAAGTTGAAATGGTTGGGTTGGGTTGAGGTTGGCTTGGCGCTGCCGTGGAGGGTTCCACTAGTAAGACTGCCAAGAGTCGGAGCCCGGGCTTGGGCGCCAATGAAAATGTGGGTCCTTCGATCAGGGTCCATCGTGGCATCCCAAATCCGAAACATCAACCCAGACGTTGAACTTTGTGCACAACCACGGCACCGCTTTTCAACTCCCGCAACATTTCCCATCTTTGCGCAACTTCTCATTCAGGTACAATGCCGCTTTGAAATCACCACCAGAACTCTTTAAAGACTACCTCGCCCATTCTCAAGGTCCGGACCGCTGAACGGGTGCTAGCCGGTACCCAGCATGCGCTGCAACAAAAGAGCGGTTATCGCATCTTGGATCGGACAAAATGCAAAATCTCGCAAAAGCCATTGGTGACAGATGGCGTGTCAGAGAGGGGAAAAGAAAATAAAAGGATTCCTTCTGATGACACCCCTCCCCCCTTCTAGCTTTTCATGATTTCCTTCCCTTTGGTTGGCTATTTCCCGCCCACTCTCACCAGTCCGCCCTTTTCTTAGTGCTGACGATGTGTGGCTCAAGAAACGGCATCACAATCATCCTTGGTCTCAGCCGCAGCAGGCAACCGCTATTGGGGGAAATTAGCCTTCCAAGCCCTTCCCCCCCCTTCTCCTTGGTCCGGCCGATCTTCCTGCCCGTTATGGTAGCCCTATAGCCCAGTAAGGCAGAGAATCTGTCAGAATGCACGGTTCAATGAAAAGTGGGTAAAGTCTGTTGATTCTGTGTAAGAGTTCTGTGGAACTAGAGTTGGGGGCTCCAGAGTATTAGGGAGGTCTATACTCTAATTCTAGTAGTTGGGAGGCTAGTCCTCTTATAGAGCCCTCTTCTAATTGGCCAAATCTGTTCTCTAAATTGATACACCTCCCCAGTTGAAGCCTTACAGAGGCGAAACTATACAAAACTAGCCAGAAATAAAGCTATTCTTAGCATTATACGATCATCCTAGGGTTTATCTCTTTATTAATCTTATTTATCTCAATATATACTATTATATTCTCCCGTCTTTTCGATTCTTTATCCTTTACTAAATTTATACCGACTAGTTTTATAAATACTACGTACTTTTAGAAGTCTAACACCTTCGTTAAACTATTTATAAGTATTTTGGCCGTCTTTAAATATTTAATCTTAATTCTTCTAGTAAATACCTCCTATCTTACCTAATACTTATAAATATTTATATATTTGAACTTCATTACTAACTTTATAATTTCTACCGTTAGAGCCCTAATAATTTACTTATTATTATATTTTAAAATAGGGATAAGTTCAATTAATCTTATTATAAGACTAATAATAAATCTTATTATAAAGAGGGCTTTCTTAGCTATATTAGTAAGGGCAATGAATTTTACTTCGGTTGTAGAGGTAATTATTATTATTTATTTAATAGTACCCTAATAAATCAATTTTCTAAAGAGCTATATTGTAAATCCTTAGGAATTCTTACAATTTATAAAGTTATTTACAAATAACGAGTTTGAAATAATATAAAGGATTTAATCTCTTCTATAGTATAGAGCTATATCGGCGGTAGTATAGAGGTAATAAAGTACTTTATTTATAACCTTATAATAATTTGGATTGGGGTTATAATTGTATTTAGAGAGACGGTTAGCGGCGAAGGCAATATCTAATTATATAATAATAGCGGTATATAGAATCGAACCTACCTTAACTTAATAGAAGTATATTAAGTATAGTAATGCTTTACTTTTAAAAGGGATTAATTTAATATTAAATATAGGGATTAATATAATATATTTAATCCTTATAAAGTAGTAAATTTTCTATAGGTATAAGCGTTAAAACAATTAAATCTTTCCTATTTAATAATTTTAAATAACTTTAATACTTAAGAACTATTATAATTCATTTCCTCTAATTATATAATATTACTAGCTAAGGTTATTTATATACCCTTCTATAGCGGTAGCTTTACTAGGGTAATATATAAAAATAATATTATTAATATAATAGAAGATAAGGACGCCGTCGTTAACGAGGATATATAGCTCTTTAAGGACTAGTTCGAAACCTATTATTTTAAAGGTGCTAGCAAGCTCTCGTTACTAAAGGAGCGGGGATTTCTATAGCCTATATAGCGCTTTAAATACTTTAAAAACCTTACCGGGGATTTTATACCTTAGGGGCATATATATATAAATATCTTTATTTATATAGGTATTAACGAAAGTATTAACGGTATTATATTAAATAAATTTAAAATTAAAGCGAACGGTTATAATAATAAAAGTGCGAAATAAACGGCCAACGAGGGTAGAAGTATACGTCTTTTACCCTACCTTTTTTACTTATTAATTTCTACGTACGACGAAACGCGCTTTAATTTTATTAAATTTACCGTTTTTAAAGAACTTATATACGTATATTTATATATAATCGAAGATCTATTTACTTCGAAAGTATAATTTATTTCTATCGATCTCTAACCAAATCCTCATTTCTTTATAACTATTAAAATAAATTCGTTCTACTTATTTAAAAAAGTCTCTAAGGATATAATAATTAAAAGATTTATAGTTCTTAAATATTGGGGGGAAATAATACCTATAAATAGATTAAACCTTATTTATACGGACTAGGGATTCGACTTCTTCTTTAATAATAATTTTATTATTACAGATAAATCGTTATAATTCCGCCTTCGTAACGGTCTTACCGTTAAATATAACCGTTAATTAATAAAGCCGGTTAATATTAAAGGCGGCCTTCTAAAGCTCGAAGCCGTCGTATATTTCGTCTTTAATATAGGGATTTAAATAGAAGCCGGTAAGGAAGGAAGCTAAAAGTAGTCTATCCGGCGGCGATATATTTAGAAGAATAGGGTAACTATTAAGGATAAAGTCGATAAATATTCTTTCTATAGGGGTATTTGAAATTTCTAATTAAGGTTCTAAAAATAACCGGTTAATCTCTCCTTCTTAAGGGGATTATTTAAACTTAAAAAGGGAGCCGGAGATATTAAACGTTTAAATATCTTCGAAATCGATTCAATTACTAACGAAATTTAGAATTTTTAGTATTAGAGCCGTTTAATTATACTTCTAAAATAGTACGGTAAATTCGTCGGAAGAGATCTTTAGGGATTGCGCCTCTATAGGCACTTCCTTAAAATAGAATATATTTTTATTAAATAATATATTACGGGTATTAATAATCGAATTAGTAATAGAGTTCTAAATATAGTAGATTAACGACGCGGCGTAGCTAATTAAATAACCGATTTATACTTTAAGGTTTATTTTTTACTTCCTTTCCTCTTTTTTTTAGGCGGCTATAATTATAATATATACCTTATAATTATAAACGTAAAGGTATACAATATTTGGCTTACGTAGGGTTATTATATTAAAATTATTTCGTTTAGTAATAAAAATATAGAAGCGTTCGTATAGGGATTTTTAATTATAGAGGAATTTAGGGGACCGGTTAATAAGGTAGACTATTATAGAAACGACCTCTAATTATAGATCTTTAGCGAAATAAGAATTTTAAATTATTATTCTACCTTTTTTTTTAATTATATTTCCCGAACGTTCTACGCTACTATTTTATATTTAAATATATAGAATAGAAAGCTTAACTATTATACCTCTTAGAGCGAAGAATTCTCTTACTATATAGGATTTATTAATTTCGTTATTATATTTAATAACTTTTAACTAAATATTATATTAAATATTTAATATCGTAAAAAAATCGTTAAAAAAAAAGCGATTATAATAGTTTTATAATTTATTATATAATAATCCTAAATATACTTAATATATTTATAAATAATAAGTATAACGTTAGAATATCCCTACCGATTTTTCGTATAGTCGAAGAAATCTACGGCCAATCTTTTTCCTAATCTATAGCCTCGATCGCGGGGTCTACGGCTAACCTATCGTTTAATCTTTAATATAACATACGCGTCGTAATATATTATAGAGGGGCCCTTAATACGGGCGTTAACGACGTTAGTAAAGTAATTTAAAATTTAAAGGTTATAATAATTAAAGTAGTAATATTAAATAATAGCCTCTTTCTTATAATACTTATAGCCGTTAAGAGAATTAAACTAATTATACCGGGTAAAGAAGGTAATTTTAAAGAAGGAAAGAGAAAGGTCCTTAAAGATTATCTAATAGTATTATATTATAAGGTAGTAGAAGAGGGAATAATTTAATCCTTATATATAATTATTAGGTAATCGCTAATCCTAATAGAGACTTTTCTTACGAAAGAAGTAGAGAGAAACGAAATTAACTATAAAATTAGGGTAGAAAACTATATTGTTAAAATAAAGCTTCTTTAGACTTCCGTATCCCTAAATTATAATATTTATATCCCTATATCCCTTAATAAAAATATAAAAATTTCTAACTTAAAGGCCGTTATTATAGGGAGTATAACAAAAATTAATAAAGCGGCTAATTTCGTTAAAGATATAGAAGGAGTTATTAGAATCGAAGAGAGTATTATTCTTAAGAAGGTATAGATTTAAATTTCCTTTTTTTATTTAAAAAGCTGTTTAGTAAACGGCTATTTTATAATTGGTTATAGCCTCCTAAATACTTTCGCTAGAGAATTAATTATTTTTATTACCGTTATTCCCCTACTTCGTCTCTTATTCGAAGCAATCGACTTCTTTCTTTAATTTTAGATCGTTATAGAGATTCTTCTTAACTCTATTTTAAACTTTCTTAATAGGCTTCTATTTAGGGTTAATCCTTTAAAAAGGGAACAAATACTAATAATATTTAATTATATAGAGACCTTACTAGTACGCTTTATAATGAATATTTAGGGATAATAATAAAAAGTCTATAATTATAACTTTACGCTTTTTCTTACGATAATTCTAAGTCCTACTAAATTAAATATCCTTATCTTTAATACCGCTATCCTATAGACTATTAAAGGTTAAATTTATACTAAACGCTTTCCTATAGCCCTTAACTTTATTAGTGTTAATAGGAGGTCGTTCGTTTAATCCTTTATAACGGAAATCCCCGAATATTAAACGAAAATTAAAGGTATTAACTATTATTTTCTTATTAAAATATTTAAAAATATTAGATACCTAAATAGGTTTAATAAATTATAAATAGTTTAAGAGGTCTTTAAACTAAACGTTAATTATAATAACCTTTAGAACGTTATAGCGGATTATATTAATTATTATAGCGTCCTAACTATCTATCTACCTACTTATTCCTCTATCCTTTTTACTTAATTCGCTTAATAATAGCTTTAAATAATTATAATATCTCTAGCGGGCTTCGATCTAAACATCCTCCTCTCTATAATTATAACCATCCTTAATATTAACGTACTATTCGGCTATAAATTAAAAGGGTAAGAAATTATTAATCTTATAGGAGGGGGATATAAATTCTTATATCTACTTTCGAATATTAGTATTATTAATTTTAAAAAATTTATAAACCTTCATATTATACAATTAGTTAATACGGTCGTATTCGTACTCCTATAGACTAAAAATAGTAAAATCTATTAATTTAATTATAATATCGTCGGTCTATTAATTTAAAGTTCGGTTAATAGTTTCTACCCCCTCAAGGGCCTCGATTAATTATAGGGCTCTAGCCTCTTAATCTATTCTAGCCGCGGCCGGGGTTAAAGTTACGTAAATAATAATTCTATCTTTAAGGCCGTTTAAAATTTTATAAATTCGTTTAGCGCGGTATAAAACTATAATTTTAATAGCGTAATTATTAATACAAATAAGCGGGGGCTTTTAAATAGCCGGCTCCAAACCTAGTACGAAATTAATAAAGTCGAAACCTTTAGCGTAACTAAATAATTTATTATTCTAATCCTAGAATTTCGAAGGCCTATCGAGGTAGGGACAATTAATTTTAGGGGAAGATTCCTTTAATAGGAATATAATTACTTATTAATTTTATTATTATAGGGTAATTAGTACGTAAATATTCGTACTTCTATAGATATTAGCGTAAACGTAAATATCGCGAATTAGATTATTAATTATTAGAATGCACAATTTAATAAAAAGTGGGTAAAATCTATTGATTCTATATAAGAATTCTGTGGAACTAGAGTTGGGGGCTTTAGAGTATTAGGGAGGTCTACACCCTAATTCTGGTGGCTGGGAGGCTAGTCCTCTTATAGAGCCCTCTTCTGATTGGCCAGATCTGTTCTCTAAACTGACAGAATCCTTCGTCCTTTTGCTTCGGCTTCTGCCAAAAATACCTCGCTGATCAAGGTATCGACTTATCGTAACTTCAGGATTGGGCAGATAACGTCGACTGCGCTTGGGGCTTCACCGCGACTTCCTATGGTAAGCCAGCGTAAAAGACAATATGTAAGTCCTGGACCCTACCTATTCAGGTACAAATGATGGCCTCGACGACAAGGGTGTCTGTACACAATGATCTTGCTGCTTATCACCGAGCAACCTTTGATGAGGACGAGGAAGGCCTCGTCTTAACTTGCCATCCAGTGTTGAAATCAACATCCACGTTGGAAATGAATGTCCTTAATGGCAACTCCAATTGCTCCTTGCCCTGTCCGTATATTCTCAAGGGCAATGTTGCCCGTCCTTCAAAGCGGCAACCATCACTCGCTCCTCTATCAAGAAACGTCTCTCTTGATGATCTGACATCGGAGTCTATGCCATCCGTCTCATTCTCGCCATCAAGACAACGTCAGGCTAATCCTCCTATGACTCTCAAAATAGTGGCGCCTCTGGATAGTGTGAGAGAAGTGATGAGAATGACACAGGTCACACATGTAAGAAAACCCGACGTCACACACTGGATGCTGTGACTCCTTTCTCGAACTGTCGCGGCCCCTCGTCATGGCTACTTAGGACAGACAGTGTCTTGAGGTAGTCTCGTATCAGTACCTATTCCAGAGTGTTCCAGACCTTTGGTCTCAACTTGAAGTCTCGCGAGTGAAATCGCACAGGCAAGGCTGCCTCTACACTTCTTCTTGAGGATGATGGTCACTCTTCAGTCTTCGCCGTGTGAATTCCCGCTCATGCTAAAATCAGACACATAAAACAGGAGTTCGTCTTATAATAACCACATTTGCCCCCTTTTTGAACCCTGAGTATTGCAGAAACTTCAAAGCCATCATTCTCTATCACGACTATACAACCTGTTCTATGATAACTTTCTGATTAGTTTTGCACTTTCATTGAAGAACTCAAGAGTAGACATATCGCTCACACATAGAGACGAACGTAACGCCTGCTTACATGTGATGATGTACAGATACCATGACACTACACGAAACCGACACAGAACGCTCAAGTTATCCTTCACTTTCAATCACTTCTCCCTTTCAAATCCCGTTTCATAGGTATCATCCCACTCCCGAAACCCGTGATCTCCTTCAAGTTGGGAGCATGATATGACACAGAAAGTGTGTGACCGCAAATACCGACAGACCGGAGTTGTTAAGCCATCACCACCGCCACTAATTCGCATCCGCGCCGCCGCCCTATCCAAGCCGCACCCGTAAGTGAGGCGTGAGGAGGGTTGCATGCAGTCGGGACCAAAAAAAGAGCCATGACCACTGCTAGCTAACCTTAACTTGACTCGGCGCCGCTTGACAAAGTCTGATTTGAACTGGGAAGGGTCTGACCTGGGTAGAACTCGTCAAAGCAAGTGCCGTGGAAAGTAAAAGAAGCCAAAAAAGAAGAAGAAGAAAAAAAAGCAGGATGTCACAAACCACCTGGCACCGTGGTACGAACGCACCACCTCCCTCCACTTAACCCGCAACCTCCGAAGAAGGTACAAAAAAGAAACAAAAAAAAAAAAGAAAGACCAACAACCGCTCGATCAAGCCGCACATCGGTTAACCGTCTCAATATCATATAACCTTTTAGTTTATTTGTGATTACCTTCTTCTGTCACTGCAGAGACCAACAGATCCTAGATATAGGACGCGGCCTACGATGTGGAACGCTCTTTGGGTTACTTGAATGTACATCATCGTTTCCGAAACCGACAGGTATCTTTTTCGGAGGTTTATTGTTGGTGGTTACTGGTTTGAGGTGTTCAGACGGTAGACCGTTACGCCACTCGACCAAGCAGTTGTTGGTGAAAGAAGGTGCCAATCGGGTCAATTATATACCCGTTAGGCAGGTCTGGTTTGGGATGGGATGGAAGGAAGGAAGGAAGGAGCGGCGGCCGAGGCTGGTGCGGGCAGCTGGCTGGGGTCTGGTAGACAAAGTGGTGGTGTAGGATATCGAACGCGCTCAGTCTCATCCGGGAGAGCTAAAGAACATCAAAGACATAACTGGGTATCGCATTAAACTGTTTAAAGATGCGAATAAAGCTATCCAACTTCAAAGATGACTCCAGCGCATTACAACCCAAGAACAGTAAGCCATGTGGTTTATCAGTCGTGACTCGTGACTAAAACAAAGGAAAGTGTTCGGTAGTTTAGACGGTCTCGATATACCTCTTCATCTCCCTGTTCAAATTGTTAGCAGATTGTCTTCAAACTCCCATTCAGGAGAGCACCGATGAAAATCCTTGGGGCAGTAACTTACCAGTCCGTGACGGCCTCATCCCAAAGCCGGATCTCATGCTCTCTCGTCCCACCATAATGGTCCACAAACTCGTCTCCAAACACTTCCCTCGCGATACTATCCTTCCTCATAAATCGTTCGGTAGCCTCCTTCAGACTCTTGGCCAACCTAGCACCCGCATCCGTCTCCCCGCCTACCTGCTCTCCCTTTCCTAGTGGCGGGCAAGGAATCTCAAGCTTCTTCTCCACACCGCGCCAGCCCAATGCTAGCACGGCGGACAAAACGTAGAACGGGTTGGCATCCGCACCGGGGACGCGAACTTCGAAGCGGGTGGCACCAGCCTTGGAGCCCGGAGGACCGATAAGTCTGATAGAAGCGGCACGGTGCTCCAGACCCCAGGAGACGGTTACAGGTGCCCAGAAGTTTTCGACAAGTCGCTTGTAGCTGTTGATGGTCGGGGCAACCATGGGCATGATATCCGGTAAACCCTCGAGGATTCCGGCAAGGAAATGTCTGCCCAAGTCTGAGAGATAGGCCACATCGGGATATGGGGCATTGGGATCGGCTTCTTCGCGAGCCAAAAGATTCTTGCCATCTTTGTCAACGAGCGAGATGTGCATATGTCCGCTGTTCCCTGGAAGACCTTGCTTGGGCTTGGCCATGAAGCAAGGAGTGATTCCGTATTTTGTGGCCACAGACTTGACAACGTACCTGTGACAGTTGTGTTAGCGCGAAAGTGGGTGGGTGGAAAGTAAAAAAGGAGAGTATGCGTACTTGAACAAACTTGCACGGTCGGCCATCTGCTTAACTTCACCGAACTCGAGCGCAGCCTCAAATACACCCGGTCCACTCTCAGTATGCCAGCCCTCGATGTTGCACTGGAACTGTTCGCATGTGTTGAAGATATCATAGTAGTAATCCTTGTTGTGGACCGGTCGTGTCAAACTGTAGCCAAACATGCCCTCGGTCAGGGATGGTAGGGAATGAGGAGGGTTCTCCTTCAGGTACGACGCCGTTGAATCGGAAGCACTTTCTGAGGGAGCTCGGAATTGGAAGAACTCGTACTCGGCTGTTGTCGTGGTTCTGGTTAGCAATGTTTCTGCAATATCTTGTTGTCTCCGAGTACCTACCTCCAGCCATAGCACCATATCCCTCCTCACCCAGCTTTGCCAATTGTTTCCTCAGCAGACCACGCGGGCAGGCCGACACAGGTTCCATGGTGTCGGGGTCATGGAAGCTGATCAAGAAGAACGGTACATTGTTCTCCCACGGAATGCGCCGGAAGCTGTTCAGATCTGGGATAGCAATGATGTCTCTGTATCCGTTCTCCTTGTTGCTGACCTTCAGCTCTTTTATGTATGTCTGATCGTGCATATCCCATCCGAAGATGACGGAGCAGAAGCCAAAACCTGACTCGGCAATGGAGAGGAACTTCTTCTTGGATACAAGCTTGCCGCGCAGCTGACCGTCGACATCGATACCGGCGAGCTTGACCGAGTTGTCATTGGCGAGTAGGTCGGGGAGCTGCGCCGCTGTTATCTCTTTCGTGTCGTTACCGTTCGGAGCCATTTTGGATATCGGAGACCTTCTATCTTTAAGGGAGTATGTACGGAGAAGCTCAAGGAGACGTTGGAGACTTGAAAGCGGTGATGTTCGAGAAGAGGGTCGTAGACTGGCGGAGGAAGAGCTGCGGTGCGCTTACAAAAGGAAGTCTCGCCGTCGATATAGGAGGATGTTGTATTGTATTTAGTCTTTAGGTTGCTCCTGAGGTTGGATGGAAGAAAGGGCTCGACGCGCAAGATGGTTTCTGTTGAACCAGACGAAACAGCGGATGGGATGATGACGATCACCTCGAGGGGGCCCTGCAGTTGTTCCTGAAATGCAACCGGGTAGCTGCACAGTGTGCGTTTGAGAACCGATAAGCTTATCGGACAGGAACGACCTGGTAGCAGCCAATCATATATATGGATCTTGAGACTCGACGTCACCGCTTCAGCTTCTGAGCTTCTGCATCAGGGTTATACCTTGGCTTTCTTGGCTTTCACTTGGACAGGACAGTGCGCTACGAACTGTAACGTCTTGAGGGTCACTATGACCGTGACCTTCCAAATGCAAGGAAAATACTATTCCATCATGCGATTCTCGATCTTATTAAAAAGCCTTGCAAAAGAAGCAAATCATATAATTCTCTGTCGTTTCATATAAGAGCTGACATATCTTCTCAATGATCTTCCTGTAGTCACAGCCGGCACTCGACGATAAGCTCACCGTGTCACAACAGCCATCTCTCCAAGACACCTCCGTCATCGGCGAATACTGACAACCCCGCTTTGAGCAGCTGATCAAGCCCGCTGGTGTCTTGAAACTGACCGACCCGGCCCTCCAGAACATGTCGATACTGTTCTCAGATGCGATCAAAGCCATCCAAAACTCGAGATGAAAGTTCATAGACAAACATGCTCAGAATGCCATCACACCAAGACAGTTTGTGAAACTGAACCATGACGCCAGGAATGTCCACGATTCCATCCACTCGAGTCCACATCATACTCCACGAAGCTAAGGGCGGCGGGGCACCCCACTGCATACCAAGGACCCATCACCCCTCATTCTCCTAAGCAGGCCACCCTTACCTTGCTGGCCAACTGGCGCTGGAGTTGAGACCTGACGACAAACAGAAACACCACGAGCATGAACCTCCGGGGTAATCCATCCACTCAGGGCGTGTTTGTCAACTGTGAAATCGGGCTGTGAAATATTCTAACAGGAAGATTTCAGAGTGGCGTTTGGAAGACCCAGGAACTGATCTGTGCTGAAATCCCACCAAAATCAGTTCTCTGAAATTCCTGCCCCCACATTCGTTCGATAGCCAATCAAAAGTCGTAAATCTTCTGAAATCGAACATGAACATTTCAGAAGGTAAAATCCTTCTGAAATCGACCATTTGCACACATTTCTAGCCCAGCGAGCTACCAAATCGACTAATACTAATATCGATTAGCATCGAAATAATTATAATGCACCCTGCTACCCTCATTGAACGTCGTAAACGATAAGTGCGTCGTAAGAAGCTAGCGCTGAAATTGGCGATTATGCTTATTACGACCTCGTTGATGCTATGGGCCGCTCGAATCCCTATCAATCGCAGTAGAAATAGCTGGTTTATTGTATTAGACCTTTTGTATGGGTATGAGGGTTAGTTCTAGTCGTTGTTACGTATAACGCCTCGTGCCTTTTATAGGTTGGTGAGGTGGCTGGGCAGTTATACCTCTTTAACCTCCTCGAGGCTTACGTTGATGTACGAGAAGGTATTGGTCTTTCTTTTTATCGTTGTATAGGGTATAACGTTTCGTATAACCGTATATATTCTGGGGTTTAGTCTAGAGATAGTATACCGGTTAGTATATATTAATGTAATAATAGAGGGTATGGATTAACTAGTACGTAGAGTCTTCTATAAAGTTCTTAAAGTGTGCCTCGTATTTATATTTAAGAAGGTTAAGTTTCTAATTGCTAATATTCTTTACGAAATTAAATCCAACCCGAAATTATTCCTATACTTTCGTAAGGTATTGGGAGCCTTCGATAGATCGCACTTTAATATAAAGGTCGGCGTAGATAAATAAAGACCTTGGCGTAACCGAAAGGGTAGTATTTCGATGAACGTTATGTTAGTGTGTGATTTCGAGGGCTGTATTATATACGTGCTACCCGGTTGGGAGGGATCTGCTAATGATATAAAGGTGTTGAATTATATTTTTACGTAGGGGTTTAGTATCTTTAAAGGTTTCGTCTATTTAGCCGATACGGGCTATAGTAGTAGTTCGAGACTCTTCGTACTGTATTGCGGGGTGCGATACTATTTTATAGAGACGGCTTGTGTAGGTATGAGACTAGCGACTCTAGAAGAGTTGTATAACCTCCGTTACTTTTAAGTTCGGATTATTATTAAGAAGATTATCGGTCGGTTGAAGGGGACGTTTAGAATTTATCGAGTTACCTTATCTTTCCCGTTAGAGGTGCAAGTGAAGGTAATGTACGCGACGGCCGCGCTACTAAATTGGATTTTTGATTGGGATAGCGAGAGTGAGGTAGATGACGAAGTTGAGGAGATAGATATTGATACCCTTGATTTCGAGAGATACCGACTTGTGATAGAGACCGTGCCGCTAATTAACCCTATTGCGATGGAGGATTGGGAGAAGATTGGAGGAGCTAATAGTTAGATAAGTTTGTATTGCGACTGTATTGTAAAGAGGATGTAGTGTGATTATTATGTTGAGTTCGCGAGAAGGGGAGAGGTGTAGAGAGGAGGGGAGAGGAGGGGGGGGGATTATTGAGTTGGGGAGTAAATATATACCTCTGGCGCTAGCCGCCCAGACCACCCTTCAACTGGTTCAAATTGAGTAAAATTGTATTTATCGAGCTATAAATTCAAATCACTCGATTACCCCCTAGAGTGTAGCCTTCTTAAAAGACTGGTGCCTCGAATGTAAATGTGTAAAAAGTTTAGATTTGAGATAACGATATATTTGATATATTAATCGATATTAGCGCCCGTTAGCGTAGTTAGTGTAGTCTTGGCGACCCGCACTATCTTTTGAAGGCATTTATATATTTATTTGCATCGATTGCAAAAGAGCCTCAAATTTGATGTAAAGTAGATGCATCGATTGGGCTTAATCTAGCGATTATAGCGCTACCTTTTTTATATATATACGATTTTTTTTGGTGTTGAAATGTCGGTGTGAAAGAAAGATAAAAAAGATAACGAAAATTAAATCCGGGGTCGGTCCTACTTCCCGCTCCCTCCCGTCTGTAGGTACCCTATTTGTACGAGTAAACTATTATAGTACGCTATAATATAGCGTATTTATAGGTTTGACTGTAAGGTAGTTGAGTATAGAATTAGGTCGACTAAACTTTCGTTAAATCTATCCTCCTCTTGCAACTATATAGCGGGCAAATCCTCCTCCTTACTAAATATATCCTCCTCCTCCTCCTCCCCCTCTTTATTTTGAATACCTAGCTTCTTCTTTAGCTTATCGAAGTACGCTTGCTTTATCCTCTTTGAAATAATCACGAAGTAATGCGCGTCTGCTTCGGAGTCCTTCCATTCGCGTAAAGTATAAATACTAACAATAGGATCGACCTTATCCTCCCAATCTTTTTCGAAGATCTTCATTACCTCGATTAAGTACAGGTACGACCCCGTAGGGTCCTCAGTACCTTTAGCGACCAGGGTATTAATTAGATACTTAAAACTCTCGACGATAGCGTTACCGTTATTCTATCTTTTCTTCTTCTTAGGATTAGAAGACGTAGCCGCCTTCCGCTTGCCGTCGCGAATATAGGTAAGAACCGTAGCCTCCCCCTCTACGTCAGAATCGTTAGAATTATACGGCGCCGCTATAGGAGGTAGCTCTTTGCGACTTAGTAGAGTACCGAGCGTAACTGCCTAGGCCCTAATAGCACTCTAGTTATTAGCGAACGCTTCCTCTATAAATTCTCTATAGGGTAGCTATTTATTTCTAAACTACGTATACTCCTTATAGTTCTAAAGTACTAATCTAGTAAATTATCTATCTATATTTAACTAAATTAGGTATAGTAATCTCGCGGGACTAACTTTAAGAAACGCGTCCTAAATAGATTCCTCTATGGTATATATCCTATTTTCGTACCCGAAACTTGATTGGCCTACTATATTAGCGAGAGATTGCTAGGTACGCTATTTGCGCTTGAAATAGTCGATCTTATTTCTAATTTGTATAGTGTCGAGCTCGATACTATACTCCCTACGTAACGCCTCTATACACTGGTTATATACTACCTCTTTATACCCACCTTGGTTAGTGAAACCCTCATCGACCGTACCCTTTAGTATAGTGAGGAGGGTGATCTCTTGATTATTATTCTACTGCTATAACTTCTTAGCTGCCCGGCTGGCGGTTGGGTTCTTAAATTTGCGCTGGGAGGGTCGCTGGGAGGGTCGTTGGGAGGAGGCGGTCGTTTGGGAGGCGGTCGTCTAGGAGGTAGCTTAATTAGGTTGTATAGATGGCGGTTAATTGGCCGCCTAATTAGCTGTCTCATCGCCGGCCATTTTGCTGGTAGATATAGGGGTTTCAGTCGGTAATGTAATAAGAGGAAGGTTGTAGTTATCGACGGTTATATTTATCGACCTATAAATACGAAAGTGGTATAAAATGTACGGATTTCATAGGTTCTACGATTCTAGGGCACTAAATAGCACCCTGAAATGGCGCTTTGAAATGGAACAGGGTGGAGCTCAAAATCTCGGCATTTACCGCTAAAATCCGGTTCAGAACGGTCCGTGCTGTTCCTCTGAAAAGCACTTCAGAAGGAAGATTTCACAGCCCGATTTCACAGTTGACAAACACGCCCTCATCCAGAAACTCACCAGTGAGCTTGCGATGTCGAGGATGCTTATCAAACGTCACAGACCAGCTGACAGCCGCCATGGCTTCGAAGGGAAGGACACACTGCGAATCTGCGGTTCTGGTGGAGCAGCAGTGATAACACGATGTACCTCTCTCCGGCTGTGTGAGGTGTGTCTGCCCTGCGTATTACAATCGGCCGTTCTCGGATCCATTTTTGGATCA
Organism: Neurospora sp. CHS-2018b; assembly: GCA_009806015.1. Classification (NCBI taxonomy): domain Eukaryota; kingdom Fungi; phylum Ascomycota; class Sordariomycetes; order Sordariales; family Sordariaceae; genus Neurospora; species Neurospora sp. CHS-2018b. The sequence continues at coordinate 1,350,898 of RAOV01000007.1, forward strand.
GCAACAACCGCCTCCTCCCGTTTGATGGCTTGCCGTGTTTGTGTCTCCTGTTGGATGCTATCTGAAAGAGATAGTCCACCTGAGGCGAGTTTGTTGAAGCTTCAATCTAATAAACTTCTCCATTGCTCTTTCTCTGAATCTTCGAACGTCATTGTTCTCCGCCAGATCTCATCTACGTTGTCCGTGAACCTTATCTATCAACAGCCCGCCCCTCTGCTCGTCTTTCCAAACAACTGACACCTCGATAGCTTGTTCACCTACGCAAGACGAACCTCAAAGCTTCATTGTTAACTCCAGTCTCCTAACAAATTCATACATCATGCCTGGACGTCTCGCGGGCAAGAATGCCATCATCACCGGCGCCGCTGGGTAAGTCTAGACACCCGAAAGCAAAACGCCCAAAAAGGACAAACAAAAACTGATTTCCGGAATCTCCCACGTCCAAACAGAGGCATCGGCCTAGAGACCAGCATCCTCTTCGCCAAAGAGGGCGCCAATGTCCTCATGGCCGACATCTCCGCCGAAGCCGTCCAGCGCGCCGAAGCCAAAGTCAAGCAGCTGGTGCCCAACGCATCGCGAGTTGAATCCATCGTATGTTCACCTATTCCTCGCCCAAAAAACCCACCTCTTTTTGCAGGTCAAGAACAACCCAAACTAACAGCCATTTAACCTCCAAAACAGGTCTGCGACGTCTCCAAAGAAGACCAGGTAGAAAAGATGGTATCCCACCTCGACCCCTGGGGCGGTCTCGACATAATCTTCAACAACGCCGGCATCATGCACAGCCAGGACGACGACGCCGTCTCCACCCCGGAGCAAATCTGGGACCTAACGCACAACATCAACGTCAAGGGAGTCTGGTTCGGGTGCAAGCACGCCGTCTTGTCTCTGCGCAAGCACAAAAAGACCAAGGGCAGCATCATCAACACGGCCTCCGTCGTGGCCCTAGTCGGCTCCGCCACCCCCCAGCTGGCTTACACGGCCTCCAAGGGCGCTGTCCTCGCCATGACGCGCGAGCTGGCTATGGTGCATGCTCGCGAAGGGTTTAGGTTTAACAGTTTGTGTCCGGCCCCCCTCAACACCCCGTTGTTGCAGGATTGGTTGGGTGATGATAAGGCGAAGAGGTTGAGGAGGGAGATCCATTTCCCGAGTGGGAGGTTTGGGGAGGCGGTGGAGCAGGCGCAGGCGGTTGTGTTTTTGGCGAGCGATGAAGCTAGTTTTGTTAATGGGCATGATATGGTGGTTGATGGGGGGATGACGAAGGCGTATGTTACCCCCGAGGGACCGGCGACGACGGCGCCGGTTAATAATGCGTTGAAGGAGAGTTTGGAGGAGTAAGAAGAAGAGGGGGTTCCTAGCTCCTTAGAGATTATGATTAACGATGTTTTCTGTACATATGCACAATGGACAAACCGTTGCATTCCTCAACATGTAAAGGTGCAAGGTGACGAACGCCGCGATGTAAGGCTCATGTATGTGATCAAGTTGATGCGCCGGGAGCTGTAGTAGGTATGCAAGGTACACAATTCTCATATGCTACGTCTACATGAAGAAGATGTATGCACAAAATAGCCTTTCATATAACAACTATCTAGCCACACAACAAGAGCAGTTAGGCTACTTATAGACCAAGAAAACTATGCTGCAATAACCAGAAAACAAAAAAGAACATTAGAAAAGGACGCCCCGTGAAATGCCATGCAAAGACTTCGCCTTGAGCCAACCAACCGAACCCGAAATAGCCGCCCGCCAGCCAGACCAAGCAAGTCCCCCCCCATTGACCTCGTTGCCTACCACAACATCACTCACTCAAATATGTACGTACTGTATCCCGACCAACCGACCAATGGACCCTTACACGAACTGGTTCTCAGTGTTACCCTCACCCATACTCTTGCTAGACGAGCTACCGCTCTGAATGTGTCCCAGAATGGCATCGACGTAGTTAGCGCCGCTCCACTTCTGGTGCGTCAGCACATCAACACCGAGCTCCTTCTCGCGCTTCTGCACCAGCTCAACATACGCCTGCATGCCCTCGTCCTTGAAGCGGCGGGCCAGCTCGTTGCTGATGGTGGCGGTGCTGTGCAGACCCGCGAGCGAGACGAGCTGGAGGGTGAATCCTTCCTTCGCAATGTCCCAGATGAACGACTTGAGCGTGTCCTGGGTGAAGCCGTGGGCCATCCAGTTGAACGAAGGCGAAAGGTTGTACACGAGGCCCTTGCCGGGGAACTGTTCGCGGACGGCGCGGCCGAGCTCCGTGGCCACCTCGACCGACGGGTCGCCCGTCTCGACCCAGAGGAGGTCGGCGTAGGGGCCGAAGGCGAGGGCGCGCTTGGTGGCGGCCGCCATGCCGTTGCGGAAGTGGTAGAAGCCTTCGCGCGTGCGCGGGACGTCCCAGTCCCAGTGGACGGGGTTCTCGGGGGTGATGGAGTTGGCGAGGGCACGGCGGGCCGTGATGCCCATGTTGGGGTTCTGGGCAATTCTGGCCTTGTAGGTGCCGAAGAGGTCCTGGCGGACGTCGTGCTTCTCAAAGTGGGCGAGGGCAGCCTCGTCGAAGGTGACGAGCTTGGTGTTCTTGACCCACTCGGCCTCGTAGGCATCGATCTCGGGACCGGGAGCACCGCGGGCCTCCATGTCGGCGAGGGTCTCGGCGAGGGAGGTGATGGAGGGGTCGGCGACACCGAGGATGAACTCGTGATCACGGGCGTCGATAGAGGAAGAGAGCAGCTTCCCACTCTCCGAGTCCGTGCGGGCGATCACGAGGTTCTCGGTGCCCATGACGTCCCACTGGAAGCGGGCGGCCTTGAGACGGTTGATGTGCTCGCCGGTGGGGACGAGGACCTTGCCGGCAAGGTGACCACACTTCTTACCACCGTGCATCTGATCCTCAAAGTGAACGCCGGCGGCACCGTTCTCGGCGAACAGCTTGGCAAGCTTCATGACAGCGGTCAAACCGCCGTGGCCGGTGTCGCCGTCGGCAATGATGGGACGGAAGTAGTCGGTATAAGGGGTCTTGGCCCGCTCCTCAGGGGTCATCTTGCTGCGCAGGTGCCATTGCTTGCGGTCGTGCATGCTCTGGGCCTTGTGAAGACGCTGGACCTGGTTGGGAACGGTGTTGTAGGGGTAGTCGCCAAAGTCAGGCGACACCTCGTTGGTGGTGGTCAGAACCGAGGAGCATGCCCAGCCGGAGATGTAGAGGACCTCCTGGTGAGGCGCCTGCTGGGTCATCTGAATGGGATCGATGGCACCCAGAGTATGGATGGGCTTGCCCTGGGCGTAGCGCTCCTGCACCAAGTTCCAGAGCTTGCGCGCCATGATGGACGAAGTATAGGTCTGCTGGAGCGAGCCGCGCTTGCTCACGACATCGGCAGCAGACCAGTCGCGCTTGATGCCCTTGAAGCGGGGCGACGCCCACCAGGCCTCAACTTCCTTGATCTGTTGTTGGAGGAGGGCATCTTCGGCGGCGCCGGCTTTCTGCTCCTCAGGCAAAAGCTGGAAGGACTCGGAAAGGGTGGTCGAGGAAAAGGGATGCTCAACAGGAGCCAGAGACGAGGGAGCGGTCATCCTGGCAGCTGATGTCGAAAGGAGCCGAGCGTGCGCGGGGGTAGTGGTGCTGGGAGTGCTGGTTCTCGCGGGGCGGGCGCAAAGGCCAGAGAGGGAGGATGAAGTCTGCGCCGGGACAGTTCGCCGGGAGACTCTGGGGATTGCCCTGCGAAGCATTGTAGCTTTCAGAGCGTGTGAAATCGGTAACTGACTCGTGTACTTGCAGTGGGCTCAAAACAGAAGCTGGACTTTAAGAAGTGCAGCTGTGTTGTCCGGGATGAGGCGCGTTGGATCAGTGAATTTCCGCGGGGCAGCTAGCGGTTCCTGAATGTGGGGGAGAAATGAGGTAGGTGTATGTTTTTGAGGTGGGAATTGGAGAAAAGATCTCGAGACTAGGTACCTTATCGACTCGGGGAAGATTTGTTCAAGTTGGAGAACGACAGACTGCAAACCAATTATTAAGCTAATCAGCCCCTTGTAACAGGAGGAGACAAAAGGGAAACTCTGGCAACTTGTCGTGTTTTTGTTGCGATATCGCCCCCTGCCAAAACCGCTGACCACCGCTTCCCCGATGCTGCCCCGACGGTGCCGACTCCATATCTCCATACATCTTGTGACGTGACAACCTGGGCCTGGGCGCCAAGTTGACCAACGTTATGCCCAAACACGGGCAGTGCACTACGAGGACTCTCCATCTCCCCGCCGTGAGAGGTTAGATGAGGTCCATAAAAAAGGAGAGTGAGGTCCATCTCGGCATAGCTATCGGCCTCACCACCTCTCTGCGACGTCCGTTCCTCCGGACATCGACACGGCCGCTGCCAAACGCCGCCAGACAATGCAACCCGAGTGGCAACAGCCGAGGAAGATTATCTGGTCTGTCATTGGCCAATGGCTCCTGTCACGCTTCCCCGCGTCTCCCCAGATCGGCCGTTCAGGGGGCAATGCGATCCCATGAGGGGAGGGAGGGGCATGGCCTGGAGGAAAGGAGGACGCGCTTGGACAGGGTAGACTAACACGCCGCTGCGGGAGACACACGCAGTTTCTGTTAGTAAAGCCATCCTCTAGGAGCTGGCCGTGGCCGCCGTGGGCGCTGCCGAGACGGCTTTCCTCGGTTGTGAGACTGGAAAACTGGACGGATTAGCGTGGGGTTGGACCAAACGAGGCAAGGCGATGCAACCTCGTCACAAGCCAAATGACCGTGGGAAGCCGCCAAGGGCTCTGGTTGGGAGAAAAAAAGACAAAAAGGCGACGCGGTTCCTGGAGATTGCTCGGCGTGCTTTGTGTCTTGTGAATCCCATCTCTTGTTTATAAGACGACATCGACGACGACACTCATTTCAACGAGTCAGTCAGTGTCCGCAGTTTCCAGTTTGCTTCCACTTCCCCAGACTGTCAAACAGAAAGCCTCAGGTACGGGATGGAGTCCTTTCCCCAGTTTGCCCGCGCTGTCCCCCCAAATGCCCCCATAGCTCCCCATATCTGCCTCCATTCCAACCCCGCTCTTGTCATTTTGACAGCTGTCTTCCACCACGGCAGCACGTTTGTCCCCATTTCCACTTCCCCAGGCGTTCAGCGGCCCCATCATGCTTGCCCACACACAGCCCACAGCGGCCCCAGTGTCCCCGCCGCTTCTGGGGCGGGCAGCTCCAACTGGGCCCCACCACGTCCCTCGGCCTGGGCAGCGGTGGGAGAAGCGGCGTGTCGTTGCATGTGTCGTTTGGTTGAGGTTGTACTGACCGGTGTGTGACCATATTTAGGGTAGATCGAGCAGTCGGCACCTCGCTCTTCTTGTTTGATTCTTCTTCTTCAGCAGCGTCGATACCCCCGATTTTTGCTTGTTAGATATACTGGTATACACAAAAAGCCCAAAATGGCCATGAACCTTAGAACTGGGTCCCGGGCCCTTGGTGGAGCCCTTCGTGTAAGTGTTATGCGGACGCGAGTCAGGTCATCGCATCTTTCTCCGTCTCTCGCGCATCTCCCGTCCCTGCCCGCCCCAGCTTTTCCCCATTTCCCGTCTTGGGATGAATTCCACTTTTGGCGTTTGACAGCACAGGACAGCCTTGCTAACATGTGCATTTTCCTGTCTGTAGAACCATGCCCGTGTCTCGCGACGAGGCTACGCTACCGCCGAGCCCGATCTCAAGACCGTCCTCAAGGAGGCCATTCCCGAGAAGCGCGAGCTCTTCAAGAAGGTCAAGGCCCATGGAAACAAGGTGCTAGGCGAGGTCAAGGTCGAGAACACAATCGGTGGCATGCGCGGCCTTAAGGCCATGATTTGGGAGGGCTCCGTACTCGATGCCAACGAGGGTATTCGATTCCACGGCCGCACCATCAAGGACTGCCAGAAGGAGCTTCCCAAGGGCAAGAATGGCACCGAGATGCTGCCCGAGGCCATGTTCTGGCTTCTCTTGACCGGCAAAGTCCCCTCCACCAACCAGGTCCGCCAATTCTCGCGCGAGCTCGCCGAGCAGGCTGCCTTGCCCGACTTTGTCAACAAGCTCCTCGACAACTTCCCCAAGGATCTCCATCCCATGACCCAGTTTGCCATTGCCGTCTCGGCCCTCAACCATACCTCCAAGTTCGCCAAGGCCTACGAGCAGGGCCTGAACAAGGCTGAATACTGGGAGCCTACCTTTGACGACTGCATTTCCCTGCTCGCCAAGCTCCCTACCATTGCCGCCAAGATCTACCAGAACTCGTATAAGGGCGGCGGTGCCCTCCCCGCCGAGGTCGACCTCGAGCAGGATTGGGCCTACAACTTTGCTGCCATGCTGGGCAAGCCCGGCAAGGAGAACGAGAACTTCCAGGATCTCCTGAGGTTGTACCTCGCCCTTCACGGTGACCACGAGGGCGGCAACGTCTCTGCGCACACCACCCACCTGGTCGGCAGTGCTCTGAGCGACCCCTTCCTCGCCTACAGCGCCGGTCTCCAGGGTCTCGCCGGCCCTCTCCACGGCCTTGCCGCCCAGGAGGTGCTCCGCTGGATCCTCCAGATGAAGGAGGCCATCCCCTCCTCCTACACGGACGCGGACGTGCGCGACTACCTCTGGAACACGCTCAACTCGGGCCGCGTCGTGCCCGGCTACGGCCACGCCGTGCTCCGCAAGCCCGACCCCCGCTTCGAGGCCCTCATGGACTACGCGGCCTCCCGCCCTAAGATCGCGGCCGACCCCGTCTTCCAGCTCGTGCTCAAGAACAGCCAGATCGCCCCCGAGGTGCTCAAGCAGCACGGCAAGACCAAGAACCCCTACCCCAACGTGGACTCGTCCTCGGGCGTCCTGTTCCACCACTACGGCTTCCACGAGACCCTCTACTACACCGCCACCTTCGGCGTCTCGCGTGGTCTGGGCCCGCTCGCGCAGCTCATCTGGGATAGAGCCCTGGGTCTGCCAATTGAGCGCCCCAAGTCCATCAACCTCGAGGGCATTCTCAAGCAGGTTGAGGGACAGTAAATGCGGGTTATGATTGAACGAATGAAGTGAACGAACGACCTGGAGTTGGTTGTTGTTGGGATTGGCTATAAGTCAGTCAAGTCGTCGTTAGCGATTACACAGTGTCGCGATGATATTCTTCCGGATCACAGGACGGAAGCGAGCGAGCGAGCGAGAAAGCAATGTTCCACCTACCTTGTATGTATGTATTATAACTCTGACGCGCCTGTTGGTCTCATTTCTTTCATAAACGGAAAGGAATGAGTCGAGATGCCGAGGCCGTCTATTTTGTATTGTTCATTTTTGTTAATTCAGCTTTTTGCAACGCCTCCATCATTCCTCAGTTTGGCGATGATTTCGGGATGCTTCATCATGGTGTTTTGATCTTGTTTTATCAGCTGTGCCTATCTGGTAGACGCGTCCGTCTGATTTGCGCTTCGGAAGATGACATCCGTCTACGGCAAGTCCGAATAACTGACCGATCTGACCGATCTGAATCGGAAGGTTTAGTTAAGAGCCAACGAAAAATATAATCTAATGCTGGTTTGTTTGTTAGCTTGGTACTCCTGGTCTACTGGACGAAATCTATCCCGAATTGTCCCAAAGCTCACAAGGACAAAATGAAAGGCATTAATAAGATCCAATACGGTGTATTTTAGTTTAGAAAAAGCATATTCACAGCATGAAAATGGCTAGGTACGGATCCGAAAGGCATTAACAAGATCCAATACGGTGTATTTTATTTTGGAAAAGGCATATCCACAGTATGAAAACGTCTAGGGAAGTTGACCCGAGGTCTCGAGCTAACAATCAAACCAGTATTGGACTGTAAAAAGATGGTAGTTATTTTTGGGGTCAATATCCAGCTGTAAGGAACACGGCACGGTCATGGGTCTCCCGAGTTGTGGAATCGGTTTAGTGACTTCGCTTACCCGTACGTACCAAACAGACGTGTCGTGTTGCGGTTCTACAGAGTGGTTGGAGTGGTATATATTGCATTCGCTACCTTACCTCTCCATTGTGTCTGACTGGCCTCGAAACAGATACAACCACTTGATCATGGATTGAGGAGAGTATGGTTCGCACTTGCAAAGTGCCAAGAGGAAATGCTAGTGTAGTTACTGTTGAACTGTTGGAACGAACTTGGTCGCTGAAGATTTTATCTGGTGTGATAGCTCCGCGTAAGTTTATTTACTGTATAGCACAGGCAGTGCAGTATAGCCAAGTCAAGTATATGTGCTAAATACGGAAACAAGCTCTACCTTACCCTTTCCCTTTAATGCAACGTCGAAGCTTTTACTTCACCTCGACTACAACCCCTCGAGAACCCCTCCAACCCCTCCAATCATTTTGTCGTTGCGTTCGATCCTTCCCTTCGTACCTTCGTTCGGCCAAAGCGTCCCGGATCATCGAATGATCAACGTGGTATTGCATCTGTCTGTACCAAAGTAAGGTATCGAGGTACACTGCACCAGTGACACCAATGTGCACCAATGATAGTGAGCCAGGGTTGGAAGGGTTGGGAGAACCATGGGTCTTGAAATTTTGGGTTTTGATGGTGGTAGTCGTTCAGCCCAGGGGTCAAGAGGTTGAGCCTGGGCTATCCGTTCGGGATGACAGAAACGCTTTTGCGGGGGAGACTAACTTGGATTTTTGGGCTGAGTTGAAGGTGGGAGGAGGTGAAAGTGAGGAAAGGTCATAAGCAAGAAAAGACGTGAAACTGAAAGGAACGCGAGTATAATGGGAATAATAACATTCTTTGGCTATGGAAGTTGTGTGAAACCCTCGAGATAGCTGCAGTGTATGTAGGCAGAACTTGAGCATAACTGGAACTGTTGTTGAATAACGTGGTTAAACATAAATGTAGTAAAGAACGTAACCCAACCAGAGTTACCTTGTTTTGTTTTTGTTTTCATTCATGGTTCTCGGATTGCTGGTTCGTGGTTGTGGCTGTGCTCAGCTTTGATTTGGAGCATTGGATCGCTATTCAATAGTACATAGCTCTTCTTCAAACCCTTCAGAATCCCTGAATGGTGCGGTTGGAGGAGGGAACCCTTAGCGTAGCTTTTCCGAACACTTCCCATAGTCTTTTGGCTGGAGCTGATATACTTCTTTGCATCTCTTTGCAGAGTTCTTATAACTGTCATCATAACAGTACGTAACCACTTCCACTCACCGAGCTTGAAGAACTTTCACAGTCCATCATCGTCTCTACGACGGATAACTGCGCAGCTCTGTAGGTATTCTGTCATCCATCACTTCACAGGGCTCCATCCCCTTCCATTCTTGATAAACAGATGCAGCACCACTTTCACTTTTCGGAAGGTTCATCAATCCGTACCTGGTTGGTGTACAAGCCACAATCCCACCATCCCATTCCATCCCACCCAAAGCATCTGTAGGTATATGCTGGGAAAATGACACCCATCCATCCTCACCACCACCCAAGAGAAGCTTTCTCCGGGGTACGGGTTGCGTTACGTTCCTTCTGTGAGGGACGGAGACAAGAATAGCTACACATATATTGGGACTGGGAAGGGGCTAGTGTCCTCCATGTGATGGGGGAGCGCTTACAATGCCTCTACTGATCTTTCTATGGTAGAAGGCATCGCAAAAAATCGATGTGGGTAACATATCCCCATCTTCCTTCGAGCATAAGCAAGAGCGGAAGTGGCGGAGGCGTAGAACTGTGAAGTGCAGAACTCCAGGAAGAGAGATGCAGGGCTCAGGCGCGTAGAAGAGCCGCGGCTGTGACCTAGGGAAAGAGTATGCGATCTCGAGATGTGTTGATATGGGTTTTTTTTTCTGTATGATCTCTTTCTACTGGATATGGATGTGCGGATGTTAGGAGGAGCCTGTGTTTGTTTGCGAGTTAAAACACGAGGTGAAAGTTTCACTTCTATTTTCATCCATTCGTTTTGTCCTGAGAAAGCCAAGACAGAACGAACAATGAAGGACCTCAATAACGCCTTCAAACTCACGCCACGACGTCCTTGGAGCGGGGGAGGTTCGTCCGGAGAATAGCAAGTAGATTACTATAGCGGCCATTGTCGCTGCCTAGTATGCAGACGGGTTGAGGAACGGAATACCTTCCAGGGCAGCAAAGGGAGACGGCGTTGAAGCTTCGTGAAGGACTGGTGTTAGTTTAGTTGCTTCTCATTGGTCAATGGCTTTCTCAGACTTCGAGTTGCTAAAGAGGTATAGAGTGCGGAAAATGGAGCCGGCAAGTATAGAAAGGTGGCCAGTTACCGTATCGTCTGGCACGTAATGGCTACAATAGGCCAGTGTCAGTGAGGTGACTGAATTGTGTCATGTAACGAAAAGCCTAGATACTATCTGTAAGCCGGGACAGAGGGAGCAACCCGTCTGACATGCCTGGCGTACGCAGCACGCCGATATATTGAGAATATTTTTCTGACCAGTGGCGAACACAGTATAGTGTTCAACGGAAGTAAAAATAGAATCAATATCGAGGGTTAGTTGACTTCGAAAAGGGTTAATGAACATGTTGATAGGCCACATTCAGTTCCCTTTTTGCAGACCTAGAAATGGTTGCGGGTTTCTACGTCCGAGATATCTGATAGCCCCGAACTTCGTAGGGGATGCCATGGGAACGGAACGCAGATGCCACGCTGCAACGAGGTGTGTTGCATCCTTCCGGGATGTTGCTGACATAGAGGTTGTTCCCCAGCGACCGGATCTAGTATTCACGCTGCCAGGTTACATCGGCCCTCGTGAACCACACAAGGACCATGATCAAATGCTGTGGTCTCGATCCAAGATGGAAGAGCTGGACGTTGCAGCTGCTGAGCAAGGCTGGATGGATGGGGGGACCTAAAAAAAGAATCACGGTTCCTGGATACCCCACAACTTTAAAGTGTCGACGGAGGTGTTGTGAGGAAGCGAAGACCAGTAGCCTTGGTCTCGGCACGGCCAAAGCTTGGTACGACATCCTGATGAAGCGACCCTTTAAAAGGCAGACGTCCCGTTTTAATATGCGCTTCATTTATCCTCACTTCATCCGCAAATTCGTTGCAGCGACCCATGAATCTCGTCAACCTCAGATATCGGCTCCAGCGCGGTCCTTTTCGGCTCTGGACGGGAGAACCAAAACAAAGTTCAATATGGGCGAGTCAAGGGTTGAGATCTCTTTGCGGCTGGGATCGAGTCAGAGTTGAAGGGAACTGAAGCAAGTTGGTACCGGTTCGAATAGTCGAAAGGTCATGCGTTCTTGGCGACATGTTAGCATCACCACAGTGGCCAAACCAGGGGTGCCATGTATGGTGCTTTCCAAGAGCCTCCGTCTCCCTCTCCGAAGCTGAAGCTCTGGAATCTCATCGCGAAGATGAGGAGGAAGAAGTCAGCAGAGAACACCAAAGATGACAAGACAGGCTCACCTCCGACACGAGTATAAAGACGGCGGCTATCCCACGACAAGATGGACTTCTTTTTCTGCATCACAGCAGCCTCCTCTAGCCTTCTCTAGCTATCAGAACTAAGAAGCCCTCGCATCTTTCCTGAACTCCATCGAACACTTTGATACTTCCAACGATCATCTTTGACACCCAGCCAAAATGCGTTTCTCTGTCGCCTACCTCCTCCCTGCTCTCGCTGTCGCCAGCCCCTTGGGCGTTGTTCAGCCCTCTCCCGATGGCTGGGCTGATGGCCCGGATCCCAAGCAGATTCAGATCACCAGCGCCACCTTCTCTGGCAACGGCTGCCCGCAAGGCACCGTGTCGACCAGCATCTCCGCGGACAAGACGGTACGTTGGAACAACGGCACCGGTGCTGGTTGGAACAGCACGGGGTGGTTGACCTCCCTGTCCTGGAAGGCTACCAGGTATGAAAACCGAGTCTGGCGACCGATACTGATTTGGACGAACATTTAAGGTCATCACCTTTGGCTTCGATAGATTCCAGGTCTATATCGGCAACGGGTACAACCCGACAGAGAAGACCAAGAACTGCCAGCTTCACTTGAACCTCAAGGTATGTATCCACAGACCTGGATATCCGAGAGGCTAAGCTAACAAGTCAATGATGCGCAGTACCCCGGTGGCTTCCAGTTCTCCGTTCTCGAGAGTACGTACCACGGCTATGCTCTCCTCGAGCCCGGCGTGACCGGCACCTTCTTCAGCACCTACTACTTCAGCCAGGCGCCTTCGGACACCACCACCACGCAGACCACCATCAGCGGTGGCGGCATCTGGTCCGAGGGCCAGGTGTACACCAAGACCGACAAGGTCCCGACTGCCAGCTACATCTACTCACCATGCGGCTCCAACGGCATCCTCAACGTCAACAACCGCATTGCGCTCACCAGCTCCAACTCCAGCGCTATTGGCGAGATCACCGATGACGATGCCACCGTCGCTTTCACTCAGCAGATCAACCTTGCCTGGAAGCCCTGCACCAAGTAAATGGCAAAGAAGTGCGATTCCAGGATTCTGGTCCTTGGAAGTCTAGCTCGGGGAGGGGGGATGGTCGGAGTGGTCGGGTCGAGGTAGTGGCTTCTTCTGGAGCAGGATTGGGGATAGGCGGTGGTTGCTAGCATGCAGACCAGACACCATAGCCAGACGATGTCGAGTTTCCGGTGATCGTGAGGGCTGGACGTTTGAAGGCCTGAAAGGTAGCCGTTTGTACTTTGACGGATATTTGGCTTTGCGTGGGCTGGGCCTTTTCTTTCCGTTTCCCTTTCTTCCTTTTCCTCTTCTTTTCTCTCGCATTTGGTACTCGAGCTCTTGTTCCTCTTAGCAAAAGTCAATCAAGCCTTTAACAATACTTTGACTCGGTCGTTTTGGTGACTGAGGGTATCATGCCTCCGTGACGACAAGCACCTTGCATTCTGCCTTTGACGCTCTGAGCGAGCGGATAGCAGTCGTCTCATCAACGGTGGTGGTTGAGTGACATGATAATATCTTGGGTGAAAGATATGAAAAAGCGAGTTGACGTGTCGTCGTTGACGTCGGGTGTCCGGGGTTGACGTTGAAATAAAGTTCTGTGTTGCCGTTGAGTTCGAGGTTGCGTTCCAAAGATGGAAGGTGGTGCGAAACGTCAGAAACGTTGTTGACTTTGGGTGCGCCCAGTGCCTGTCACCCGCTGTCATCTGCTGTCATCTGCACTGATTGCCCGCCGGCAGGCGCCACCTGCAGAGCAGCACAGGCACTGTCAAGCGGCGGGTCACTTCGGCATTCGGGCCCGGGCTTACCTAACAGACGCTCCGCAGATCATCCCCAACCCCGGGCCATTCTCCAACTCCAACGTCCATTCTCTTCTTCTCACAACTTCCATGAACAGTTCCACCCCAATTTGACATCGACGCCAACGCCAATTTGCAAAGCACCGCCAATCCGGACTCACGATACAGCCGTGTACGGTAGCCGGATGCCTCTGATCGACTCTCCCTTGGATCCACAAGATTTTCATTGCGGACATTACCGACGAGCACCTATACCGATGGGCATTCGGTCGGCACTCGACAACTTGTTACGGCCTTCAATGCACCTTGGTATTTGCACCGTTCGACATTACATTGCCAACCAACAAAGTATCCCAACACCATGGATATGGAATATCCCATCCAGATAGCTGGGAGCCAGCTAGCTCGGTCAAATTCCGGTCCCAAAACAGCACGTGGCTGGACAAATATTGATATCCAGCAGAGCTTTTGACAGAGGCACAGCCTCCGCAGCTTTCATTAGCATTTGCTTGGCCGATGGTTCTGGATTGCCCTCGTTGCTGAACAGCCCACTGAGGAAGGAAAAAGGAAAGCAAGACATGCTAAAATTATGCCCGTTAGACGACGGGCGAGTCCACCGACTCGAGCCACGCTCCCGAGACATCAACGGCATGCTTTCCGTCAGACGCTACCAGTTTCAACCCGCCCGATCATACACCCCGTCTTTTCGCAACAGCCTAAACTCAGCAACGGCTGGGACGGATCTCTAGGACCACTTCCGGTTTGTCCTTCGTAGCAGGCTATCCTTGACTGCTTCCAGTGTACGTCATGGCTGCCCCATGTCTCATGGTCCCAGCTGGCCGGACGATCACTTCACAACCACTGTCCTCGACTGTGCTCGCTGCTTGTCAAGCACCAGCGGTTCATTGAACATATACCCAACGGGCCCTACCCCCGGAGACTTTCAGGAGACATACGGCCCTGGAGCCAGGTTTGACGGCACAAACGGGCTCCGGTTCATCAAGTCCCATACCGCTGACCCTCGCGGGCACTGTGAAGCGATTCGAAGCCATCATCCTAGCTAGCGCTCCCTGAAAGTGCGCTTCTCCGCAGTGGGCTTAGGAACAGGAAGTCAACGTCCCAATGCGCTAGAACCGCTTACCATGCAAGTGTACATGAACCGTTCGTGCCACCAGGGGTACCGTACCTGACGGACTCACGAGGCCAAAGTTGCGGAAGGGGGACTCGAATCACCGACGAAATTACACCCTTTACTAATTGTCCTACGCTCATGAGGGCACTACGATCTTCGTCAAGTTCACCATGTGCGTCACTTTACATGCGTGCCTGAGACTCGACTCGCATTGTCGAAACAAACAGGAGCGCCCCCGCGTTTTCAGTCGTTTCTTCTTTCTTATCCCGCGCTGCTGGGTCATGACCCTGGATTTGGTTGCATACCCGGCCGGGGCGTAGCAAATCTGGCGTTCCTGGGCGCAAGATTTTCCTTGTCGATACAGGAAGCATCAGAACGTTGGGCGTCGATCACGACAAGGCCATCCAATTGCCGTCACCCGCGCTGTTATCCGGGCCCTTCAGAGGTTGCAACGCGAGTGTGATATGCGATATGGCTTTGTCTGGCTTAACCATTACAGTTTTGGCGGCTTCGGGAGTCTAGTCATCCGGAATTTGACGCCGGGGGTCTTGGTTACCGCTGCCAGAACCAACATGAACGCACGGAGTGCCTCCCGCCAAGATTCCACCGCAACGTCTTTTTCCAGAGCTTCTCGCCGGCATTAGCACCGGAAGATTTGGTTTATCCAAACCAACGATTCTGGCTCAGTTGGTCGTAATGGCGCCTGCGAGTGATTTACCGGCAGTGGACGTTTGGAGACTGCCCAGCAGTTGCAACGCATTGCTAGTGAGGTGCCATACAGCGCTTGTGAGGCAGGGGAGGAAAGCCTTCACCCCAGCAGGCCTTCAACCAGATCAGGTAGGAGAGTCCGAACTGCCTAGACACTAGGTGCACATTTACAGCACCCAACCTACGCTTTGGTTGACAACCCCCCCCTTTTCCGATGTCATGATCGATGTACGCATTTCTGTTGGCTGTGATAAGCGCAACAATGAGTATTCTTGCGCATCAAAAAGCCATGTCTTCTGTCAGTTATATCATATTTGTTCCTCTCGGTCCCGAGATGGCTTCTTCGCTTTCATTCTCGTCGTTTTTCGGGTGATCCTCCGGTTGCTTGTCTGACTGGTCGACACACACCAGAGGATGTGTGCTAGGGTTCGTGATTGGGTCAAGGTCAAAGCCAGTTGGCGCCCTGGAAACATACCAAGGTACCTAAGCGACTTGGCGACCTTGAAGTAATTAGCTGGTCAGTGCTAGCCATTACACCCTTACCAGGGAGCCAGGGTGCTTACCCTCCTACCTAATCCTCTTACAGTGTGAGAGTAAGCACTGTCTTCTCTTGGAAGAAAAGACCTGACTAGCGAAGACTTGATTTGACGTTCCTTTTCCCGATCTCTGGAACTATGGCTTTGTGTCTGGATCGTGACAGCAGTTTTTCGTTGTTCATGAACTATTTGCGTTTCTTTTTTTTCCCTTCCTAACGTCGCAAGACTGCCCCGGGCCTGGCCTGACTAGCAAGCCCAGTGTCCACTTTGACACCACATCGTGTTCGCAACTTCAACAACATCCATGCCCATATGTCGTTTTGAAGTAGGGCTGATGAAGTTTGCAGTGGAGAGAGACAATAACTGGATTGTGGATATGATGGAGACCGCCAAGTACAAGAACGGGTATCGTTCCCGCTTCATTTTCCATCATTCGTTCTGATAGCTTCAGTCACATGAGCATCATATCAACTCCATAAACACAGTTGATCCGCCCCATCTCAGGAACCATTTGAGTTTCCAAGGGACCAACGACCGAAAAGTTCCATCCAGTCCAGTCACTTCTTGTGCTATCAAGTTCTGCACACACTTAGGGTTCTATTAGGAATCATGTGCGACTACATTCAGGTGAGCCTCCTCAGTTGCTTTGTCTTTGTTGACTGAACTAACAAGTCCTCGCCTCAACAGAGACAGTATGCCTGCGGTCACATGCGCTGGATAGCATCCCAGTGGTGTCGTGAATACACCATCACCCACAAGAGATGTAAACCGAACGTAGCTCACTTTGAGAACAAGTGAGTTGTCCTTCCTAAAGATCAATGTCGCAACCAAAATACTAACAACTCTTTTCCAGAGATATCGACTGTGGGGAGTGCAAGAGCAGGCAGAGGGGAGCAGTCCCATGGGAACATATGATTCGACGCGACAAGAGCCAGGTCTATTAAACAACTACAGCAACAACTGCCGAAAGAACGACACCACGACGACAACCTTCAAAAACGGAATGACTTTATGACCGAATCTTCAACTTCTTCCAGCTCTTCTTTACAACCACATCAACATTTTACAGACAACAACCACACGGTTAACCATGGGTCGTTCATTCAATTGAACAGCACTGTCGAAATCGAACATCGACATCGACATCGATTCTCAAGAACTACTGGGGCGGCTTTTTGCTATTTATTCGACATTCATCATCGTTTTCTGGGAGGGAGGAATAAAATGTTTCAGCACTTTCGACTTTTGGATTGGGGCGGCGGCGGCATACTCGTCTTTCTGCTTCGCAGTTTTGCGAATTTTCTCTTCAGGGTTTCGGCGAAAAACTTTCTGTTTCTTGGGGGCGGCCATCTTTCATCGTCATAATACCCCTTTTCAGTTTTCATTTTTCTTTTGTTTGGCTTTGGTCTTTGCGTCTGTTGTTTTTCGACGAGCTCTTTTGAAGCTCTCTGTCTTTTTCTTCCGTATGGGCTGGCTATCTGATTTCTTGTGATTTAGTTTATCTTAGCATTTGCATCTGGATCGCAGAAGAAGGGGGGATTGATTGCATTTAGCTAGATGTAGCTTGGTGCGCGGTAGCTGCTAAGCTCACAACTACATCACATATTGTACTCTCTGGAGATAAAAGGGAGTGAATCATTGATAGAAGGGTTATATCAGTGTGTTTTCGAATACCAGCATTTTCTATCCCTAAACGGGGGGGTCTCATACCAAGTTTAACACACACCATTGTAGTTCTTACTTTTAATGAACGTGGTACATTTTCCACGCATTATTCTCTCTGGATATCGATATCAAACATCTCTCCCGTAACCGACTATCTTCTCTCGTTTTCGCATCATCTTTCGCGCCTAGGCGCCCAAAAAGTCGGGTTCCATCACATATATGTCTCAGAATTCACGTGCGTTCACAACATCCGTTTCAAACCCGGGAAAAGAAATACCCAAAAGTTGAGTTTTGCCGAACCGTAAAAGTATCCGAAAGTGTCCGAACCCCGACTTACCGACCTACCAACCGACTGATCTACCGACCGACTGATTGAGAAACCGAATGCCCATACTGTACATAACAGCCGACCGATTTTCCAACTGAGTTTCCAAGCCCAACTTAACCAACCGACGACTGGACCCCGGTACAGTACAGTGTCCCAAAGACAGTACAGTTATCTCAAAGACAGGGCAAATGAGACAAGACGGAGAACATGCCGCTTCTACCACAGTATCGGGTGGGATAGCCAGTTCGGTTTAGTGAGCTAAAAAATCAAAGCTAAAATGTCTCACCTACCAACTTCCCTAGTCCCTGCTCTTTGGTCTTCGCTACCTCGTGAACCATTGCAGTGCATGACCGTTGTTGATAACCGAACTTTGATCAACAGTTCAAGCGTGGAAAGCGTTGAACTTATCGAACGGTGTCTACCTGGGGTTGGGAGCTGGGGTATTTGTCTACTTGCACCTAGTTAGGTCGCCGTTCTCAATTTTATCTTTCCTTACTTCCAGGTTGATGACTGAGGGAACGGCAATCCTATATGTTCAACCATGTCCAACCGAACCGAGCCAGTGGCTTGGATTGGATCGGCTGTGATGCTCGGGTACCTGTCCCTTACATCCCTCTCTACCTCCCACCTTTCCGCTCACATACCTAGATAGTTACTCTAGTGGGCAAAAGGCGAGCAACCTGAACCGAGCAAGCGAAGCGAGGGGCGGTACAACTTTTCCCTCATTTCCTTCCTTTCATGATCCTTTCACCTTCCTTCACGTCCTTTTACATCCTTTCAACCCTTAACTTCCTTTGCACCGCTAATGGACGGTGGACAGTGAATAGCGGACACCATTTTCGGTGTTCGGTGTTCGACGTTCTATGCGATATACAGCGGTCATCGAAAACTAAAAAAAAGTTGAAATGAGATGAGATCATAATCGAGCACTCACTCACGAGTCAGTTACATGAGATCCATCACCCATATACACTACCGGCATCTGCGCAGGAGGTACCTCCGGTAACTCAAGTTAGGTTGTCGAATGAAATGGTTACTGTACCCGTGATGAGGGGAGCCCCCCTTTTTGATGACGAAGGTGAGGACCGGGACGGGGACTGGGTTCGGTGGGGAGCTGGTGGGGAAGGTAATTAAACTCGGTGACTCGTGGTGATGACGACGAGGGACTCCTCAAATGGCAAGGTTGGTGGTTATAAGAAGGGGAAAGACGCTTCGTTTTGTTCTGTTCGTGAAATCATCTTGGTCTGTTTCTGGACTTCGTTGATAACTGGGTGTTTGGTTTGTTGACAAGTCGATGTTCAAGCTTAATGCCTGCTGCTGTTCACTGTAGCGCCGGCATGGGCTGCAGGTCCCTTGACCTGCGTTAGGTAGACTTCATGCTATGTAGACGCCGCGCATTGCTCTGGACATCCTGGCCGTATCTTTCCTTCGCCAAAAAACAAACCAAGTTCAGGAAGTCGTTTGTTGTTGTTGTTGTTGTTGAGATTGGAATGGCATCAAACCGGCATACCCCTGATTGCGTTCAGGAACGCTTTTGACAGCTTGATCCACTGAGATCCACTGTTCTTTGCCTGTCCAAGTCAGCAAATGAAAAGACCGGATTGTACATCCAGTTGGTCGAAGCCGAGGAATGGCAGAGGCCCAAAGGGTTTTTGTTACGGCATTGTCGGAGCGCTTTCCGTCGAACTTATGAACATCAAAGGAAATCGTTACCCCAATTGTCTCGAGAACAACTGCCGAGTGTCCCGCACTTGAAGCAATCAGCCGTGTTGCGTGCCTTCTTGGCGCTTCCCCTGCTTGGCCTCCCCTCCCCGGAATTTGGGGATTTTGAGTGGAGGCGGGGCCGAATGGGAAGTGGGCATTCGGTCCGAGGCCTTGCGGGTTCTCGGAAAGGTGGAGGAAGTGGGTTTCCGGGGTAGCTTTTATCCCCGGTCGACCCTACCGCTGCCCTCACTGGCGTTCCCGCTTCCACTTGTGCCGCTCCGTCGAATCCCTTCAGGTCCAGTTGGGTCCAGATCCAGTGTCCCGCTCAACTTCCCGTCCGTATTACCCAATCCCCACTGCCTCGGCCAAGAAATATGATACGATGCATGGAGGACATGATAACAAGCCGGATATCAGATATCTGGGAACGGGTTCTGAATCTCGGGTCAAGGACGGGACTTATTCAATCTCCCATCTCATCACCATCATCATCAGTCACTTTGACTTAATCCACAAGGCTGGACTTTGGGATAGATTCTCCACACCATGTCAACAACACCACCATCAACCATGACGAGCACAAGGGAAGCTTACTCCGGAGCACCTCCCGGTCATGTTCCCCTCACCAACACCTTTGACTGGTGTTTCAGTCAGCCCTTCTCGTCCGTGAACGACTACACGCCTCAAGCTCAAGTGTTAGACAAGATCGAGGATGAGAGGCCAATCTTTGTGGACAATGCTTCAGGTCAGTATTTCACATCTTTATCTTTATACTCGGTGGACTTCAAAGTTGACATATCCCCATCATACCAGACCGCAAACTCACCTTCGGTCAAATAAGAAGTGATGCCCTTGCCCTCGCCGCCGGTCTCCTGAGTCTGGGTCTTAACCCCAACGACATCACCAAACTCCCACCAACACCGACCTGCCCGCAAGGGCCTGAGATCGCGCCTGTCGTTCTCATCCAACTTCCCAACTCACTCGCCTTTGCGCCCGTGCTGCTAGGAACCATCGCCGCCGGACTAACCGCGACCCTCGTCTCCCCCGCCCTCACGAGCGATGAAGTCGCCTGGATCATCCAGAACTCGCGGCCGCGGGCCATCATCACGGCGAAAGCCTGTCTCGGCGCCATGCGCGAGGCGCTGAAGAAGCAGGAGCCGCGAGACCGGGCCTTCTTTGACGCCGTGCCCATTTACACCTTTGACGCCGCCAAGGACCACTACCCCTCTGTCTCGTCATCTTCACCACCATCTACCTCTGTCGGCAGCAGCAGCAGCAAGAAGAACAAACCACAGGACTGGAAAGTTCTCCTTCGCTCCTCCCGAACAACAGTGGTCCCCTCCACCCTCACCCCCTCCCCCTCCTCCCCTGCCCGCACAGCCGTCATCCTCTGGTCCTCCGGCACCTCGGGTCGGTCCAAGGGCGTCCTCCTCTCTCACCACGCACTCAACTTCTCCGGCGCGCACCTCTGGCACGACGCGTCCGACTACCACTCCTCCGCCCAAATCCAGCAGCAGCGCTGGCTGGGCTACGTGCCTTTTTATCATGTCTTCGGGCTCTGCAACATTCTGCTTCTGGCAGTCATGACGGGCGCGACCGTGTTCGTGATGCCTGCTTTTAGTCTCGACGGCATGCTAGCCGCCATCCCCAAGCGGAAGATCACGTACCTGCACATGGCGCCGCCCATCGCTGTCATGCTGGCCAAGGCTCCCGCGGTAGAGAAGTACGCAAAGCGCAACCCGAAGAACGGTGGGAAAAACGGGTTTAGCTCCGTCGTGGCGGCCGTCACGGGCGGCGCGCCGCTAGGACACGAGGTTGTCGTGGAGGTGTACAAGCGGTGCGGGTTTAGAGTAAGACTGGGCTACGGACTGAGCGAGACGTGCAGCACCTCGCTGCAGCGGGGAATAGGGGAGAAGGAGATGGTGGAGCAGGCGGGCGAGACGGGCGTGCCGCACTGGGGCGTCGAGGTCATGGTTGCTGATATGGATGTCCCCTCGCCCGGTCTGGTGGATGGGAAGACGAAGGCGGCGAGGATAGATCAGGAAGGAGAGATTTTGATTCGGGCGCCGACGCTGCTTAGTGCTTATCTGCCCGTGGGCGTGTTTACGACCCCTAAGGGCCAGGAGCCGGATATGGCGGTCACGAGGGAGGCGTTGACGGCTGATGGGTGGTTCCGCACGGGCGATGTGGGCACTATTAATGCCCAGGGAAGGCTGAGGATCACGGACCGGCTGAAGGAGTTGATCAAGGTGCGCGCGTACCAGGTTGCGCCGGCGGAGCTGGAGGCCGTGCTGTGCAGCAGCCCGTCGGTGGCGGATGCGGGTGTGGTGGGCGTGTATGATGAGTCGGAGGCGACGGAGTGGCCGAAGGCGTATGTGGTTCCGCGTAAGCCTGAGGCGCTGGAGGACAATAAGGAGCTGGAGAAGTTGGCGCATGAGCTCAGGGTTTTGGTGGAAAAGAGGACGACAAAGTATAAGTGGCTTATGGGAGGCGTGGTGTTTGTGAAGCAGATCCCCAAGAGCCCTAGTGGGAAGATCTTGAGGAGGGTGTTGAAGAGTGGTGGGGAGGGTACCGAGGGGGTGGAGATTCAGGTTTATCAGAAGAAGAGGAGGGGAGCTGTTGCTGCTTCGAAGCTGTGAGGATGCTGGTGTTCGACGTTTGCTGGCATTCGTACTCGATAGGAAATGAAGATTGTGGTGGGTTGTATGCTAGATCAATATTGGCCAAATGAAGTTCAACGAATTGAGAAGAGTACAGTTAATACTTTTCGAGTCCTGAATAACATCCAGTTATACCTGTCTTGAAGTGGAGGATGTGTTCACTCACTTCCAAGGTAACAAGATGCGTCGGTAGGTGGTTGGCTTGATCGGATACTTTCCAATGCAAGGATGTTCGGGCAACTCCAAACGCTGTTTCGGAAGCAGCGATGATCTGGA
This sequence comes from Neurospora sp. CHS-2018b, assembly GCA_009806015.1. NCBI lineage: Eukaryota > Fungi > Ascomycota > Sordariomycetes > Sordariales > Sordariaceae > Neurospora > Neurospora sp. CHS-2018b. The sequence continues at coordinate 1,373,082 of RAOV01000007.1, forward strand.
CTCATGAAATCTATAAGCTCTTGCCAGTATATACAGTAGTTCCCTCTCACCTCTTATTTCTTTATAATCCAACAGATGTCAAAAAGATGCCAAATCTGCAACAATCAATTCGCTGTCTATCTTGACCCCTTCATCACAAAACTCCCTGTCATCAAGGTATAAATTTTTCCGTATCACGAACTCCTTTTCCACCATCATCTATACACATCAAGCTCAAGCCTCAAAAACTAACACCACACCATCATCACCAGCAGTAACAACCCTCTCCCCCGTCTCCCCCTGCACGAACCCCAAAACACCACCGCCCTCTCCACCACTATGTCCCCTCCACTCCTTCATCAACCCGCTCACCGCCGCACCGCCCTGCACCGTCTGCTGATTCGCCGTCGCGCCACGCAGATCCCATCTCCTGACGACACCGTCCAACCCGCAGCTCGTCAGCAGCCACCCGTGCGTGCCGGGCTGCGACATCGCGCTCTTGACAAAGTCCACCTTGACGACCGACTCGCCCTCGTGCGCGCCGCGGATGTGCTTGCGCACCGCGAACGAGCGCGCACTGTCGTACACGGCGATGCTGCCGTCTACCGAGCCGGCGGCCAGGAGGGTCTGAGGCAAGGGGGAGAAGGCGAGGGTTTCGATGCCGTCGCCTTGCACGGCCAGGGAGGCGAGGATGGCGCCTGCTTGGGCTGAGGGCTCGGCGCCCGCGCCGGAGGCGGAAGGACGTTGTGAGGGAGCGGGCATGCGACGGCCGGCGGGACCGCGGATGGCAGGGGCGGGGCGGGAGGCTGTTGGTTTCGTTTGTTGGGGCTGCTCAGAAAGGCGCGGCAGACCGACGATCTTGATGTTACCGCCTGCGCCGCCGGCGGCGACGAAGTTACCCGAAGGCGAGATGGCGACCGAGTAGAGGCCGCCTTCGACGGCGAAGCGCTGGTCGGCTTCGGTGAGCGAGACGACGGTCTGGCCGTTGTCGGTGATGAGGTTCTTGGCAGCGGCGATGCCCCAGACGTCGAAGACGTGCATGGACGCGTCCTCGGACACGGTGGCCAGCAGGTTGCCGTCGGCCGACCAGGCGCCCGCCGTGCAGGGGCCTGTGTGCAGGAAGTAGGACTGGATGATCTGGATCGGGCTGGCGGCGTCGGAAGGGTCGATGGTGAGGACCCACACGGAGCCGTCGGAGGCGCCGAGCGCGAGCGTGTTGGGGAAGTCGGCCGATGGGCAGGGGAGCAGCCAGTTGATCTCTTCTGTCTCTTGCGACTCGGCGAGGAAGTTGAACTGGAACTGGTTGTTGCCCGTGCCAACGGCGTACACGCGTAGCCGGCCGTCCATGCCGGCACTGGCGAGGAATTCGCCCTTGGGCAGTGTGAAGGCGAGCGCGTTGATGCTGTCGGTATGGCCGTCGATCTCGAAGATGGGGGTGAGCTCGGTATTCTGCTGTTGGCCGGCGCTGGGGTCGGACTGGTAGCTGGGAGGGAGGACGGGGCGCGAGACAGCGGCGGATGTGTCCATCACGTAGCCCTTGCCGGGCGCGTCGTCGGCTTCGCCTTCGGAACCGCCGGTCGCGATCAGCTGTGGGTAGATGGGGTGTTGCGCAATGGCGAAGACGGAATCCTTGTGGGCGTCGAAGTAGGCGATGCTGTCGTTGTGTAGGAGGATCTCCTCGTCGCCTTCGCCCATCTCGTGGTCGTCGTCGGAGTCCATGGCGACGTCACCCTCGGCGTCGTCACCCTCGACAACCTCGTCGATCTCATCCTCCTGGATAATCTCGTTCTCGTCGTGCATGTCGTTATCCTGGTGATCCTGGTGGTTAGGATCTTGGGGGTCTTGCGGGAACGTCATGGTGGAATGTGTGGTTTGGCGCAAGGGTTATTTCTGGTAGATTGGTGAGATCGGAGGTGTATGAGGATGAATTGGCGAGGTCAAAGGAAGAAAAAGGGTATATGCAGTGCTGGAGTTGGTGGTGAAGGTGCTGGATGATGGGTATAAGAGACTTTGCGATCGCGGGCAACAGGCCTCTTCGTTATCGCGGATAAGGAGGGGCGGCTGAATAATTTTTTGCTTGATAAGCTTCGATAAATCTGGAATCGCGGGGTTCCAGGGGCTCCTCTTGGCATGTCTAGGGGTCCCTGGTCAGTGCTCGTCGCTGACATAATCGCCAAATTCATGGCGGATGAACTCTTCGAGCTTGGACTCCGACACTGGACTTTCTCTTCACGATCGCATCACATCAATGCCCTTGGATGTTTTGGATCTTTGCAGGCTCTCAGTAAACATCTTGGCGAAGCAATCGAATCATTTTCCAACACATCGAAATTTCCCATAACCGGCTAGCATGGCGTCCAACGTGCAATAGCACCTCATCCTCAACACCTGTTTGCTGGGGCAGCCACGGAAATGTGAATAGCTTCACATCTTGTGATTCCCTTAGGCGGCGGTTAATACCTTTGGCCGTTCGTGGCACTCGATAATTTTTTTGGTTATGAATGCGTCGGCGCAGGGTGGTGGTAGCTTGGCCTGCCCTTTTGGCATCAGCGGGCTCCGACAAATCGCACCTCGCTGGGAACGTTTGGTCTCTCGTGAGGGTGAACGACCAAGAAGCTGTTTGTTTGTATGCTCGCATGTCTTCCCTTAAGAGAAGAATTACCTTCAGACACACATGGCTGTACCTCAGTATCGATCGCGCATGCCTTGAGCCAGGGCCACAGCACTCGGAGAACTGACCCCTTATTCAGACGGAGGGGGGAAGTGACGTCAAAGTTGGTATTGTAACGGATCATAGCCACATCATCCGAAAACCACACAAGCAGAAGCAACACAGCTTTGCCAGTTGCTCTATGCTGAGAGTATTTCTATATCACCGCTGCGTGGTAGTGACGCGTCTGCTGTCCGCTCATGACAGGAAGATGAGGCCAGTGCTGAATAGCTCTCCGAAGAGTTCCGGAAGATGCTTCCTTCTCCTCCTAGTTGTGTTGTCTCAAGACGAGTATTCTTCCTCCTACAAGCTGCCCGCAGAGGTTCTCTTTCTCGTCTTGTCCATATCCCTATCATCAAGAAACCAAAGAGGTTCTGTTCATCACGACATCTAGACGGAACTCATCATTGCACCCACACCGACATCATGAGCCAGCCAGTAGACATCCCCAAGGAGCAATGGGCGCAGGTCATTGAGAAGGATGGCGGTAAGTCTTCTTTTCTCACCCAATTCACGGACCTACATGTGCCGTACTAACACCAAAACGCAGTAATGACCTTCAAAAAAATCCCCGTTCCCACCCCCGGCCACGACGAAGTCCTCGTCAACATCAAGTATTCCGGCGTCTGCCACACCGACCTGCACGCGCTCAACGGCGACTGGCCCCTGCCGCGCAAGACCCCTGTGGTCGGCGGCCACGAAGGCGCCGGCGTGGTAGTCAAAAAAGGCGATCTCGTGACCAACGTCAACATAGGCGACAAGGTCGGCGTCAAGTGGCTCATGGCCACCTGCTTCCACTGCACCTTTTGCCAGCAAGCCCAGGAGTCACTCTGCCCGAAGGCCCAGCTGGCCGGGTATACCAAGGACGGCACCTTCCAGCAGTACTGCGTGGCGAACGCGGCGCACCTGGCCCGCTTCCCGCCGCAGACCGATCTGGCGGCCGTTGCACCTATCATGTGCGCCGGTTTGACGGTGTACAAGGGCCTCAAGGAGTCCGAGACGCGGCCGGGCCAGTACGTGGCGATTGTGGGCGCCGGAGGCGGGCTGGGCACGATCGGACTGCAGTACGCTCATGCGATGGGGCTGAATGTGATCGCTATCGATGGCGGCAAGGAAAAGGGCGAGGCGTGCAAGAAGTTGGGCGCGGCGGCGTATATCGATTTCAAGGAGTCCAAGGACTTGGTGGCTGATGTGAAGAAGGCCACGCCCGATGGACTGGGACCGCATGGCGTGGTCTTGCTGGCGCCGCAGGAACAGCCGTTCCAGCAGGCCACGGGCTACGTGCGGTCGCACGGCACCGTGGTCTGCATCGGCATGCCGGCGGGAGCCAAGGTGAGCATGCCGGTGTTTGATACGGTGGTCAGGATGATCAAGGTCAAGGGGTCGTATGTGGGCAACAGGGAGGACACGGCCGAGGCGGTGGATTTCTTCTTGAGGGGTATGATCCATGCGCCATATAAGGTGGTTGGGCTGAGCGAGATTCAGAGCATTTTCGATGCCATGAGGGAGAATAGGATTATTGGAAGATATGTGATGGATATGAGCAAGTGATGGGACATCATGGCGCTTTCTGAGTTATCAACTCCACGCAGTGGCTCATGAAAAAACACAAGTTCTGAGACTCTCCGACCCGCCTTCTCGCTTTATGTCAAGATTACCAGGTTTACTTTGACGCAATTTGTTTTCTCGGATGTGTGACCATTTGTCCCGTCGATATTGCACATAGTGAAGAGTTATCTCCGAAGCCCGTGAAAGCAACGATGATCTGAACTCAAGAAATCTATAAGCTCTTTCTTGTATATACAGTAGTCCCTTCCCTCTCTGTCTTTTGTCTCTTCTTAATCCAAGGCAGTTAATGCTCAGAAAACGTCTTGCGTAAATGCACCGCACAAAATCCCCGCTACCTAATCTCTCTTTTCCTATCCTTTATTTTATCCCTATAAAACCCAAGCAAGCCAAGCCTAGATTAGATCCTGTTGAACTCCTTTTTCTAGACCCCCCTGATCCGTTTTCATTACAGTGTTGAAAATACGTGTTAAACGTAAGCCGTAAAAACATGGAAGCACCGCTCACCCCTGACTGGTTGAGATTACATCGGGCTGCTCGTGTGTGAGCTAGCCTCCGGGTATATTGTTGAAAATGAAAATATGAAACCTGAGCCCCTTCCCGTCTCTTTTCTGTCCCTTGCAAAGTCAAAAACTGACCAGGTGCTCACTGCTCCTGGATGGAGGACTGGTTGCCACCGGTGGTATCCTCAACCGGAGGGCAGGTGCAGAAAAGGTTCAGATCACCGTAGGCTACAAACATTTTGTTAGTCACAGTTCAGAAAGAGCAGAAAAAAGAGGCCGCGGATCACTTACTGTCGTTAACACGGGCAACGCTAGGCCAGAACTTCTTCTCCCTCAGCCACGACAGCGGGTAAGCAGCCTTCTCACGGCTGTAGGGTCTATCCCACTTGTTACCGGCCTCGCCATCGCCACCAATGATGTCAGAAATGGGGTGAGGAGACATCTTCAAGACGTTACCCTCACGGGGCTGCTTGCCCTCCTCAACCTCACGGATCTCCTCGCGGATGGCGATCAAGGCGTCAACGAAACGGTCAAGCTCCTCCTTGGACTCGGACTCGGTAGGCTCGATCATGAGCGTGTTGGCGACGGGCCAGCTCATGGTGGGAGCGTGGAAGCCGTAATCCTGCAGACGCTTGGCGATGTCGATGGCCTGGATTCCGGAGGTCTTCTCGAACGGACGGGCGTCGATGATGAACTCGTGGGCGCAACGGCCGTGCTCGTTGGTGTACAGGATGGGGTAGTGGTCCTTCAGACGGCTGAGGAGATAGTTGGCGTTGAGCAGGGTGACTTGGGTAGCCTTCTTGAGACCAGCACCGCCTGTTTCCAAGAGGTTAGCACACACATTTCACACATGACTGACACAGCTCCAAGGACTGGTGAACTTACCCATGAGAGCGTTATAGGACCAGCTGATGGGCAAAATGCTGGCACTGCCGTAGCTCGCACTGCTAACGGGCAAGTTGAGCTCGGTATTCGACATGGTCTTGGTGGTGGGCAAGAAGCTGGCAAGGTGCTCCTTGACGCAGATGGGACCAACACCAGGACCGCCACCGCCGTGGGGGATGCAGAAAGTCTTGTGCAAGTTCAAGTGGCAGACGTCGGCACCGATCTCTCCAGGAGAGCAGAGACCGACCTGGGCGTTCATGTTCGCGCCATCCATGTATACCTGTCCACCGTGGGCGTGCACGATCTGGCAGACCTTCTTGATCGCAGGCTCGAAGACACCGAAGGTGCTGGGATACGTGATCATCATGGCAGCGAGCTCGTTCTCGTACTGCTTGCACTTGGCCTCCAAGTCGGCAAGATCAAGGTTGCCCGTCTTGGTGTCGCACTTGATAGGAACAACACGCATACCGGCCATGGATGCCGACGCAGGGTTGGTACCGTGAGCGGAAACAGGAATGAGGCAGATGTCACGATGGCTTTGTGCCCGGCTCTGGAGATACTTGCGAATGACGCGCAAGCCAGCGAATTCACCCTGGGCGCCCGAGTTGGGCTGGAGCGAGCAGGCATCCATACCGGTGATGTCAATCAGCTGGTTTTCAAGTACCTTTGTGAGCCTCGAGTATCCCTCCGACTGGTCTGGCGGAACGAAAGGGTGAAGGTTGGAGAAACCGGGAAGCGTGATGAGGGCCATCTCAGCACTAGCGTTGAGCTTCATGGTGCAGGAGCCCAAGGGAATCATGGAATGCACCAGCGACAAGTCCTTGGACTGCAGATGATGGATGTACCGAAGGAGTTCCGTCTCAGAGTGATGTGTGTTGAAAACGGGGTGAGTTAGGTAAGACGAAGTTCGACGCAGGGGTTCCGGAAGATGACCCAGCGGTCCGGACTGCTTGATCTGCTCGACATGGTGCTTCAAGAAGTGCTCAAAGATCACTTGCGGGTTGGCGTCAAGGGCGTCATCTCTGCCTTGGGTCTTGAGGCTCCTCGCTGCATCTTGGAATGCGCCAATGAGGTTAATGAGATCGTTTTCGGTGGTGGTCTCGTCAACACTGATGCCGGCCGAATCGGTGGAAATGAAGCGAATGTTGATACCTCTCTCTCTGGCGGCATAAACCAGGACCTTGCCGATATGGTCTTGGTTGATGACGAGGGTATCGAACGGCACCGCCGAGCAAGAGTCATTTGGCGAGTAGAGCTGCAGCCCGCAGAACTTGGCTGCAGACTCAAGGACCCTGGCACCCAGGTTGCACCTTTCCGCGATTGCCCGCAAGCCCTCGGGACCGTGGTAAACGGCATAGAATGAGCTGATGTTGGCCAAAAGGGCTTGAGCAGTGCAAACGTTGCTGGTGGCCTTCTCTCTGCGGATGTGTTGTTCTCTGGTCTGCAAGGACAGTCTCAATGCGCGACCACCAAGACGATCCTTGGAGACACCAATCAAACGACCTGGCATCTTTCTCTTGTGCTTCTCCTGCACCGCGAAGAAGGCCGCATGCGGGCCACCAAAGCCCAGAGGCACGCCAAACCGCTGAGAGTTGCCAAAGGCGATATCGGCACCCCACTCGCCTGGAGGAGTCAACATGGTGAGAGCCAGAAGATCGGTCGCAACACTGAGAAGAGCGCCTTGCTTGTGAACAAGGTCGGCGAGCTGTTGGTGATCCAACACCTGGCCAGTTGTGTCTGGATATTGAACCATGACACCAACCAAGTCGTCGCCCAATTCCTCGAGCTTGGAGGTGCATTGGGGATCGTGGAAATCCAGAGTAATGATGTTGACACCGAAACCCTCGGCGCGGCTCCTGAGGACGGCTCTCGTCTGAGGGTGAATCCTGTTAGAGAGGACATAGGTCTTGGTGGGGCTCTTTACTCTGGATGCAGGGAGAGCATTGAGCGACATGGTCATGGCCTCGGCAGCAGCGGTTCCCTCGTCCAGCAAGCTCGCATTCGCAATCGGAAGGCCGGTCAGGTCGGTGACCACGGTCTGGAAGTTGAGAAGGGATTCCAGTCTGCCTTGGCTGATCTCGGGCTGGTAGGGTGTGTAACTTGTATACCAAGCGGGGCTCTCGAGCACGTTTCTCTTGATGACCTCAGGGGTGAGAGTGCCATAGTAGCCGGCACCGATTTGAGCCTTGATGTTGTGTCTGTTGCTTGAGGCCATAGAGTCGGCGATCCTCATGATTTCCCACTCTTGATGGCCCTGACGGGTAGGGTACTTTTTAGTCGAGAGGAACCTGACGCGGTTTTGCGGGAAGAGCTCGCGCTTCGACAAGATATCTGCGGGAATGACCTCCTGGACGAACTGGTCCAACGACTCGACAGGCGGATCCAAAACCCCAAGCATTTCCTGAATGCTGGAGTCGTCGGGACCGATATGGCGACTCGCAAAGTCCTCGCGGACGGGGAACAGCTCGGGATACTGGACCCAAGCAGTTTTGGGGATAACCCTCTTCAGCTTTCCTCTTTGCTCAGGTTCTCTTGGCTCATATCTTCTTTGCGAGGACTTTCTTGACGCCCATCGCAGGCCGGAGGCAGCCACCAGCGGTTGTGGGCACGAGATAGCAGTGGACGCCCTCAATGGCAGGCGGGCGGGCATGGCAGCTCGGAAGGCCATTGTCGAGGGCCCGACGATGTGGCCCAAGCGGCCGACACGTCCCGGAGCAGTCATGATGGTGAGCTAACGGGACTGGCCGACGAATACGGGAAATGGATCGGCGGGGAGGACGAGGCAGGCCCGGACTGCCCGGCGGAATTGGCGGATTGATAGGGTGGAGGAAGGTAGGTACCGCCGTATACGGGACAGGAGGGAAGATGGGACGAACTAAGGTATGACAATGAGGGAGAAAGAAGAGACGAGACGAAAGGGAGAAGGAGGAGAAGGAGAAGTAGGGAAGTAGTGACGGAGGAGTCAGGGAGGCGGGGCGAATCTGGACGGACCGGCCCCCGGGTATCGATACGGTATCTCGATATCTCCTACCCGACAAGGGACGGAGCTGATACACTCTCTCTCTCTCTCTCTCTCTCGGACAGGAGCCAGTCACAAACAAAACAACAGAACTGAACAGTCACGACACCGTCCACTGGAAGGGATCATGCCCCAAACCAAAGAAAAAAAGGCCGGGCGCATCCCCGTCCCGTAGAGGCAGTTCCTATGACTACTAGCAACACTAGTATGACGAGGTGAGTCGAGACGGTTGGCCCCAATGGCCGGCAATAGCAGTAACAAAGCCGCAAAGCGAAGCCGATTGTATTGATTGTAGAAAAAAAAATATGGACCAGTCAGGCCCGACACCGGTGGTAGTGACTAACGCAATCGAGGAATTCTCGGCCGATCAAGTTTGGGTGACACATTGGAATGCGGTTAGAGACAGGGAATTCATCCCAAAGTACCTTCTACTTTTGAAGGGGGTCCGAGGCCAATATCAACGGCACACGCTGCAGTGGCTGGCACATGATGTGAATAAAAAAAGAGTACGGTGAGCGGTCGAATTGAAAACGCATCTGGCTAGGATGGGACGTTGAACTTACCAGCACCACCTACTGTCTTTTATCATTCCTGTCGTCCGATCTGGGTTGAAAGTACCTCGACTGCTAGTGTTCGGCCAAGTCCTGCCACTCACTAGCCAAAAAGATCCCCAGATCTTGTCGTCCTTGTGGGGTACGGGGTAAGAGGTACAGGGTACATGCCGGCTGATGATTGACAACAGCGGCAAAGACAGTCGGGTATTCTCGGGCCGGCCAACGTCAGGGGTTACATGTTGCGCGGGACCTTCAAAGCTTTGACCACAGCGCTGCATCGACTTGCCATTCCCGATAAGCGCGCTGACTTCTGATAAGAACTGATAAGACAAGCGAGCGAAATGAGGCGGGGGGCGATTGGAAAGAACACCCCTGCGGCTGGACCCGTTCCAGCGCAGCGCGCTCACTGCGCGGAAAGCCGTTCTGGGGCATGGCGTCACTGCACGAGCCCGGCCGGCACCCCAAACAGCTGGGGATCCAAAATTTCAAGACGACCATCCATCACATCGGCCCCATCGTATCGTCCAGCAGCCCATATCGCGACCAGTCTACCAAAAGTAACGTCAACGCGACTTTCATATCAAAATGTTCGGAGGATGTAAGTGCCGTCTTTATTGATCCCACTTGACTTCGGCAGTCTTTGGCAGTCTTTGAAAAGCAACCAAACAAACAAGCACACCACCCCGGCATCGTCTACATTCCACTTGTACTGACATTTATTTACTACTTCACAGTCCAGCCCCCTGCCCTCTCCCGCGAGGAGCTCCAGGCCGCCGAGGCCGAGGCCACCTTCACCATCCAGCGCGCCGTCTTCACTGCCGTTGCTCTCTACCTCTGTTCGTCCACCTTACCTACCTCGCGGCCCTCGCCAGCTTCTTTCACTGGTCCGGCCAGAGAGCTAACAAGAAGAAAAACCTATACTACAGCTCCCTTCGTCATTGACGCCGTCAGCAAGGTCCTCTAAGTGTACAATTAGACACAAAATACCTACTAGTTGCAACAAACAGGAACAAGGAGAGCGCAGTCCAAAAATCACTTCGAGGATACGAGGACGTTACACGGAATCATCCGCCTGCGGTGTGTCCTGCATGGCTGAGAAAATGAAATGGATCAAATGATACCCATACCGGACGGGACTTCTTTCTCCCGAGGATGTACGATATGTGTCAAGACTGTTGGAGTGAAGCAAGTTCTCTTTGGACTGGAATATCTCCAGGACGCTGTGCAGACTACCGTTGAAGGGGACGACATATGAGCGCGACCGTCTACTTGTGATCTAAGCCATCACTTCAAGTGTATGCTTCAAGCGGGGGATATGAAAGATTGGGCAAAACTTGGCTTGATGTTGTCTATGACGAGTGCCTACACGGTGTTCACGTAAACAGCCAAGTTTCAACGCAAAGGGTCTCGGCGCGGTGACCGAAAAAGCCCCTCGCCAGTATGATGTATTTCCTCCTTTGCCAACCGCCAGTTCCCACACATGAAACCACGAACGCCAATACATGCTTTGTACAGTCGATCCCGTTCCGCTCCGGTCCAGCTTTTCCGCATTAAAATCCCTTAGCCATGAGCTTGGCTTTCTCAGCAAGCTCTCAAGCGGCCCCAACAGACTTCCTGATCGGTTTCTCCCCTAAGACACCTTTTCTCAGCCACAAACCCTCGCCTTTACATAGGCGCCGGGGTAGGCTGGTGTTCCTTCTCCCAGTCGTCATATTCCTTCCTGGCTTCCTCGACCTGCTTTTTGAGGTGCTGCAACTGCTTCTCATAATCCTCGAGGATCTGCATCTCCCAGTTAGCATCAAGCCAATAACACGAGGGCATGTTAGCATAAGAAAACATACCTTCTTCGCTTTCGCCTCAACCTCCTCACCAAGTCCATCGCTCTCCGCAAAACCAGGCTTGTTGATCTCATCCTTCAGATTGTCCGCGTATCCCCTCAAGATGATGAGCCTACTCCAGAGCTCCTCCATGCGCGCGCTCAGCGCCGGGTCCTGGATGTTCTTGTCGATCTTGACCAGCTTCTGCTTGAGCTCGTCCTCGTCGCTGCTCAGCGCGTACCCCCTGTTGCGCAACACCTGCACCCGCGACGCCAGCGCCAAGCACCGCTTGCTCAGCTCCGCGTGCCTCCTCCTCGCCTTGAGCGCGCGCACCGAGTGTTCGAGGTCGTGGCGCGACAGGATCTCGTCCAGGCTGGCGTTGATGGCGTGCAGCTTGTTGTTGAATTCGGTGATCACGCGCCGCTGGAGAAGCAGGCGCGCAACGATGGCGGGGAAGCCCGCGCATAGCACAGGGATGTAGTTCGGCCCTGGCTTCTTCGCGAGAGCCTCTTCCCATTCTTTGGGGTCGTCGTTCGGTCCGGGCTGGTAGAGGGGGGCGGCGTGCTCATCGACCTTGTTGTAGAGGTACGTCTTGAAGGCGCAGTTGGGGTTGGTTGGGTCCCATTTCTGGGTGATGACTTGGATCTGCTCCGGGATCGGCTTCTGGTCTGCACGCAGTCGGAGGTTAGCAAACATTGCAAGGTTGTTGTCCATCTCGTGCTCGTAGTTTGGGAAAGATGACGAGTGAAGGATTCGGCAACGATAGGAAATCGAGGAATGGTGTAGAAGACAGCTACAGGCGCAACGTACAGGTCGTCTGGCTTCCGGGCTGCCATAGAGAGCTGCCCAACTGCTGGTTCTGGGTTGCCTGCGACTGGCCGAGGATGGAGGCAGTTGGCTGTTGTTGTTGTTGCGGCTGCTGCTGTTGCTGCTGTTCAAAGCCGACACGTCAGCGTTCAGTTCCATTCAGCTTGCTCTTGCTCCAAACAAAATCCGACGGAAGATGGCATAGGGATGGCTTACCGTTTGCCCAAACAACGAAGTTCCCGTCTGAGGAGCGCCGAAAAGAGATTGGCCTGTCTGCTGGGTTGTGCCGAATAAACTCATGGTGCCGGTAGTGCCGTATCCTGGCGGAAATGGTGGTATAAAAAGCGCGTAAAGGAAGACGGCGCGTGCTGATGGAAACAACTGAAGCCCGCGAAAGAAAACAAATGCGACGGTGGGGATTCGCGGCAGTGGTTGGATAAATTGGTCGACGAAACCCGCTCTAAGTCGAAGCTTATAGGCAGGCGATCAGGTTCGCTTTGGTTGGAATAATCGAAAACGTCGTTATATCGGATACTGAGTCGGGAGACACGGTTGTCGCGATTCGCAAAGCCGTCGTTGCTGGGCAATTCTTGAAGTAGAAATTTACGGGGTTGTACGTAGACAGAGACGACGTCCACTTCTGGCTCTCACTGTGCAGGCGTTGAGGAGGTCAAAGCTCCTCTGGTCGCTTCGCTAGCGCGTTGGGTCTGTTGCGGCTCACCGAGGTCGCTGGAAGGTAAGGCCGGCGGGCAACAACGCCAAGAACTTGACCTTGCCAGCCTCACCAGCCAATCAAGAGCAATCAGCCGCGGTTCCACTCACAGCCAGGCCACTCGAGGGTAGCCGGCAAGAGGTACGACACCATCACCAAGCTACCCGTCCAAAACCTGCCCTCGAAGCCTCGATCTGTTGCCTTTGCGATCAACGACAGGCTCGCCTGAACCGACAAGATGGCTTCTCGAATTCCCCAGTATGTGACCCCCCAGCTTGCGCCCAGCTGCAGGAGAGCAATTGGCATGTTTCGCGATGCCCAATTGGCGACGGCGACTGCGATTGCGAACCATCATCACTACAGATATTCTGCGAAAACGGAAGGCTGACCATCGTCACATATCACAGGTTTAACCAGCAGGTCCTTTACGACACCACCCCCTTGCCGGACTCGATCCCCAAGGTCAAGGAGCTCGGTGCCAGTTCTGCCCCGCTTATGTCGGCCGCCTATTTCATCGGAGCCCGGTGCCGCGATTACAACGATGATTTCATGCAGTGCAAGACCGAGAACCCCGGAAAGGGCGAGTTTGAGTGTTTGAAGGAGGGCCGAAGGGTTACCCGATGCGCCCGGAGCGTGTAAGTCAAACCTACATATTGAAGATTTGGTGGAATATAAACCAGAGGGCGCGAGCCGGGGAGAGAGTCATGTCGTGGATAAGGAGTATGGGGAACATTGTGGAGACACTTTGGCTAACATGGATACGGGGTCGAACCTCTGTCGCAGTATCGCCGACATCAACAAGTCATGCCTGGAAGAGTTCCGTAAGCACTGGACATGCCTTGAGGACAACAACCAGCAGCTCTGGCAATGCCGTCCTGCCGAATGGAAGTTGAACAAGTGTGTGTTTGATAACTTGGTACGTGTCGTCCGGTATCCTTTCATCCATCGCCAGCACGGTCAGATTCGTATGGTATTAGTGCATGACTCGAGCAAGATTATTTCGGGCTCTACCTATTGTATTCACCCTGCCTTACCACATATCATCATCCGTCTCACTCACTCACCACATGTTCATCCCAAAAATGTTGTGCGATAACTTACCAAGTCTCTTCCCACCATAAAGGGTCTCAAGAAGGAAATCCCCGACCAGCCTCCCAACGTCACACCCGTGCACCTCAGAAAGCAGATGATCTATGCGCATTGGCCCATCCCCCGTTCCGCCGAGCCTTTCGTTCCCCCAACACAGGCTGGTGACAACAACAAGGCACCAGCTGCCGCTTCGTCATCGTCGTAAGCGCGAGAAGAACGCAGGAGTGAAGGGGAAGGGAGTAAGAGAAACCTGGCAAAACAACAGGACTAGCAGGAAGAACAGAACTGCAAGGAGAATTGCCAAGGGTGAAGATAATGCCCAGAAAGACGGTATGGGTGGCGTTGGTTGGTGTGGTGGTGGAGAACGGATCGGTATGGTAATGATCATAACCTCTACATACCGTCCTAGGACCTTCAGGTGAAGAATAGACAATGCAAAGCAAGCGTTTTGAGGATAGCAAGTGGGTGTTGTTTGTGTAGACGGGCATGTCATGTGGCTTCATATGACACTGGGGACAGGAGATTTAACGACACGGCAGTACACTGTACATACGTTTACCCAACCTTCGTCATGACGGACATATCTACGGCTCTGGGATATGTGTATATCATTCGGTGGTATCGGCATTCACCTAGGGTCTACTGATGAGTGTTGCGCCTCCAGGGTCAAAACCAGAACTAGGTCCCTCACCACATTCTGACACATACGACAGGATTGACAACGAACTGACAGCTCGGTAGTACACATGACCTCTACACTACGTTTTGACAGACATTCGATTCCACAAGAGAAAGGATTCGTTCTACGAGTACTACTAGTACGAGTACAACGGTCGCAACGAATGCACACGGTAAGCCCTTGCTTACATATCCCATTCTTTTCCAGATGCTCTCGGGCAAGGCGGCGGTCTCACCTTACTGTGCCTGTGCCTGTGCCATCTCTATCCGGGCTTGCCCGACTTTGCTAGTGCCTCCTCTGACACTGACACCTTGAGGTTACCTACCTTACCGTCATCAGTTGGTCCACCCAACCCTCGAACCCTCGAGAGGAACCATTAGAGTCATTGTATGGTAGTGCCATAAGGCTACATCTCACACCTCTGGGTTTTCTGGTTTTTTCCGGGTCTCACCTAGGTCTGAGTCTGAGTGAGAACAGGACAATATTATGACATCAGCCATAATCACCTCTATTCGAAAGTTGAGAACACACTCTCTCGGGAATAACATCGTGGCAGGTTATTGCATCATAGATCTTGCGAGCCGCACAAAGTGACAAATGACAGAGCGCTGTTGGTAGCATTAGAGTCGGAGGAAATACATGACAACCTATCTAGAGCAGGGCTAAGTAAAGAGACATTGGCATCGTGAAGTGTTACGTGCGTGGTCTTTAGAAAACAGACGAGAAACAAAAAGGAAATGGATGAAAAAAAAGAAAACAAGATTCACAGTAGCAGGAGGGCACTACTGCTCTCCTCGGGAGCGAACACGGAGGATGTTGTCAACACGCGCGAAATCCCAGCTTTGCTCGAAAGAAATCGCGACGTGCAACCGAGTCGAACGCGGGACCTCTTCGTAGACCGGGGGTTACGGCTGCTCATGACTGGGGATTTATCGATTGACAAAGCTCAAGCCTCAAGTGGAGGATGGGGTAAAATGCGCTTTTTCATAACGTTAGGAGGAACGAGATTCAATGGTGTGAGTGAGCTTTGAGTGTCGTATACCATCATGGTAGGTAAAATAATGTTCGAAATCAAAAAGGTATTTTGACTAACGAGTGTGCAAGATTACTTTCACCATCAGGTCTGAACAAACCTCTTCCGCTCTTTGCTCTGAGCCTCTCGGTCAGGATCATTTCCAGACCAGGGACTGTGAGTGCCCAAATAGACATCAATACCTACCCTACTATCGAGAGTCGCATTCTTAACACCGCCCATACAAATTCCATCAAGAAAAGGAAACACGAGAAGAAAAAAAAAAGACATGGGAAAAAGCAATACATGAGACTGTTGCAGCTCCAAGCCATTGCAAGTGGTTGCAAAACACACCCACCTCATCCACGCATCCGCGTCTGAGCAATGAGCACATGTTTCAATACGCGGCTGTATCCGGAGATAAGGTGCTGTATATTATCTCTCTAGACCCTCAGGCCTCAGCTTCTCGGCGTTTGGCTTTGGGAGTTTGGGGCTTGCGATGCGCCTCATTCGTCATCATCCGGGCCTGTGACTGTCAAGTATCATAGTGGTGAGCAAGTGGACATGTGGTGAGGGTTTAAGTGGTAGGGTAGAAATGGTGTAGACAGGTTTAGGCGAAGAGTAACGCTGGAAAAAGACGAAAACGGACATAAAGATGGTGTTTGATGGGTCGCTTTTTGGTTGACGAAGGGGTAGAACTCTCTCGTTCTACTTGTCTCCATCGCTATTATTATGGATTGAGAGACGACGGAATGGTAATGCAGCAGACAAAGGCAGATACATGGATATGAAGCAAGTGATGGTATTTTCAGGCCTTCAATCCTGACGAGCATCAGAGCCTCCTCCTGATTCAGCCTCATACATATCCCCCCAGCTCCCCTGTAATGGATTTCTTCTCTAGAAAGTACATGTACCTTGTCCGGTCTCGCTGTGAGAGACTGAGAAACTGAGAAACTGTTGCAACCAGAACAAGGCAAACCTCCGTTTTTTGTTGTTTCGAACAAAACCCGGAGCTGAGGTATCAGCAGTGTCAATGTCCGTGTCAGTGGCAGTTCGTGTCTTTCCTCACTAGGTAGTCGCTGCGGTCTCGGGGAGGATGGTAGGACACTGACACTCTGTGACACCACGACATGACCCATAGCGCTGTTAACCCTCGGTCCCAAACAATGGTTGTTGAGAGCCTACCACGACTATGTCATGGTCGTGGTCCCCTTTGATGTTGTAGTCCTCACCACCTACCTAGTCCTTCCGTCATCGGTGGCTACGTAGATTTGGCTTGACTGACACCTTCCCCGGGGCTTCCCATCCACTTTTGTGTCTGTAGATCCAGCATATGAGCGATACCATGATCTTCTTGAAGGGTTTTGGTGTAGCCTGCTTTCCTGTTGCCTGTCACTTGTCAGTCATTCAGGTTTGTGCGCCCTGTAAGCTTGGAGAGGAAAGAGTTCCGCGTTGGAATACAAGGGACCCCTTCCACTTCCCCTTTTCTACCCCCTTCCAATTTTTACATAGGCACAGAAAAGTACGTGAGCTAAGAAAGGTAATCATCACCGGGAGAAATTCTATGGAACCCAGAAGGGATTGTACACTACCGCACGGGCCCTGCTGTCTGCGGCCGTTTGGTAACAGCTTGCCTGCGTGTGACATGTAAGCAGGTAGGTATTCGGAGAGTTCCCCCCCACCAACATGGAAGTTTAGACGGAAATGCCATCTCTTGACATTCAGGGGCTGTAGAAAGATAGACAGAGAGACAGACAGGCAGGAAATGGGACTTCGGCAATGAAAGGCAAGTACATGAGATATTTCTGTCGTGTATACCATGGCAATACCGGTAGGGCATACTATACAATCTAGTGCTGGTTTGTTTGTTAGCTTAGTACTTAGAGGTACTCCTAGTATACTGGACGAGATCTTTTCCGAATTGTCCTAACCCTGATAAGAATTAAATGAAAGGCATCAACAAGATCCGATACGGTGTATTTTATTTTGGAAAAAGCATATTCGAAGTCAAATTACACTTTGGTCGAAGAACGAAAGGCATCAATAAGATCCATTACGGTGTATTTTATTTTGGAAAAAGTATATTCACAGCATGAAAACGCCTAGGGAAGTTGACCCGAGGTCTCGAGCTAACAAACAAACCAGTATTGGACTGTAGGTCCTCGGAGTGGATGTTTTTGACAAGATGCTCATGCAAAAGGGTCTGTTTGCATACTTATCGACTCAAATTTTGGGATTATCGCCAGAATAAAGCTCTTGCAGGCGGGGTAGAAGCGGCTTTCAAGGCAGGTAGCCGCTTTTCTGGTCCATAAGAGGACGTCGTAAGGGTGTAGATATGCAGGTCCTGCCGAACCATATTGAACTGCCAACCCTGCGGTAGACGCACTGGACGCTTAACAACAGTATCAGCACGTGGGAGTTGCGCCCACCAGGGCGAGATGCGTTTCTCCTCCGCCAAGGGCATCAGCAATTCCAAGCAATCTATTGACTTCCTTTCAGTCAAGAAACAGAAAGCGTAAGCGGCGGCCTCGGCATTGTCATAGTGGCTTTCTTGTATGAGCTCAGAAAGGTTCAGGCGAGATTGATAGCCGCAAATTTCGCCTGTGGTCAAGGGGTTTAGAGACACTGTGTTTCGGGAGGAGACAGAGAGCCGCTTGGCATATTTACACATGTGTTTCTTGATGGAGGGCAAGTTTGATTTCCCAGGCTGTGTCATCGGAATAATACTAAGGCACTGCAGTCATGCTATTCATGATAGTAGCCAACCAAGGAGCATTATGGCTCCTGAGGAGTGATAGTTCCTGCAGAGTGCCGATGAAAGTCCTCTCCAGTTGGCTGTGGACTCTCACGCAACACTTGCTCGAAACGGAGGACTGGAGAAGAAGTTTGTTAGACATGGCCTCACAATACCCATTGATTGCCCGTTCTCAGAAGGTCCTCATTGAGGGTCCGGGGAACAGGAGGCCTAGCCCGGCACCACAACTCAACCCAGCAGTTTGAACAGTAGCGGTAACCCTCGATCTCAGTTTGTTTTCGTAGACTGTGTGCTCCAATCCAACAACCCACACAGTCTATTGTTTTCAGATCTGGTCTCCAAGACTAATCCGAGATCATTGCGGGGTGTTTTCGTGATTCTGCGAGCATCCGTCTGCCCGCCTTTGCTCATGAAGGACCATGTGGTGGCGTCAAGGCTGTGGAGTACAACGGAAATATTTTGAATACGAGTTGAATTTTCGAGTTTCGCACTTGAAGCCGTCATCTCCGTTATTGCATGAGTGAGTTGGAGTCTTTCCCTTCCTGTTTTATTTCTTTTTCTTGAAGGATTTGGAGAACTTATAAGTTGTGCATGGGTACCCAAGCACTTGGTCAAGGGCCTGTGCATGTCTCGTGTGTTCTGGAACTTCCAAAACTCTCTGAGGGAAGATCAAACTCCACGACGCGTACGATGTACAAAACAGGATGGGGTTGATGGGCACAAAGAGCCATTGCCCTGGGAATTACCTTCTTGCTTTGTCAAGGAGCCAAGAAATACAACCCGGTTGAGTGGGCGTCAGCTCATCGGATCTCCAGCCAATTGGCGGGGCCGGTTCAAGGGCGGCAGAGATGAAACAACAAAACGGAGAAGCGCATCTGGAGCCGAGTGTTCCTCTTTCCAACTCGGGCAAGATTGGATAGGGGTTCAAAATGCGAACACGATCTCCAACTACGGGGAATGGGGGAAGGGTCCACAGAACGCCTTACGTATCTGACTCCGGATCGTCGAAATCGAATGAATGAGGATAACGGATCATGCGGGTTTACCATGTTGATGGGGAAGAAAGGTCGTTGTAGAAATGATGCAAAAAAGGGACGGATAGGTAAATGCTGTTGATCTCGGAGATTTTTGAACGGTGTTGACCATCGATGGCGGGTGTTAGAGGTGTGAAATATGTGCTCTACTTGGTGAAAATAATGGTACTTACCCAGCGTTGATAGAGCGGGTTGGATGAACAAACTGAAAGAGACGGGACGAACAAAAGCGCACGGTCATCCATCGCAGCCGCCTAAAACCCAGTACGGGCAAGTACACCCAAGCGGAATGCGGGGAAGTGATCCCTCAATAATGTGCTGCAGGTGGTGACTGTATATTGACGATCAGACAACATGAAGTGGAAGATGGTTCATGGCTCTGTGTTCAAAATAGCCGGAAATAATGTCGAAACAAGTCCCATAAAAGGCTGTGGTGGTATGTGTAATGCTTATTTTGAGGACAGAAGCTTCCGAGCATCTTAGAAAGCTGACTGCATGCTTCAATGCATTGCAGCATGTGGACGCGCGGCGCATATCCTGGATGCGAAAAAATTAAAAAATCAATCAGACTTGATGTCGTCGTGAAATGGAAGGCGCGAGATAGGCAATGAGTTCAAGAACCTTGGCCCCACTTTCCTTTCAGGCGTCCATTCCCACGGGTCCTTCCGCCTTTTGATTGTATATGAATCTTGGTACGCACGTACACGGCCTTTGATGCCTGGTATTTTCCGCTGCAGATCAATCGCAATCTTTACCACTCACCAAGACCGGCGCATATGTTATAGTGGGGCCTTGGGATATTGAAAGGTGGGTTTCACGGATATCTGGGCACCTTATGAAAACAAGCCCATCACCGCAGCAACAAGCGGAAAGATATCAAGAACAAAAGTCGTTCAAGAGTGGTGGGGATGGATCGAAATTAGCGCCGTTTCAGCGTGGATTGGGGCACCGATGTGCGGGTGTTTGCAAACCCCTGTCATTTCTAAGCGTGCTCCTGTCCACTTCCGCAGAGAGCCCCACTTCTTCCTGCAGGTACCAGATTGGCTGGATTGGATGACGACGACCGGGATCAGGAACAACCACAAGGGAACTGCCCAGGGGCGGCTCGTGGAGCAGCAAAAGGCATGAACCACCTCGGGCCAGCAAGGGCCAACCCCGCGCCTCTGTTACGTACTGAGGTGGTGTCCTGCGATGCGCTGAAGATCGAGTCGAGAACGAGTCCGCCCAGTAGGCCGCGTCGGAGAGAGTCTGGAGTGTCTGGGTCAGGTCGTCTCATGAAAGAGCGCACAAGCGAACGGGACAGGCCAAAGACGGAGCGTCATCCGCCTCGCCCAGACGCATGGGACGAACTGTGAGCGTTTAGCACCTTCGGGGAAGACGAACCAATTACCGCCCCCGGGTGAGCATCTTCTGTTGCACCTGAAAAGTCCATGTCTGGGGGATTTACCCTGGGATCAGAATACCTTCCTTTGTCAGGTAGGTTGCTGTCGACCACTTCCATCCGTTCCCTCGCTGACGACGGCCTAGAACCTTCATCGTGTGTGTGATACCCGCACGCCTGCCGGGCGAAAATGGTCATCCAACGCAACCTTTTACAGAAAGCTACACATGTGCGGCCATGACAAATGACGGACAATCTCTCACAATCAGTGCCAGATGAGCAGACGAGCATTGTAGTATATGAAGTCTTCTTTGCCCCAGGCGCCAGTTGCCACTTTCACGGGCTTCCTGGCTTCTCTCAACGGCTTGTGTGTGCCGATGACATGACGGTTCTCGCGACTACGTGCCTTGCGTGATGCCCGACATTGCATTTCCCATATTGTTGATGAAGAGGATCACACTCGGTGGATCATCATATCATTGCCGTCACTTGTCTACACTGTCAAACTGATCACTGGTGACGTCTGTCCCATTTTGCGACCAAATTAACGCCCCGCAAGGTACCTTGTACCCCCCTCGAACCGTGCCTGAAATCCGAAAAACCAGCGGCGGTTTGATCAAGGGGGTCGACTCGGTCGAGTAGTCAAACGGCCAGGACCAACTTGCTGGGATTTGGTCACCGCGGTCACTGCCAAGCCCTCGCTTTACCCTAACACACGCGGCGCTCCTTCCATCTTAACCCAGGGTCCCGTTCGTTAGCTCCGTCGCCTTGCCGGGGGTTGACGTGGTAACAGTCGATCCACCACTTCCGCAACCCGTCTCTTTTCTTCTGCCTGCGCGCACACCCCCCAGTTGGTTTACCCTTCCATTCTCTTAAAACTTCTCTTCGCCACCCCGCCTTCTCTTCTTTTCTCTCTCACGAGAACTTCATCAGGCTCAGCTTGTTCGACGCTCGTCAGCCAACTTTCGTTCACTCCTTTGAACCCACCGGCCTGGTATTTGCCCGCCTTACATTCCTTTTCCCCCTCCACGCTCATTTCCGGATTTTTTGGACGACGGCGTTGTCCTCTGAAACCTCTATCTCACCTAGATCCGACCTCGACCTCGTGCTTGTGGTGACCTTTCGTGGACCCCGATCGAGACAGACTGCCAAGCAACCCTCTCTGTCTCTCGACATTGTCACTCCCTCGACCTCACAGTCTGTCTTCTGAGTCGCCTTCTCGGAGAAAGAGAAACCAGCCGGCTGTTCGATTTCCGACAACCGACCCAGTTCTTGTCTCACCCACCGCTCACTTGAGCACACGATCACAATCGACGTCCTTGAAGGATATCGATTATCGGTAACAGCAGCGCTGCCACCAGCTGGATCTGACTACATAACCCCCCGGATATTCCATCCATCAACTCAAGGGTCCGCCCGTTTGAGAAAAAATAACCTCGTCGACAACATCGACTACAACTGAAGGTACGTGACTGTTCAGCCCTATCATACCCACCTTGTTCTTTGTTTGGTGGTTCACCCCTCGTTCATCCCATGGTGCACAACTACTTTGTTCTCGCAAACAAAGGCGGTCCCGCGTGATGATCCGTACCCCGAGTAAAGGGTCTTGCATGGGGTCGATGTCCCGGGGGACATGGGAAAACAAAAATTGTTTCCTAGCCTGCATGAGGATGATTGCACTTTTCGTTGGATTTTCGAATCTTTATCCTCTTCAACAACTTTGCCAACATCGCAACTGTCGATCCTTAACATTCACTTCACCACGATCCTTATTTCTTCTTTTTGTCTGGGCCGTTAAGTTTGTCCCAGCATTCTCTTGCACTCATCTAACTTCATATCACCACAGACTCACAATCTTCTCTCCAAGCGATTTCCAATCTGCAAAAATGAAGAGCTCTCTGATTCTCGCCGCTTCTGGCGCTCTCATGGCCTCGGCCAGCCCCGTTCTCCAGGACAGACGCCTCCACATCACCACCAAGGTTGTTGAGGAGTGGGTTACCGTTACCGTCACTGCGGGAGACGTGCCTTTTGCTACCGCGAACGCCTTTCACCAACACGGCCCCGGCCGCCCGGTGTATTCTGCGCATCCTCAGGAAGCTTCCACGACCACGGTCCAGCCGACTAGCCAGGCTCCCGCTCCTGTGCCGACCCCTTCTTCCAGCAGCATTGTCGTCGCTGCCCCGCCCCCTGCTCCGGAGACTACCTCGTCTACCGTCATCATTGTTCCGGTTAGCTCCAGCACTCAGCAGCCCGCGCCGACTACTGCGCCTGCCGTCGTTGCTGCACCTCCTGCTGCCACTAGCACCAAGCAGGAATCTGCTACTACCAAGGTCGACTCTCCCGCGGCCCCTAGCGGTAACGACTACGCCAGCACTCTTCTCTATCACCACAACATCCACCGCAGCAACCACTCTGCTGGTGCTATGACTTGGGGAGAGTCCTATGCCCAGTATGCTCAGGAAGCTGCGGCCCCATGCAAGTTCCAACACGACCTGTAAGATATTCTCTGACCATATTTTTGATTTTCATCGTACTGACAAACCACAAGGACTCCCGGCGGTGGTGGTTACGGTCAAAACATTGCCATGTGGGGCTCTACCAACAAGCAGACCGTCCAAGATGTCGGCGCTGTCAAAGCCGGTGCTCAGGCCACAACTAACATGTGGTATAACGGGGAGCTTCCCCTTTGGCCTGCCTCCGACTATGGCAAGGAGAATCCGGACATGTCTAACTTCGAGGGCTGGGGCCATTTCTCTCAGCTCGTTTGGAAGGAGTCCAAGGAGCTTGGCTGCTTTACCCAGTTCTGCCCCCAGGGTACCATGAGCCCGCAGATGGACGTCTGGTACACTGTCTGCAACTATTATCCTGCCGGTAAGTTTTATTTATCCAAGAGCAACTTACAGTCACTAACACTCTTCCCAGGCAACATGGGCGGTGGCTACGGCAAGAACGTTGCGCCTCCTCTCAGCCAGGCTCGCGTTGTTGCTTAAACACACCCCGAAGGCTCGCATCTTCGTAGGCGGGGGTGATACTATTTGCTCTGGCTACACCGTGGCCACACTCCCGCCAAAGCTCCCCTTGTAGTAGGGTGTGCACATGTACACAGATCCCCATTAACGACATCTTTGTTTCGATTTACTTCCCATACGCCTGGAGCGCGCAAATCATGATCAGTTTTCCTCTACTAGGAGGTCTGTATCTACATCGGCAGTTGCGCAAACCAGCATGCACCGTCCAGTCATGGAAACACCTGTTGCCTCCGTTGGCAACGTAGAAACGCCATACATCTGGATTCTTACGACGACATGACATTTCGGTTTCAAAGACAAAACAAAGACCACCAAAAGGCTATCACGGGAAACATTTGGAGACAAAGGGACCGGTATCATGGTGGTATCTGCATTATTTTCTTTCTTTGGGTGTTGAATGTTATTGGCTCGCTACGTCAACTGGCTGTAACATTCTTCTTTACCCTGGTTCACTTCTTGAACATTGATCTTTCCATGTTGTACGTAAGAAAGCTTCGATTCTTTGATTCAGTTCTTTTGGACGTCGGATATCTTCCGCTCGTCTGTTCGGCCTGGAGTCTTACCTTCGTCATTGTCAGAGGTTTACTCAAGCTCGAAGGTATTTTTGTGGAGGATTGCTTGGTTTGGTAGATATTGTCGTGCATGGTGCGCTTGCGTGTTGGTCTCGGGGCAACCTGACCACGGCGTCGCTGAAGGCATCATGGGTTTCTCGGAGCCAGGACCAAAAGGTCCTCATCCAGTAGACATAGACACCAATACAGACCAAGTTCACATAACATATTGAATGCCCAAGTAGCCCTGAGAATGATTCGTAAGGTATGATTCTTTATAAACAAGTTTCACTTCGACTCTGAACGCCCGCCCGCAGCCTGCCCCTCTGCTCTATATTCTAGGTAACGAAGTTACCCTCAACCTTTTTTTCTTTTCCTCATCTCATAGTCCCCTAGGCCCAAACCATCAGTCGTATCATAGAGTAACCATTTCATTTCATTCCTCTTCTCATCCCAACTGCCCAACTGTGCCCGTTCTATGGTCCAAAAAGAGAAGCTTTTCTAGGTAGGCGCTTAGGTTCTTTTCAGGTATATGTAATAGCGAAGGATAAAGGGAACCCTTTCTTTCTTCTCGTGCTTCCAATGAGTGACTGCCTCTCCCCTATCCGATGCGTAGCAACCAAGAGAGAAATCGGCCACTCCACTACCCGGACGTTCATCAAGGAACGTTCGACGACGAGGATGACACGACGACAACGATGACATCGACATCTACCACATCCTATCTTGTTTATGCGGAGCCTCTTCACTCAACCTGCTTCTCACACCCAATCCGTCCGAGCAGTTCCTTCCGATCACTATGACCGGGCAGACTCACGCCCGTGGCCGTCACCCCCGCGCCGCCGCGTCTTCTCTCCGCCCAGTTCTTGAGGTCGAGCTCATCAACGCCAACCTCCTCCGCCAGCGCGTGAGCCTCCTCGTAGACAAACTCAGACTCCTCCTCATCATCCTCAGCATCAACATCTTCACAGCCCTCATCATCACTGCGCGTGTCGTCGGCTCCCTCGCCCTTGAGCACGCGCGCCGCAACGCGGATGATGAGCGAGAACCACATAATAGTCAACGCCTGCAAAAAGAGCAGCATCGAGAGGAAGGTCCACTTGACCGTGTCGTCATAGCAAACCAGTCCGTCGGGGTTCCAGAGCGGCTCGAGCAGGTAGAGAGCCCCCTTGTCGGCGGGCCGCTGGAAGGGACCAGTAAAGTTGCCGGGAACACCGGAGAAGCAGCCGGACGGAATGATGGAGGACGAGTGCGCGTAGACGGAGTAGCAGACCGTTAGGAACAAAACGTGGCGGGCGACGAACCAGGATACCATGAAGACGACGAACATGAAGTCGCAGGCGGTGGAGTGGCCGAGGTATTTGAGGCACTTGGCGAGCTGGAAGTGCGGTGTGGTGTTAGTATTGTGATGTGCATGTTGGCGGTGAAGAGAAAAACCTACCGGAAGGAACAAGTCCACAACGTCCATCAGAACCAGGATAAGGTTGCCCACGCGAGTGTGGCCGTATCTGTAAGAGCCGTAGATGAGGCAGATGGTAACGATGTGATGCGTAAACATCTGCCAGTGGTCCTTTCTGCGCTCCTCAATGTTGATGACCAAAATCTGCTGCAGCCAAAAGGCAAGCTGGGCAAGCATGTATCCCTTCATAATCCCGGTGAGCTCGCGGTTGGGCCAATTCGTCCAGAGCTCTCGGAGGTTGAAGAAGTGCGGTGAGTGCCAGTAGATATACTATATGAGAAAAAAACATGGCTTGTCAGTCCCCAAAACTTGTGTGTTCACCCGCTGCTCGCGCCGGAAAGAAACGACGGCAGACGGCAACAGGGCGGCCGAGCAAGCGACGCCATGGCATGGGAAGAAGGGAAAAAAAACATACGACACCGAGAGTCCAGAAGACGCTGTAGTAAATCAGGAGCCAAGCCTGTTCGCTAAACCTGGTGATGTCCTTCCTCTTGGAAATACCCTTGGACTTTGCGTACGGCGCGAACAAGTATTCCAATGTGGCGGCGCGGAGGCCGGTAAACAGGATAATGCAGAAGAAGATGAGGAAGCCGTCATCCTTGCCGAGGCCATATTGTCCGGTCGTTGGGTTGTAGTACGAGAGCGTGAAGTACTTTCCGGTGTGGGAGCGGGCGCGAGGCATACATCCATGGGCGAGGAAGAGAAGAGCGAGGAGGTTGAAAGCGAAGCCTGGATAAAACAGAGAGAAGTTAGTGTTTTGCTTGCTGGCTAGACAGTGTCTAATGTTTCTAAAGGGAAATGTTCACTTACCGATCTGGTTCTCAACAAACCAGCGCGTTAGCTGCTTCAGAGGGCCCTCGCCCTTCCTCTTAACGCGACGAACAAGAACGATGTTTTCGTTGCGCTGCATGTAGAGGGGACCATTCATATTCTTGGGGTTGCCAGACTTCTCGCGTTTGACAGTCCTCCGCTGAGGTGGGAGAGCTGCGCTGCTGCTGCTGGTGACTCCGGAGGAGGGAACGGCAGATGTCGCGGTATTCCGCCTCACTCGCTGGTCGGGGCCATTGCTGGGGCTCTGGGTATGGGAATCGCCCATGATTCAAGCTTGGAGCTGGCGACGGCGCGCCAATTGGTTCGCTGCCGGGTAAACAACTGAAGAGCAGTGGACTGATGAAGCCTGAAAGCGGAGGCGGCGGTGGAGCTGGGCGCAGCTTTCAGAAGCTCAACGATGGATTCGACGGGATTCTTGGTGACGGATACAGCACAGGCCGGGGAAGCGCTGAGTCGAGTAATCGAGTCCGCAAGGTGGGCGACCAGAGGGCGGAACCGGATCCAGAGACGCGGGCAGAGGAGGGGATTCCCTGTTCTGTCGAAGAACTATGCGCCGTGTTGCACAATGGGATAGCGAATGCGATACAAGCAACCACAAAGAGACACTGTTGTCGCCGCCAGCGTGTCTGGTAGTATAGCGAATGTAAACAGGAGGGAGAAAGTTGGGATGGCGCGAGGAAGGATGAGCAGGAAGAAAGTCTGGACAGCTAGACGAGAGCAGGACGAGCCCCGAGGAGGAGGGCTGGGCTCGGCGTGGTGTGGATCAAGGAGGGCCAACCTTAACAATACCGTATAATCTCTCGAAATTGACTTTCGGGTAAACACTGTAGAGGCACATATATGCCATTTTTCTGCCCGATGCGCTGCACATGTATGCCCGCCAACTTGGGTGGGGGAGCTGTGTTGCCACCCCGGAGGTCTGTAAATTTGAATTCTTTTGCCCTGTCTTTTGTCCTGTCTTTTTCCCCTTGTCTTATAGAATCGCTGGAGGGTGGGGCTCCAGAAATCACAGTCTTTCACAGAGGGTACGGTTGGCACATATGCTGTACTATATGCTTATTTCTGTACGTATCTGTGCGTGAAAAGTGTTTACCCGAAAGTCAATTTCGAGAGATTATACGGTACAATCGCCCAATGTTTGGCGATCTTAAAGAGGGAAAAGGAGGAAAAAAGACTGCGGGCACGAAACGAGGGACGGGAACAGGGAGGGGGGGGCCTAGGCGTTCGTAGTCTCTTTTGGCAACGGTACAACTCTAAAAGCGGCAATGGACACCGCGGAGACACCACCTTTCAACGCACGATGACTGGCGTATGCTTGGGCGGATGTGTTTGAACTTTTTGGATTTTGGCCAGATGTCAACCCAGGCCAAGTGGGAGGAGACAAGGCGATCCCACCAGAACAAGGCCCAAGGCGGTGGGGGGAGGGGAGGGGGAGCGGTGGAAGGCGAGGGTCTGTCACGTCCTTGTCGCTTGTCTGGGGTGAACTTCCCAATGTTTTTTTTAAAAGGGGAAGCTGTCTTGGCAACTTTTGGGACGAACATGTTTGAAGTGATTGGATCGAGCTCCATCAAAGCTCCATCTTTTTTTGGCGGCATTGATGCACAGACAGCAACACCACAGCCTAGGAGCCGAGGGAGCCAAGCTCGCAGAACCCAATGGCGGGGAAGCATGGACCCTTTTTTGCCAGGTTACCTAAAATCCAGGCTCGTGATACACAGTAGGATGCTGTTTGAAAGTCATGAAAAAGCAGAATGTCTTCAAAATGTCTTCAATGGGAAACTTCTTCCTTTTTCCTCTCTGGCAAACAATCACAGCCTTTGAGGTTGGCTGCATGGATGCTTCCCGCCCCTCCTTTTCCTCCACCTCACTTCAATGCTGGCTGGCTGCTGCAGTGCTTGCTGGCGGCTGCTGAATGCACCTTTCCTCCGCATCCCATCCCACACATGTGCCACCAGACAGCTCCATGATACGACGGGAGGATGGACTTTGCTGCCGTGCTGTATGTGTACATAGTGTACACTGCCTCTCTTTATGTTAGAAAGTTTGTTTACCAGTGATCCATTGAAAAGAGAATATGAAGCATTGATGCCATTGACAAGTAGGACAAGGTAGAGGAGTTGCGTTCTCCATCAGATGATGTCTGCTGCGGACGATATCTTGAAACCTGTTGTCGATCCAGTGGATGGCGACTTGGCAATTCGTACCACAGGCGATTCTGTTGAGTTGTCAATTTCCTAGAACTAGTGTGAAAGTTGGACAAAGCGGTCAAGGATCAGCCCAATACCAAATCTCCAACCCCTATCTTTACTCGCTGTATTCTGTGAGCCAACCCTTAACAGGATGCAGGTAGGTATCCAGGCGTTCTACCTGGAAGAGCTTGCATGAGGTTTCGTCGAACGTGATTTGCTCTATACGTGTCTCACATGGGGGCTTGAGGTTAATTTAGACTTTTCTGGGCTACCGTTCGTCTGAAATACCCTGAATATCTAGGGTGTCCGTCAGTGGTCATGTATTTCACAGACACCACCAGACACAAAACTCAAAAGACTATTGAATAGCGCAATCGCAATGGCAGAAGCAGCAGATCAAACTCAAGAACTCATACTTGTAGCATCCAATGACTCTATGTAGTACCACACACGCTACAATCGCAACGTCGTTGAACTTCAACTTCTCCTGAAGTTGCCCCCCACCACCTTGCAAAGACGGGACCGATATGTAGGACAGAAGTCAAAAAGGAACCCCTTTTCTGTACCGCGCTGCACGCGCTTGGCACAGGCAACCCTAACCCTTGTCAAGCGCTACATCCCGCACCTTTCTGAGCGCGGTGAGTCTCGAGCGCGTAGATTTGCATGGTCCAGATTTCTTTACAGCTCTTGGCATCTTTGACAGGCCACCAACGTCGTCATCGCAACCATCACCAACCGTCAACTCCAACAAGATTCGCGATCCCTCGAATTCGGCGCGTCACCCGCAGCGCACACGGGCGCATTTGAAGTCTCGAACGGCAAAATCGCATAATCAGATAACTGCACGATTATTACCCATTATCGGCGAAAAGAACGATTTCTTCAGCGCAAACAAGGGAAAAAGGAAGAACAGTGGAGGAAACCGGCGAAAAAGAATAAAAAATGAACCAAATCCGTGCCATCCAAGCCCTCAACAAGCGCGAAATCGAAGCCGGCATCCCGCCTGAAGCCTCCTGGCACGTCGACTACCGCGACACCGCCTTCGTCTACTTTGGCGGTCTTCCGTATGACCTGTCGGAAGGCGACGTGATCACCATCTTCAGCCAGTTCGGCGAGCCCGTCTTCCTAAAACTAGTGCGCGACAAGGAAACCGGTAAATCTAAGGGTTTCGGCTGGTTGAAATACGAGGACCAGCGTAGCACCGATTTGGCCGTCGATAATTTGGGGGGCGCAGAGATTGGGGGGAGACTGATTAGAGTCGATCATGCGAGGTATAAGATAAGGGATGATGAGGACCCGGAGGAAGGGAGGATTGGGTGGGAGGATATGGTGAGGAAGGAGAGGAGGGAGAGGGGGGTGGAGAGTGATGAGGATACCGCGGGTGAAGAAGAAGGTGATGAAGAGGAGGATAAGAAGCCGAGGAGGCCGATGCTAAAAGAGGAGAAGGAGCTGCAGTTGCTGATGGAGGGTCATGATGATGATGATCCTATGAAGGAGTTTTTGATTGAGGAAAAGAAGAAAGAGGTGGAGGAGGCGCTGAGGAGGGAGAAGAAGAGGGAGGAAAAGGAGAGGCATAGGTCTAGTCATAGTCGGAGACACAGGCACGACAGAGACAAGGACAGAGAGAGGGAGAGGGATAATCGCCACCACCATCGATCACACCGGTCACCGAGGAGAGCTGAAGACGTCGACAGCGACATCAGAGGCCGCGAACACGACCGCGACCGCGAGCGCAACGGGAGTCGTGATGACCGTCCTCGTTCTCGTTCTCGTGATCGCAAAGACAAGGGCAGGGACAGGAGCAGAGACGATCGGGACCGTGATGCCGACAGAAAGAGGCCAAGGTCCGAAAGAGAAGAGACCTCCCCGGCCGGCAAGAGAACAAGACGCGACAACGTGGACGACGACGTGAAAATGAAGGACGCAAATCGCAACGACAGGCGGTCGCGGCGGGATTCCTCTAGGGATAGAGACCGAAACCGGGAGAGGGAGAGGGATCGTGACCGGGAAAGCCGCCGCGATCGGGACAGAAACACGGACAGGACCCGGGACCCGGACCGGGACAGAGACGGAGAGAGACACAGCAGCAAAAGACATGGCGACGAACGCGATCCTACCGAAGATCGTGAGCGCCGTCGGCACCGGGATCGGGAACTGGAAAATCGGGGTCCCAGGAGCAGACCCAGGAGCAGAAGCAGGAGCCCACGGCCGACGTCTCGAGGGTAGACGGCGAGACTTTCGACTTTTGCTCACCTAGGTGGAGCGGTTGAAATATAATTACGCTTGGTCGTTGAAAGCATTCTTCACGATTATGCCACGTCAGACGCTTGCAACTGGGATGACTCGGTGAGTACAACACTGCTCTGTATTGCCGTGTCTAGGTCAAGCTGGTATTGTTGAGAACGTAGCCTCTAGGGTGTCAATCAGCGATTTTCGCTGAAGTTGTGGCTTGCTAGCGTAGTAACATAAATACATGGATGATATTGCGTATTTTGACTATGTGTACTCGCTTCCCTAATAGAACGCCTCAATATGCTCGTGACGATATACAATCTGACGTCTTGTTGTGTGAAGTAATACCACCTGGAAAACGCTGTTACCTTCCAGACACCCTCCAAAACAAACTAGACAAAACGATATGTTAGACCCAGACACTGCGTGGCCGTGAATGTACGCATACCCCCGGTTATTCCTCGATTAGTTTCCCAGACAGTGCAAGACAGAAACTGAAATCATCCAGTGCGCATCATCACCCCCTCAACCCCCTCCTCGCGATCCGTTCCCAGGACCATTCACAACCATCCAATCCCCCAACCGTTCGTCCACCTAAGGCGTCTCCCCACCATACCTCTTCCACCCAACCCTGACCAGCCGACGTCCTCCACCCTGGTACCCATCCTGCTGCCCACCCTCCTGAATCGCAAACTTCTCCCACTTGGGATCTCTTCCGGCCCCAATCACCACCATCTCGGTCTCGCTGATCCAGCCCAGGTTGCCCTTGAGCGGGCCCCCGATGATGCCCACCGGCTCGCGGCTGCCGTTGGACACGGGCTCATCGGCCATCTCGAACTTGGCGGAGGCAAAGGAGTACGAGTCTGAGAAGATACGCGGCAGGAGGGGGATTTTGGAGAGGAAGCCCCAGCGGCCTTGGCCGTCGTCAGCGGTCATGTCTGAACCGCTAATGGTGCCATTGACCATGACGCCACCGCCGCCACTGCTCGATGCGACGGAGTAAGGGCTCGAGGGTCGATTGTTGCCCGTGGCTGAAGGTTCGCCGCCGTTGCTGGTAGTCGGTCTCGTGCCGCCGCCGCCGGGACGAGTCACGTCGAAGACGTGGAGTGTGGATTTGTCGGATGTGCAGGCTAGATACTTGCCCGAGGGACTGAAGCCGATGGAAAAGATGATGGCTTTGTCGATGCCTCGCCTCAACTCGTGCAGTCGAGCGCAGTTGGATGTTGCGTAGACTCGGATGATGGTTCCCTGTCACGCTGGTATTAGCAGGCCGTCCTGTATTCGATGTTTGTATGTTCCAGTGTCTCGTTTATGGGACCTTACCATCTCGCTCGCCGTAGCCAGTAGCTCCCCATCCTGGCTCAAAGCCATCGCCCGCAGCGCCGACGTGTGCGCGGTTATGATGCTGACATTGCCAGTTTCGATCTCCACGAGCTGGACGTGGCCGGTCGCCCTGCCCGGGAAGGCAATGCGTTCCGAGGAGAGACAGCACAGACCTAGAGGGTTGTCGGTCGTTTCGTATGTGGAAAGCAGCGGGTGGGGTTTGGCCGTTTGGTAGACTTGCACTCGGTCCATCAAAACCAGGACGAGTCGCTTGTTGGACATCTTGGCCCCTCGAACTGATGTCGAGGCGCTGATGACACCTGCTTGTTTTTTGCTCTTATCGTCCCATAAAACAAGCTGTAACGTAGCAGTTTTAGTAAATCAATAACGACTTCGTAAAGCTGGGAGAAGGATGAAAGTTGCCATCACTTGCCTTGTTCCGGCTGAACTTTGTCTGTCGTCCTCCACCAACTAGTCCCAGAATGTTTGTGCGACCAAGCATCTGGACCATCCCAATACCAGCTCCGAAGTCTGTGGGAGGACATATCTATTAGTAAATTGTTGTATTGTCGAAGTGAAAGTACGTGGTTTTGTCAGAACTCACCGCGAGAGGTTCGCAGAACGCATGATCCCGACTCATAAACTAGAAGAACATATGCCATCAGCGTTTGTCCCATGTTGATGATATCAAACCAGCACACAACAAGGCTTTCTTCGAGACTTACTGCGGAAACCATGGTCTAATCCGACGGCGAAGCAGCTGTTATCATGGTTGAAGGTAACCGACAGCACGGGTGCGAGTACCGGGTGTTCGAGGATCCTTCTAGTGTCCATCGCTACCTCTACGAGCTGGCGCAAGCCAACAAGTAGAGCGAAGAAGGGAGGTGTTGATAAGGGGGAGGGTTGTTGTTCGGGCTGTGAGCCGAACTCAAGTATCCCACCGCCCTGGAAGCTCTTTGTGCAGAGGAACTTCCTGTTGGTAGGACTTGACGGGGATAGGTATATGGTAGTATTAGCACAATCTCAAGAGGTGACTGCAGCTGCAGCTAAATCTCTCCCTGCTGACCGAGAGTAGTTGGCGCACTGATGTCCTATGCTCGCTCAGCCTGGACGTCCTTTTCGGAAGTAGAGAACGGAGGTGGAGGTTCGGGCTGCGGAGGTGGTCAGATCCAACGCGGCCATGAATGGTTCGATGATCAATCTGATAAGAGAGGGATCGAAATGATACAGAGTGGTAGCTCTGCTGTGAGATGAAGGGATAAGCTTTGCTGAGAAATTGCTGGGAAATACTAATATACGTAGGAGCTTGATAGGGGAGGTTGTAGATGGACGGGATAGGGCAGGTGTCGTATATCAGGGAGTAGTAGTGATGTGGATAGTCCGTCGATAAGGTATGTATAATGTGGATTATATATTGTAGTACCTGCGTGCACGCAGCAGTCACAACCGGCTGATCAAAGCTCTCAAAGCAGGCGCCTCAACATGGCACGTCCATTCGACGCTCTGCACACTGCAGCATTCAGTATGTCGAAGTTGCAGGAGATAAAAGGGTATGGAGTAATCCAGATACACCAGAGCCGTATGGTTTCTTCACACAACGTTCGTTCGTTCGTAATCGAGCGGGAGTTGTGTACCTATGACTTTGTTTAAGCCTGAGGAGACCTGCTCTGGAAACTCTTTGAGAAACAATGAGATAAGAAACAAGAAGGACGGGATTCAGCAGGGGCGGGCCGACAATGAGAGCCTCACATGGCGGCTTGGTTTAAGATATTGCGCAGGACGGCAGGACGTTGAGGATGCTCTGGAGTCTGGTTGCAAGTGAGGGATGGATCGCGAGAGGAAGTTCCCGCCTGGCCCCGCGCCGATGACAAGTACACCCCGGATGTTGGGGACGGCGCCTGGAGCTTCTGGCGATGAAATGGAGCATGCCCCGGTGATGGATCGACGGGACCGAAGCACATCCAACACGACATCAACTTGAAGAAGAAGCACCGGCAGCAGGCTGTAGCGAAAGTAGGTACATGCAGATGGCTGACAGCTGGCCATGCACTTGCTCGTAGCTGTACCCCAGCTGCCCACTCTTCAGAAGCTCGAATCACGAGGAGGGGTCTGACAAGACAGCCTGGGGTTTGGGTTACACGCCTTTCCAGAAATAGTCAAGCGTCAGGAGCTTAGCAAATGACCCCCTGATTGCCATGGAGCTGTTGTTTATTGCGGATTGGGGAGTGCGTGGGAGAGGTCTTGCCAATTCCCATCTGATTGCAGCTTCAGGTCGTGGCACCTCTGCAGAGATGTCCGTGACGAGTCGAATGAGCTGTAGATTGAATGTGTGATTCAGTGTTTGTGGATGGTGGTCTACGAGATAGAAGACTGGAGTGGACTTGAGCCTCTTGAGCCAGAAGTTTTCATGTTCTCTTCAGTTCTCTATCCGGACGCCCTCGTATCTGGAGGTTCTTCCTCGAGCTTCCACTTCTGCCCTGCGACATGAGGTTTCCCGTTTGTCTCCACTGTGTGTTTATTCTAGCCCATGATGAGTGGATGGGCTCCGTGCTCTGGGCAAGAGGAAGCAAGCACAGGTCGCTACCTCTACTGTAGCTGCAGCTCTCGCTCTCTTCACTGTGAGAACCCGAGCCAGCGCTGCCCTCTGTCGCTCCCTGCCACGCCTGCCCCCCGTCGTTGGCCACTGCTCTGGTCCTGGCTGGTCCCCATCATCCCGTCCCGTCCTGTCACTGGCAGCGTCCACGCCCACGTCCACTCTGCAAGCAGTCCAGTCCATTGCCGTAACACCGCAACATTTTTGTGAAATTGCACTTCCCATCTTCTCCTTTTCCAATCTGAACGCCCACTCCACGACCTCTCCACGACTTCGATACCCTCGCTCTCACGCGGCCAGCACTATCTTACCTCTACCCGACTCCATCTCCAGTCCATCTCTCAGTCGCCGCATTTTTGGTGACTGGATAGCCAATCCCATTAACCATACAACCACTATTCTTCCCCAGTCAATCGGTAGACACTCCCCTTATTGCCCTTTTGCTTGTTGTTACGGACCCGTCGTCGAGAAATTAAAGGCGCCAACCGCCAGCTGTCACCATGTCTCTGCCTGCCGTATGTTTTGTTTGTTTGCTTGTCTCGTTCTCGTCGTCCTCTCACCGTCCTGGCACTCCATCTTCGTGTCTTCGACCTACAGCACTGCCAATTGCTACCCAAATAAGCTATCCGGTTGCACGTCATGTTCACTAACACCATCTCCTCCCGGCAGAAGATGATCCGCCGCAAGAAGAATGTCAAGAAGGGTATCCAGTTCTGCCTGATGGTCTGTGGCGCATCAGGAACTGGTGAGTCCTTCCAACCCCCAACGAGTCTATCCCGTCGTGCTTTGATCAAGGATTGACCATCGCGTATCTCCCCAGGCCGTACCACCTTCGTCAACACCCTCTGCGGCAAAGAGGTTCTTGCCCACAAGGACTGCGATGATCCCACGACCGCCCACGTCGAGGAGGGCGTCAAGATCAAGCCCGTCACAGTTGGTACGCTTCGCACTCCAGTCGAGGATTCCACGGTGCGATTGGCGGTTGTCTAACTGTCTATACTACAGAGCTTGAGTTGGACGAGGAAGGGACGCGTATCGCCCTTACCATTGTCGACACACCCGGCTTCGGTGACCAGATCGATAACGAGGCCAGCTTCTCCGAGATTGTTGGCTACCTCGAAAGGCAGTACGA
This sequence comes from Neurospora sp. CHS-2018b, assembly GCA_009806015.1. Classification (NCBI taxonomy): domain Eukaryota; kingdom Fungi; phylum Ascomycota; class Sordariomycetes; order Sordariales; family Sordariaceae; genus Neurospora; species Neurospora sp. CHS-2018b. Next base: position 1,408,923 of record RAOV01000007.1, read on the forward strand.
TGACATTCTTGCGGAGGAGTCGCGCATTAAGCGTAACCCCCGCTTCAGGGACAACCGTGTCCACGCCATGCTCTACTTCATCACCCCGACCGGCCATGGGTAGGTTTATCCTTCCATTACACATCTCAACCGCGACTAACATGTGCTACCAGTCTCCGCGAGTTGGACATCGAGCTAATGAAGCGCCTTGCGCCCCGAGTCAACGTTATTCCCGTTATCGGCCGCGCTGATACGCTCACCCCAGCTGAGCTTGCCGAGTCCAAGAAGCTGGTGATGGAGGATATTGAGCACTACCGCATCCCGGTCTACAACTTCCCTTACGATATCGAGGAGGACGATGAGGATACCGTGGAGGAGAACGCCGAACTCAGAGGTCTCATGCCGTTCGCTATTGTCGGCTCGGAGGATATCATCGAGATTGGTGGACGCAAGGTCCGCGCTCGCCAATACCCATGGGGTGTTGTTGAGGTCGACAACCCGCGCCATTCCGACTTCTTGGCTATCCGTTCCGCCTTGCTGCACTCCCATCTCGCCGATCTGAAGGAGATCACCCACGATTTCCTATACGAGAACTACCGTACCGAGAAGCTCAGCAAGAGCGTTGAGGGTGGTGCTGGAGTGTAAGTGTTTCCCCGAAGCTCCTAGGTTGCAACCACATGGCGGTTACAGTACTAACATCGCTATAGTGACTCCTCTATGAACCCTGAGGATCTCGCCTCCCAGTCCGTCCGTCTCAAGGAGGAGCAGCTGCGTCGTGAGGAGGAGAAGCTTCGTGAGATTGAGGTTAAGGTCCAACGCGAGATCAACGAGAAGCGCCAGGAGCTCCTCGCCCGCGAATCTCAGCTTCGTGAGATTGAAGCCCGTATGCAACGCGAGGCGGCGGCGGCTGCTGCTGCCCAAGCAGGGACACCCACCACCAGCCACAGCCATCAGGAAATTAACGGCTCCCCAGATGGAAACTAAGCACCAACGACACTAGCACCTAATCTGTCGTCACTGTTTACATCCACATGAACAGCTTCAATACCCCACAGGGCGATCGGGTCATTCTATGCAGGCGTTGGTTCTTTGGTGTTGTTTGACAAAATATTCCCCGCTGTTTGGCGACTTTTTTTACTGGAGATGATTGCTCCAAAGAAGACATATATGATGGTGACGACGACAACACGGTGGGGGGGTTCACTCTCGACAAGGGCATACAACCAAGCTGGCATTCAGTGCAGCCTCAACTTTATCGGCAAACCCGGATTGCGGCATAGGGGCATGTCTTCACCGCAGGGGTTGCGTTTCGACCAGTCTGTGGAACTGGTATGCTCAGCTTGTCTGCCGTCGATGCAGCAAGGGGTACCGAAACATGACTGTTCGGGACATGAAGAAGGCCTGGGAACGTTTTGACGGGAGATGATATTACCCGTATGACTTGTCTTGATTATTTTAGGGGCTTTAGGTTTTGTCCAACGCCTATTGCACCACCCCGAATTTTCCAACTTCTACTATTGGACTTCTAATGCAGATATCAACTAAATTAAATGTACTTCACTCGTCTCAGACTTTTGTCTAGAACGTTGAGCTCATGATATGTGTGTTCTTCGTGCTACGGCATAGTGATACTGTCACTTAAAGTTCTTGTTCTTACCAGAGATGCATTGTCGTAAGTCCATAGCAACGTGTTAGTTGTCATGTCACTTGATTGCTGCAGATGGTGTCGCTCAGGTAAGCTATATTGAGAGTGGTATTGTGATAGGTCGGAAACGCTGTGTTTTTGATAGTTCCCTAGACGACATAAGAGGGAACTCCTTTCCATCCTTCATTTGTGTTGGCTTTTGGTCCAACACTACCCTTATGACAATCACCCATCCAGTTGCAAATCCATGTTACCAGGTTGAAACCAATTTGATGCAATCAACGAAAACCAAAATCCAAAAGCCCTATCCCTCGCATGTTATTTCCCATTTCCCATTGCCATCCGTCCATGACCCTTCCCACTAACAACCTAAGCACTGCTACAAACCCATCAGGTTGAATCCGTCTCGTACCCGTCTTCTTCCTAGTTATCCGACTGGCTATTCAGAATCCTCAAAATAGCCAAAAACAGATTCAGAATATCCAAATACAAACTAATCGCCGCCGCAATCTCCTCCTCCACATGGTACTTGCGCATCACCAACTGGGTATCAACCAGGATATACCCGCTAAAAATTAACGCCGCGACGGCGCCATAGACCAATTCCGACGTGCTCGTGTGCGGCAAAAAGGCGTAAACGAAACCCGCGATGATCAGACCCCAAAGGGCGCCGCCTAGGTACGGCATCCAGGATGTGAAGTCGTACTTGGTTTGGCAGGCGAAGGCTGTGAGGAACATAAAAATGCCGGCGGTGATGATGACTGCGAGTAGCACGGTGGCAGTGTCGAAAAAGGAGACGACCACGGAAATGGAGTAGGCTTCCATTAGGGTGAAGCCGGAGAGGAAGAGGAGGTTGGTGGGGTAGGATTGACGCTTCCAGAAGGTTAGGAGCATGAAGATTAGGGCGCCGGCGAACTGTGAATGACGGTTTGTTAGTTACGGTAGTTTGGTTGACTGGGCAAGGGAACGGGGATAATGGGGGATAAGGTATAACGTACAGAAACCCAAATCATGGCCGGATGAGACTGGATCCAGTTCTTGTAGCCATCGCTGAGGAAGCTGAGGGCACTCACGGCGCCCGTGGCGATGAGCTGGACCGTCAGGATGGTGTAGACCTTGCGGATGAACTGGTGACGGATTTCGACCGTGGCTTCGGCTACGGAACCACCGAACTGTTTTGTTGTGGTTTGTGTTAGTTGGTTGTCCTATCTCCGTTTTCGATAGTGTATCGTAGAACGGTTTCCCTTACCTTGAAATCATCGGGAATATCATGATCATCGTCCTGGCTGCTGCGTGGAGCACCAGAGAAAAGGCGAGCCTGATCACCGAGGACGGCGTTGGCGGTGCTGCTCTCGGCTGTTGCTTGGTACGACGGAGGAGCCTGCGCGTAGTCGAGGTGGACATCGGGGTCCTCCTGCGGAGCAGGCGTGTACTTGGTTCCCGACATTGCGTTGATGATAGTACTCTCTCGGGTTGTATATCGCGATGTTGAATCAAGAAATTTGAGGCGAACGAAGAGATGTCACTGGATGGATTAAAAGGACGCTTCTAGGTCAGATGTGAGTGGACGGCTGAGAGTTTTTATAAGAGGGCGCCGGGCAGATGTGATTGATCCGCTGATGACGGTGTTGTAGTGCAGCAGTGGACTTCAAGGTGGATAGGTAGGTATGTAATGGATTTAAGGACCCCGGGCGGGGATGATGGACTTGACCTTGCCGCCTGCCTGGACCATGACGGGTTGTTGCCCAGAGTGGCGCAGCGAGTCACAATCCCAGAGACCACTAACCGAAATGCACAGAAATTTGGTGTGAATTTGTTATAGTCGGGTGACTGTCCCGAACCTTCCACCATTTTATCGAAACTTCGTCAGCGCCAACCTTGAAAGGGCTGTCACATCTGCTCTTTTGTTGGCCAGTCGAGCCCAGCCTGGTCGTAAGATGGGGATGATAGGGGTTAGGGTTAAAGCCGAGATAGCTGAAACCACCAGTCACAGAGCCCCGCCCTGATCGACACATGCGAAGGGACTCCACCAAATAGGAAGGGACTGGCAACGGTCCTCCCTGCGCGCCTGCGTGGCTCCCGTTCCCCAGCTCAATGGTCCACCGGCGCAACAACGAGCCTTGTATCGTTTGTTGGGTTGCACTTCAGCACGCGAACTGAGCGCTGGAGCACCTGGAAGCAACTCGCGTTTCGGGCAATTGACGGCCCGCTAGTACTGTAGGGAAACACTTGGGAAGGTCCAGCTCACCAGGGCGATCCCGACTCTTATCGACCTCTACGACGGCTTTCTTCCTCTGTTTGCCTTTCACGACAAAGACCCTCTCGGCCACCCCACGATAGCAGGTTCAGCGCGCCATGACAAGGCCAGACCTCTCACGACACGAACTTTGAGCCCGTCACTGCTATATCCTCCCGGACTCAGCCCCTCGGGTTCAAATGCGATAGTCCCAGCGCAGCTTCCAACATCAACATCAACAACGCCCCGTGTCGTCGAATTGTCTAAAGCTTGGTGGACACAGAAGGATTGGAAGCACTGCTTGGGTTCATAGGACGGCAGAGACCGAGCCGCAAACATGGCGGCCAACACGAACAGATACTCGACCTACACGACCGCGTCGACGGGTTCCGACTCCCGAAATGGCGAAAAGGAGAAGAAGGAGCTCTGGAGCTCCATGCTGGACTCCGTTGCCAGCGCCAAACGTCTCCCCGAAAAGAATATCCTGCTCCTCGGTGGCAGTGTGGACTCCCAGCGCGAGTTTTTCGAATCACTCTCTAGAAACGAGCTCCGGCGCAACACCGACCGCCAGGGCTCACGCAAACCACCCATCGCGAATAGCTTCGCCCTCGGATACACCTATTACGACGTCCTAGATGCCGATCAGGAAGACACCCTAGCGCGCATCTCTCTTTACACCCTTACCGACCCCTCCCCCGCATTTGCCTCCCTTATACAACCTCTTATCACGCCGCAGTCGATACCGAACACGCTGATAGTTATCCTATTGGACTGGTCACAGCCCTGGAAATGGATGCGCCAACTGAGAGAGTGGATTTTGCTGTTGCGAACGGTCTTTCAGAAACTCAACCGCGAATGCTCGGCAACTATGGAAGAGGTCATGACCGTTTGGAGGGAACGAGGTCGAGGTGGCGGGCTTAACCTGGATGGTACCAGTGCTGTTCCGACTACGTCTGCGGATGCTGATGTCTCCCTTCCGGTTGGTCCTGGAGAGTGGGAGGACGCCTTGGGCATGCCTCTTTGCGTGGTGTGCCAAAATGTGGGTTACTCGACTGGAGACTGTGTGAACACCACGAATGGGAAGCTAATATGGTACAGGCCGAGAAGATGGAGCACTTGGAAAAGACCCAAGGCTGGAAAGAAGAGGAGTTTGACGTGGTGCTACAGTTCCTCCGAACGATCCTTCTAAGGCGTAAGTTTGTCCATTCGGTGCCTCTTCACTTAAAGACGGGAAACTGACAGCCCCTGCCTCACAGACGGCGCATCGCTGATTTACACCACTCCCTCGTTGCCCTCACAACTACCCACCTTGGTCCACTCCAGCTTGGGCATTCACTCTCTCCTTAAGAAGCAACCACTCAAACACAATGTTATCGACAGAGATAAGATTCTCGTCCCCCCGAACTGGGACTCCTGGGGTAAAATCCGTGTGCTCAGGGAAGGATTCGATGTCGAGTCAGTCAGCTCCGGGTGGACAGCGGATCTAAGCATACCGTGGCCACGGCAACCTCAACGCGTTGCCAATGGTGACGATCAACAACAAGTCGAGGCAAACGACAACGAGACTGGTGACGAAGAGCAAGAACCCGACGAGGATGAGTACGAAGAGCCAGCAGAGCCCGAGGGATCGTCTGTCGCATTGTACGAGGCCTCCGTACAAGATCCAACCATGGACGCGCTCCACATTGCCGGTTCGAGCAGTCACTCGACGAAGTTGGAAGTGCAGACAACAGAGACACAACAGTTCCTGGAAAAGCAGCTGAAGTTGCTAGATGTATACAAGCAAAAGAACGAGGAGCCAACCGGCCATCTGGCTAGGATAAAGAGCGTAAGGAAAACAACGTCGGACTCGTTGACGGCCGAGGACGACCAACTCAAACAGCAAGCCGAGGCCAAGGTCTTGGAGCACATTGGCCCGGTGCAGTTCAACATGGGAGGCATTCAGGTGGATGCCGACGATATGCTCCAGCGACTCAAGGTAAGCTGTCCTGTGGTAGCCCATGAAGACCTCTGATCCACGTCAGTTGTTAATGTGCACATGCTAACATGTTCTCTCCTTAGGAACGCCAAGCATTCGGTACTTCGCCCGAACCCCTCAGCCCCGAGGGTGAGACTGTGGAGGAGACTCCCCAGATGGACACCGAGAACCTGCAAGCATTCTTTACTGGCCTTATGAACAGGAGCCGGCAGTCATGAGCTCCGAACATCATATTATCACTAGTAATACCCATCCACTGCCGCCGTCTTCTCGTTGCACGGTTTGCCTCTTGCCTTGTGTCCTATGGTTGCTCTTCCCCATTATGTGCGGAATACCTCTCCAACCCGTATCATGCCGACTGGTTGGGGGGATTTGGTCTGAATGAAGCATACTGTTGCCTGGTAGCTGTTGGCTTTTCACACACAAGCCGAGCCCATCATGCCGTAAAATCATCTTACATTCTTGTCACTGACGGTATCCTGGCCTAGAGATCGTAATGATGTAGACACTCTTCGAAAATGTAATATTAGATACCCATTATCTCACAGCAAATGGCAAAAGAATATGGTCAGTCGTTCTACATATCTGATGAGCTAGTGATGAAAGCGCAGCTATGGTGGCTGTTGGCAGTGAGCAAGTCAAACACCACAACGAAAACTGGAAGTGAAAGCGATGGAATGATCACGTCAATAATAGACCCCAAAATTCCGAGTTAATTAGCTAACTATTCGACGACCAGCGTCCCAGTGTCCCAGTGTCGAAATGTCCAAAAAACGCCAAACCCAAACCCGCGCCCCGAGCCTTCAGCTTCAATCAGAGCTATCCACGATACCTGGTTCCTTTTGCCGAGAGTGAAAGTGCCTAACTGAACACACCCAGCCTAAATCCTCGAATTATCCTTCAATTTGACCATCTTGAGTCGCCCCCGCTGAATCATGGGCGGCACTCTTTGGAGCCCAGCCAGATATGGCGGTTGAAATAGGCTCTGCTTCCCGGTGAGCAGCCTTGGGAAAAGCCTAATGTCGTCGTTCATGGGGTGGTACGTTGGGACCATAGGAGCCGCCTCCATTTGCATCACAACAGGAGCAGGGACCCTGGCCAAACACCGTCGTGTGCGTGGGTTGTTGTTGTTGTTGCCCAGGGGCACCGTCAAAAATGGCGGACACTGCCTCTCTGAGCTCATTGGGCTTTCCCAAGAGCCCCAAGGCCCATGTCTGGTATTTCATAAATTTCAGAATCTGCATTTAAGGTACTTCCAGTTAGCCTCTCTGCCTCCGGTCTTTCATGGCTAGCTATGTACTCATCACATCACTGGAGCAGCACTTACGGGGTCATCACTGGTCTCTTCGATGGCTTGCTTGAAATAGTCGGTCCACAAACCAGCCAGGTTCTGCGTCAGGTCGTTGTCGTGAATTTCGCCGGGGTTGTTGTTGCTCCAGGCTTCGAGCTTTGTGCAGATGGCGTTGAACTCTGCGTACTTGGCTGGGTTATCCGTCTTGATGCCGGTTACAAACGAGCCGAAGACCATTAAAATGCGGTCGAGTAACTGCCGTCCGGTAGGCGCGGAGTTCTGTGTTTGGCCTTCGGTGCTGTCACCTAGACTTAGTTCTACAGCCGCGCGCAAGATCGCCAAAATGGCTTCGCGTACTGCAGACTGGTCTCCCTGGCTGGCTCCGGGAGTGGTGGAACTTGCAGTGTTTGACATGTTGACGATGGGGTTGGAGGGGGAGATGCTGAGATTTGGTCTGTTGCTGGGAGATGGAGGCTTCAACGATGAACCTGGTAGACTATCAGAATGTGATGATGCTGATGATGGAGCAACACACTCATCTTGATGAACGGTTCAGAGATCTTTATACTCAAATTGAGCCCATCGATTCTCACCTATGTCCATCATGGAGATGTGTGTAAATACACTTCGAGTACATCTGCCACCAACAAGCCGCCATCCAGATCATCAGGCAACTGCTGCTTTGATTCCCGGGCAAAAAAATGATTTCCATCCGCGCCAGGGCTGGTATAAAAACTGTTGAGGCTTCAAGTTTTTGGGCTCACAAGGTAATGTCATCATCTCGAGCAAGGATCTGACTTGCGCATTCCTGCCTTGAAGTGGGCAAAAGCTGCTGTTATTTCCAACCATATCGTCGATTGGAATGCCGTCGTTGGGCTCTTCGTTCTGTGTTGGGACTTCGGCATGTGTCTTGCTATGCTTTGTTTTGTTTTGCTTTGCTTTGCTTTGCTTTGCTGTGTTGTTGGGAAAAGTTGAACGTATAGGTAGCCGGGGTGCCCGGGGCGGCCCGTCAACGTTCAAAGGGGGGAGACGGGGTCTGGTATCCGGCGCCAACACCAACACTCTTTGTTGTTTTTACACATATTTTTGTTTTGGGTGATCTTGAAGACAGCGAGAAACAACTGGGGTTTGGTGAAATTAAGATGCAGTCAGAATGGACATGCTTGGGCGGGTGATGAAAGACCCCGAGTTCGAAGTTTGAAGCTATCACGAAACTTTCGCGCGACCGAAAAAAATCTGCCGCATAGGAGGATCAAACTGGCAATCACAACATGGAAAAAGAGCAAAAGCAAGACCCATTGAGCCACTGTCTCAATTCTTTCCCAGAAAGGTTCGCTCATTTCTCTTTTATGGGAAGGTCTTGCCGTTCTGGGAAAGAACCATCGTCACATTTGGTCATGATAGTTCGGCCGGAGGACTTGGGAAGGAACCGACTTTGGGCAAATGGTCTCAGGCAATTAAAATTCTTGAACAACAAGACCAGATGATGCACCAGGCGATCCCCTCTGGGCCAGATGCCGCCTGCACTGGACTTTCCCACTACGGTAGGTAGCTATCGCATACAAACCTGAAGGCTGGAGCTCTGCTGATTGAGGTGATCCAGGAAGCTACACTGCAGTCAGTACCTCTAGTGATGATGATCACGGCCAAAGTATTTTGGCTAGTAGCAAGTCGATTACATCACAAAAGCCAGGAAGTCAATCGGAACGCTTGAGTTACAAAGAAACCGATATTCCATGTTGACCAGCAACTACTATCTCGACGACTAGCGCCCTGAAAATTCATGACCTTTCCGATTCAGAATCCATCATCCATATTCAAACCTCGACACCCTGGTCAAAATTTGAAAGGTGAAGACGATGTGACAACAAAAGTTCCAACAAAAAGACCCGGAATTCTGACACAATCAACCAACTATCCGACGACCAGCGTCATAACGTTTCCTGTCCCATCATGTATCCAAATCCTGTACCCCGTTCATGAAAAGACTGTTTACAGCCTCCATGAACTCTCAGCACTAGAGGTACCCTAGTGCAAGGTGAAAAAAACCAAGACGGGTTCAAGCAAAACCTGAAATCCCCTTCGTCGGTTTCTTTCCTTTGGCAGATGCTGCTTCAAGGATGACCCTGAATTACCCGTTCCAGATCCACAATCAACTTCTTCAGTCTGTCCAAGTTGGGATTGACTATCTCTATTTTTCTTTCTGAGGGATTATGCACTTCCAAGAACGCCTAACCACGGTAACAATTTTGTCAGCACCCGTTTTATCAACCTACTCTTCATCCGCTCAGTCATAGGGGTGCAAGAGGAGCCACTTACGTTGTTGCCAGTTCCCCTTACGATTCCGTAGAATTCCTTGAGCAGATCAGCTTCATCGCCATGGTTGAAGATGTTCTTGATGTTGAGTTCTTCGATCCGCTTTTGTAAGGATATTAGTTCCTCCTCTTTGTCGCTTGCCCATCGAAAGTCGGCATCAAACTTCAGGAGACTCGAGAGTGCCCTTGAAATTCCACCAACGTGGTCAGCGGGTGTCCTGGGCTCCCAAGTTGGGGTTTGCGGTTGGAATGAGAGTGAATTCATCTGCTCCACCAACTCATCAACCCATCTCTCGAGCATGCTCTTCTTGTCTCCCTCCTCCCCCTCCCCCTCCCGTACATAACCCTGACAGCATTGTGCACGGTCGATGCTTTGCGTTGTAGGCTACATTTTATTCGGTCCTCTCATTAGAGCACATTTCTCTGACTATATCACTCTGATCGAACGAAGTAGTACTTACCTGATTCACAGGCCAATCTCTCCCCATGTGCCTCAAGATATCCTCCATCGTCTTCATATTAGCGGTGGAAATATGCTCTTTCATGCCATCCCTCCTCAATATATCCAGCTGGGCCTCCAGAACCTCGAGCTGGGAAACGTCCCATTTGACTTTTCGGGCTCGGACCATTGTTTTGAGAGACTCAAGCGAGTCTATGAGGTCTTGGAACAGGGCTTTGGGGTCGGGCGTGGAGTCACTGGAGGCCGACATGTTGATAATGATGTCTTAAAAAATTCAGATGTTGCTTTGGTGGTGGCTATGTGATGATCAAAGGGTAGAGAACTGGCTGGTCTAAGGGGTTTGGTGAATGTGATGATGGGAAGTGGAATGAACAGAAGAATGTGCTTCTCATGGGCAGCCATGGGCGCTGATATTTGTACTCGATTCTCTTCAGTATCTTTCTGGCCATGACAGCTTTCATGGAGACAACTCAGTCTCGAAGCCAACAACCCGCAAAGTCATATCATGACGCTCTATGAGGATGCACTCGATATCAGTGACGGTAGAGAGCGCTTGAACCAACTGCCCAACTTCCCGTTCGCGATAATATCAGAACCGCAGATGAAGTTGAACGGCAAGTTGGTTGCAAAACTACGACATGTAGACACGAGCTATCAAGATGTGCTCGATCATAGTAGCGGTAGAGGGGGCATGAACCAACTGTTGAACTTCCCACTCGCGATAATATCAGAGCCACACAAGTGGTTTAACGGCAGGTTGGTGTTCTTCTCTTCTTCCTTGCTCACCTCATTTATCTCCGTTACCATACTTCCAGCAAATGGAGCCTACCACTAATCAGCACGGCAGGCAAGTGGACTAACCACCCGTGTTGAGAAATCTCTCATGACGATAATACACCTCCATCTACTACCGTGGTGCTCGTCAAAACCACTTCGTTGCCTTGCCGTCGGTAAAACTAAAGTCACTCGTCCCGCGACAGTCAAAGAAACGGCATGCCTTCGTCGCCAACGGCCCATCACCAACACCAACACCAACATTTTCCAGACCGCACAGTGCCAAAACGCCACTGCCGTGATTTTACCAAGCAGGATCAAAGACAAAGATCCAACTTTTATGAATTTCGTTGGGAGTGAGGTCTGCGATCGATGTAGAGAAACTCCCAAGTATAATGGCCCCTCCGTCATTTTCTTCTTTTTTTCCCAAAAGAATTCTTTCCCTTTTTTCCTGGATCCGTCAGTAAGTTTTGTCCCCTTAAGTCACAAAGCGGCAGGAAGCTTATAAAAGGGACAGAGTCCTACTGCTTGTACGTTACAGTTCGTGTTGATGGCAGATACAGTGTTTTGGTCGGTAGAATGACATACACATCGCAAAAAGCAGGAAGTAAGAACGGTCAAAGTTGTAAAGAAACCAATATTCCGTGTTGACCATCGCAGCAACCACTATCTTGACGACCAGCGCCCAAAAAATCCCTAATCCATCCGGGATCCCTCATTCATATTCAAGTTCCAATTGTTGAACCAAAGGCGGTGGATAACCGGAAGCCAGTTCCTCACCTGTAGAAACTTCCACCGAGAACAGCATCCGTCTACTTCCCTCGAACATCCTCGGCACCCTTGACCAGGAAGCCACGTCGAGTTAAGTGGGTTGAGGTGGCGTCATCAATTCATTGACCCAAATCTCCAATTGGCTTTTCTTACCCTCCTCCTCCTTCAAGTCCCCATTTTTCAAAATTGCCTTCACCCGATCGTCTGAAGGAATGGGAAGCTATTGGTAAGTTGATGGTTAGTAAAGACACTCTTCCATATCTCGCTTCTTGATGAGCCGGCAGGTACTGTACTTACCTCGCTGTCTGGGCCCTTATCTCCCTTAAGTGCGGTCAAGATAACTTCCAGCTTGGGAATGTGCCGCGGCGTCAACCTGTGGCCAAAATCTCGAATCCGTTGGAGCTCGATGCCCAACAGCTTGTATTCCGGACTGGTTTCTGATTTTTCCTTTTTGACCCCCGGCTTGAGGAGGCTTATGGCGGCTGTAATTGAATGGAAGACCTCGTTGACTTCTGGATAGACAGTGGGTTCCAGTTTCTCCATATTGCTGGTAAGCGTGGGTGATGTAAATGTTGCTTTGGGGATTGTGAGGTAGGGAAGTGGTGACTAAATGCTTGTGTGCGAACCAAGAGTGTTCTGAGCTCGTTGAATGCGATACTGGGAGGAAACATACACTCAGCTTGCTTTAGGTAGTCATGAGCCCTGATCTTTATAGTCGATTCCTTCAAAATCTTTCCGGCTATGGCACCTTCCAAGGAGATGGTGCCGAGTGTCGAAGGAGCCAACAAGCCTCAATTTCACCTCCGTCCTTCTTCTACATGTGTCTCGTTGGTAAAAGTCTTTCCATTGCTTTGCCATCAGTAAAAAGCCACTCGTTCCGCCGATGATCAAAGAAACGGCATTCCTTCAACACCAACGGGCCGTCACCAGCACCAACACCAACTTCTCCAGAGCTCACAGTGCCAATAGGACACTGCCGCGCTTCCATCACAAAAGGAAACAGATTCCACGATCACGATTTACCCTGCAAGTTAAACCTACGATGCTTGTGGAAAAACCCCGAAATAAATGGCGGTTGCGGATCCAGTCTTTGAACTAGGTACAGAGTCAGTTGGCGTCTTCACATCACATTCACACCCAACACTCAACACCCAACAGCTTTTGAGGCAAGTGAGATGGAAAAGGTAAGGAGGCAAAGGTCACAAAGAGATCGAAGAGGGATCCCATGAGTCCCCCTCAACCAACATAGCGAATGCCTTCCATCTTCGCCTCCAGCGTTGCTCCTCGCGCCTCGCAGTACCAGACGGTCCAAACCCAACTTAATAGCAAATCTTCTTCAGGTAGCGCACTATGAGATGATCAATAACGCTTGTTGAACTGATGATACATCTTGGTTGACTGGCTTTCCTTGCTGCGCCGGATGTTTCTTTCTAATTCTGATCCTCCTTGTATCCATTACCGTACCGATTCTGCCTGATCTGACTCAACTAACCCTTTGCAACAAGTGTACCAAGTATCCTGTATTCCTGTAACAACGCTCATACTTCCACCTTCCCTTGCATCATGACCTATGTATCCCAAATTCCAAAACACCGCTATTCCCATCCTACGTGCCTGTCTCGGACATTTCTATTCCTTTTCTTTCCAACTGTGCCCAAAAATCCCATTTTATCGCTGGTTAATTGAACCTCAAGGAAGTTCTAGACCATACATCATGTCCATGCAATTCATGACCTGTATAAAGTTCGTCTCGATGCCTTGGGGGGTCACATCATTCACATGTTGGCCCTATTATTTCGAATCGAACCGAACAGCTTGAGTTAGAGAGAGATCTTTTGTAGGGGGAGCACAGGGTCAACCTGAACGGATGATACGGTTCAGGCCTGGCATGTGAGGGGATCAGATCACTCACCCATACAAGTTTGTTGCCGACTTCAACAAGTCTGTTGACTATTGATAATGGAAGAAAAAGAGTTATCATTCATAGTTAGCAAGCCAAGGTAGGTAGGTAGAGGTAGTCCCAGCAGTTTTAGGCTCCCCAAGAAGAGGTGTATAATAAGTACATCTAGGTAAGGTAAGGTAGGTGGTGCCTAGAGGTAGGTAGAGGTACTTACGAGTCATCTCAATCTCATCCAGCAATAGCCCAACCTTCAACCACTCATTGGAGCTCCACTTCATAGCCCCTTGATCGAAATAATCCTTGCGAGCTAAGCTGAGCTTGTCTGGCAAGGTGGTCTGAAAGTCTCGGAAATGAGCCTTGACGTCGTCTATTCTCACCATTGTGGGGTGGGGGAGCAATGCCGAAAGAATGTCCTCCTTGAACAGAATGTCGACCTTGTCTCCCAACAGGGTAATCTTTTGGAGGTACCTATCAATGGTCGCGCTCATCTTGGTGCGTGATGATGATTTAGAGCAGGCGATGGGTGCTGAGGACGGGATGTTTGATCGGTTACAACCCGCTGAGGATTGGTTGGGAGGTGGTTCTTGGTAATTGGTGGTCGTGATGATAATGGGTGCTCTGGTGAATGTCGTGACTGTTGATAATGACTGTTCGAATAAAAGGACTGGTTGATTTACGGTCGACGTGGCGTTCAGTAACTGTTGAATATGTCGATGTTGATGGCGAGAAGACAAAACCCAGGGTGACGGGAGCATTTATCACGATACTCAACATCGGTGAAATGTGGTTTCTCATTTTATGACAGCTATCTGTCTACTTCAGCTGGCGCCTTCCTTCAGAGGAGCTCAGTACCAGGGACGAACTACTGATTTAGGGAACCACCACCGCAGTTAAACAACTTCCCAGATATTACTTATGAAGGATTTCCATGGTACTGACGTTCCAGTAGTAAGGAGTGAGGTGCTTCCTGTCTCAATCTGACTGGGTTTAATGGGAAAGACTACCCGCACCCGCCTCAAGTCTACATGCACCCTCTCGCCCAGCAACCTACCAAGATCACTCCACGCATAGGCAATTCTACGCCTTAACTTTTGGCAATTCTAGATTAACTGTTGTCCACACGCTATGCACAGTACGTCGCAGAAATCGGGCGCTGTGAATGAAAATAGTCTATCAAAACGGACCTTCGAAAAGCCTCTTGGCTAAAGAAAAAAAAAGCTTACGATAAATTCCGAGGGCTGATATTTTACCCTAGTAGCTTTCAAGAACGCAACTAGCTTCGTTGATAAATTATTGTCAAGTGTCTTCAAGGGGGAAGGGTGTGTGTAGACTTGGGGTGGGTGCGGGTAGTTGATACCACACAAGGTTAAGGGCTACGCGACGGTGCACTTCAACTCGCAGGCGTTTTGCTACAACCTCAAGCCAGCATCGCAGAGGTGAAGACGCCGTACCGAAACCATTCTTATTCCGCTGACCACGTAACTACCTGGTACCATCAAGTGAACTACTCTCTGTCCATGGACTCCCAATCCCTCATGTACGCCTATCCCATCGCATCCGCCCCGAACGATTGAAAAAGCCGTTTGCCTAGCCCAGACATCAAATAAAACTGCCTTGAAACATCCTCTCGGCCAACCAGGGCCATTGTCCATCTGACGCTCGGCTAGGTACCTACAGCTTTCGCTCTTGCTCCGACAGTATTCCTGATATTTCCCCTCCCTGGATCCATCACCGTACACGCTTCTTGACCATACAGGTAGTCTCTCTTTATCCAACCAGTATCCCGTAACAACGCTCTTTCACCTTCCCATGGATCAGGGTACTGTATGTCCCAACTTCCAAAACACCGCTATTACCATCCTGCCTATCTCGGACACCTCGTTTCCAACAGCTATTCAATGATCCCATTTCTTTGTCGGCGAAATGGAGGTATATACTTCGCGGAGACGGGCTTCTCGTGGTTGGAGGGCAATTTGAGATCCATATTGTCGGGCTGCTTGGGTGTGTCGGTCTGCTTGGGTGTGTCGGTCTGCTCGGGTGTGTCGGGTTGCTTGGGTGTGGAATCGCCCCAGGGAAGCTCCAGAGCATGGCACATGTCCATGCGATTGATGAGGTGTGTAAAGGTTACCTCGACGATGGTTTGAGCGGTTTCAGCTCTATCGGCAAAATCTTCGTGCTGTTATTTCCGAGCCGAACGGAACGACCGTGTCTAAGTTAGAGGGAATCTTTCTTTCTTGCTGTTTAGGTCGGTAGGTAGGGGTAAGGAATGGAACAGGTAATAGGGGGATTGGGATCACTCACCTGGAAAATTTTGTTGCGCATGTCCATAATTTTTTCAACTGTCAACTCCACCTCCGCCAGCAACAGCTCCAACTGAGCCAGCTCTTTATCCCATCGACTAATCTCGCCAAAATTCTTGCGAGCAACACTAAATCTGTGCTCGAAGGACTCAAAGCGTCGGAATGGAGCCATGACCCAGTCCAAGTCCAAATTGGGTATATACTCAGGAACCAATATCGAAAGAAACATGAACTCGTCCCTGCACAGGATGGCGAGCTTCACACTGAGCATGGCGAGCTTTCGACTGATATTCTTAAGGATCTCGTACATCTTGGTGGTGAACAAAGCGGACGGTTGTTGGCGATGCTTGTGATTTGTTGATCCACTGGGGGTTGTTGGGATGTATTCTTGGTAAATGGTGACTCTGATGACTGTTGAGTATAATGACAATTGAACGACTGTCGAATCAAATGACTGATGAGTAGGTATGTTGATGTTGACGACGAAAAA
Organism: Neurospora sp. CHS-2018b; assembly: GCA_009806015.1. Taxonomy (NCBI): domain Eukaryota; kingdom Fungi; phylum Ascomycota; class Sordariomycetes; order Sordariales; family Sordariaceae; genus Neurospora; species Neurospora sp. CHS-2018b. Next base: position 1,425,062 of record RAOV01000007.1, read on the forward strand.
ATCGAGTTCGGTGTTATGGGGAACATTCATAACAGAACCCAAGGTCATCAAAACAAATGTAGTTTCTCGGTTCATGACAGCTTTTCATCTACTCCAGCTGCCGCCTTCCTTCAGAGGACCTCAGCAGGGACGAACGACTACTTTAGGGAACCATGACCGCAGGAGCTTGACTTCCCAAATAGGTACATAGCCATGGCCAATGAAGGAACTGGCAGTGTCGTTCCAGTCGTAAGGAGCGAGGTCTTTTGTAGGTAGTTTGTAGTTTGGTTTGACGATATCGGGGAAAGAACCGCCACGCATGGCATCCGGACGTGCTGTAGAGATGATGCCATCGACTGTCGGTCACTGATCTCCCGATGCCATACATATCCTGTCTCGGCCGGCGAGATAGGATGTATGGAGGACTCGCGTCTCAGATAAAACCAACATTCCCTTGATCAAGGATCGAAAGGGAGGGACTTCGCCGACATATCTGCTGACGCGTGGCTGTTGGCATATGTTGTGACAAAAAGTGGAAAGAGCTGGACTTCCCGCGCTGCCCCCATTGCCCACGCGCATCTGGTTCTGACCTCATTTACTGCCAGTGTGTTGAGGCAGGTACGTTCCGTGAATATTTGAGGTAAGCGGACACTCTCAAATTCGAAGCTGTTCCCAGTATACGATGAGTTCAAAATCAAAGCCACTGTTGAACCAGAGGGGAAAGACACAAATACTGAAGTTTGACGTTCTAAGGCCTTTTATGAAGAGTGATGTCTGAGAATTTGAAGAGATGGTGCAGTGATTAAAAAAAATTTTTAAAAAAAACAAAAAAAAAAAAAAAAACCAGATTTACTTGGAAAAGCGGGTGCGCGATGTCAAGAGGGGTGGCACAGGAAGTCAAGCTCAAGATCATAGTAGGTCGCTGTGTTGAACCCTTGCTCGATCAATAGTGGTAAACTGGTCGGAGCTCTGTTGCAGCACCTAGATTAAGGACTGGCGCACCATATCATTTGACGAAATTACTAAGATATCGAAGATGAAGGAGAAGAAGAGGAGGAAGCCAACCTACATTTGGATGGATGGGCACGGTTTTTAATGTGGGATGACAAGCCATGAAGGGATGAAAGCCTAGGAAGACCAGATGGCAACACAAGGATCTGACAGGTGTTGGCATGTGATGTCATCACAGACTCGGTTTTAGCCAAAGGCTCCGACAGATAAACATCCATTACCGTGACAGTTGGATAAATGGTATCAACTCTATTGCGAAATCCGCTCACTATGCAACTATTTCCAAATGATCAATAAATCTTCCAAAACTCCGAGAAATCTGAGGGCGTAGGGCCGTGAGAAGAATCCTCCTCCTTCCTTCGGCAGTAGCCACTCTATTTCACACGCTCACTCACGCATCCGCCCCAAGCAACAGAGCGCTCGCCCCAGCCTTGGGCGTCTTCCAATACTGCCTCAAAGAAGCCGTCTGCTCGATTTTGACACGTGTCTCCCTGACGCCCAACCTCAAAGTCACAACGCCGGCCAAGAGACTGACAAACAGCCACGGATACTGCAGAATCTCTGCCTCGAAGGCATTGATGGTTTCAATAGCCTGACGAATGAAGGGTTTCTCATCGAGAATGGTGCCGAGACGGAAGAGGTTCGAGGCGGAGACGGCGTTGGTTGACGGTTGGGACTTATCCATGCCGCTCTTAAGGCGAAGGATGGTGTGACTGAGAGTCGCTTCCTCGGTTGAGTAAAAGCCGCCTGTGTATGAGTGGCGGAGGGAGGGAGTGCTGCCGACGGCCGGTGTGTCGTAGAAGAGTTCACTTTGCACGTCTTGGGGGATGTCAGTATCTCACCGTTTTGGGAAATGAAGAGGTTGAGGAATATTCGGTGCGTACCTTGCAGCTCCTTCGCCCAAACAAGCCACTTGACCTCCAGAGTCGCCTCGTACAAGTCAAGCAAGCCCTCAATCAAGAACGCATAATCATCCGCAAACGCCCTTGTATCGCTCGGCTGGTTGAACCAGAACCTCTTCAGCACCTTTCGGCTCTGTGTACCATTCTGGACCCACAAGTTCTCCTTTATGAAGGTTGCAGCCTGCCGCGCCGCCTCCAAATATCTCTGGCTCTTCGTCTTATCTAGGCCACTCACCACCGCAGCTGTTCTCACGAGCGCCGAGATCACCATTCCGTTAACACCAACCACCACCTTCTCATCTCTCGCAGGCCTGGGCCTCTCCTGTTCCCTGCGTGCCCTCAGCCGTTCCCGTGCCGTTGCAATCATTTTCTTTACATCATTCACAGGGATGCCGAACTGCTTGGACAGCGCCTGGATATCTCTACCCCAGACAGAGCACAGTACGTTCTGATTGATGAATTCGTCATGAGGGTCCTGGTCGCGGGGAATGTTCCCATCCTCGAGGACGTTCCAGTACGCTGCTGCCACTTCGGCAGACCCAGCGGGTCCGACCACGTCGTCAAACTCCCGGCGCGTCCAGAGATAATAAGCGCCTTCACGCATGTGCCGGTCGCCCTTGCGATAGAAAGAGTCTGCTGCCTCACTTGTAACAAAGCCGCCCCCGGAGGACTGAACCAGCGGGCTTGTGAGGTAATCGGCGAGATCGATAACCACGTCGGCAAATTCGTCCTCCAAAGAAAGCCGGGCCTCGGCGGCAGATGATTCAACGCGACCGAGCCAGGCGTCGAGGTATACGCCCAGAAGAAGTGCGTTTTCTCCAACCATCTTTTCAAAATGCGGCATGCTCCAGTCGCTGGTTACGCTGAATCGCATGAAGCCCGCGCCGACATGGTCCCTCAATCCGCCATCGCGAATGCGACGCAAGGTGCTCCGTGCCATGGAAGCGGCATTCTCGACTTCCTTGTCGCCGACCACGTCTCTCACCTCTCTGGGAAACTGCGCCAGCCGAAGCAAGAACGAAAGCCGGGCCGGGTTGGGGAACTTTGGTGTTCCGAAGCCGCAGTCCACCGGGTCAAACATCTTGAAGATCCTGTCCAAAGCTTCATCAAGCTGGTCCAAGTCCAGATCAGCGCCCGCCTCCACGTCGGCTGCGGCCACGGGAGCTACCACGGGCACTGGCTCGGCAGGTGTGCCACTAAAGGTGCCCTCCTGCGCGAAGTCCTGCAGCTTATGAAGCATCTCAAACGCCTCGCGACGGCATCGCTCCTCCTGCTCCACCCAGAACTTGTGGATCTTCTTTGATATGGCAAGGAAATCGTTGTAGGATTCTTCGCCACCACCATTGATGCTGGAAGCCTCGAGGGTCGCTGCACCGCCACCAACGCCGCCGGCACCCCCACGGGCAGCAGCAAGGCTGTGCTCGGTTCCGGGACCGGGCCAGTAGGTACCGCCAAAGATGGGGTAGAGGTCGGGGGTGAGGAAAAGGTTGAGAGGCCAACCGCCGGTAGCATTCACAGCTTCGCTATAGTTCTGGTAGATGGTGTCGAGGTCGGGACGCTCTTCGCGGTCGATAATGACGGGGATGAAGGACGAGTTCAGGAAGGCGGCAACGGCATTGTTGGAGAAGGAATCTTGAGTCGTGAGGCGACAGTCTGGATAGATAATATGATGAGCAAAAAGCCGCAGTCAAAGCCGCCAGATGAGGTGGCAATGGAAGGCCAGCAGGACAAGAGACAAGAACATACGATGGTCGGCTAAGAAGCCAATATGCATGAAGATGGGCTTGTTTTCAGCCTGGGCGCGCTTCAGGGTATCGGCATTGAGCAGCTGCCACGCAACAGGTGTTTTGGCGTGTAGGCGCACATAGGGACTTTGACTCTCGGCGGCACGGTTCCGAAGCTGTCCGAAAGAGGCCGGCTGCTGTGTGTTGGAGGTGGCAGGAGCCCCAGGAGTTTGCGACCCTGTTGCGCCCGGTGCTGTCGAAGCATTGGCAGACACGGGACCACTACCGGTCCGAGACGGTAGGCTCTGATGAAGCTGTTGTTGGGAAGGTTGGTGTTGCTGTTGATTCTGTTGTTTCTGCTGCTGCTGTTGTTGATCTTGTTGTTGCTTTTGCTGCTGCTGTTGAAGCTGTGCGGACATCATCTTGGGCAATTGGCTGGAAGCAGAGTCGCTTTCCGGGATTGCTTCGAAGACGACACTGAAGATGGGTAGCAGCTGGGAGAGCAGGATGAGTCCGGATCGAGGGTTTCCACTTGCTGGGGAAGAGGTGCGTCCGGATGGAAAGTGAAACCGTGGATGCTGGTTGGGAACTTGGGAATAGTAACAATGACGGTTGGGCTGTTGTAAACCACTCGAATACTACCGAGTAACGTAACGGAATCGTGAAAAGAAGGACGGGAGAAGCGTCCAGAGAGCACAGTTGGGACTTGGGGCACAGGCAGCAAGCGAATCGAGTCGCGGGAAGCCGGGAACTGACCCAAAGGCGGGACGGGGCAGGTGGGGGGGGTTGCCGGCGGAGGCTACTTCGCCGCCGTGGGTGTGGATGCCGCTAGCAACCGGAGTCCTTCAGCGGGCAACTGGTGCACGACACACTTCCGTTTCGACCAAGACACTGTAACACTCACTGTGGCGGACGCCCGGTATGAGATGTACTAGGTCTGTATTGTGCACGGGTGCTAGAGGTAAGGTACCTCTAGAGGCCCGGACCACTTCTGCCCCGCCCTCCTCTCCCTACCTTATCTGCTTATCTACCTCTACGATTTTAGACGTTGTCGATGGTCTTTTCCATTTCTACTCTCGCCTGGGCCGTGCGCTTCTTGTTTACGATCATCGCAGCTGCCCCTTTTTGAAGCTGCATGGTAGACGCCAAAACCAACGAGGCAGGAGCACAATGTAGCAGCACCTGCCAATGACTGTCGAACGGCAGCACCATTCCATCTCTCTACCAGCCAGCAGACGGACAGTTACCTGCTTCCCGTCTCACCTGCGTCTCTAACACCGATAAACAGGGCCCTCGTACCAATATCTACGCACACTGCACACCACACCGGCGAACGTCTCGTCACGTCAACAATATCGCCTCTCACGACTGCCCAGACCCACGCCCTTCACTTGGCAGCGCTCCTTTCAGGTTATGATGCTTGTTACCTACATGACAGTTTCATCAACTCTTTCTCTGCAACCTGGAAGCACCTCAGCCAGACCTTGCCCCAACGTCGTCATGAACAGGCCCAAAAGCAACAAATTTTTTCTCGCAGGCTCTTGCAACTGCCACAGTCCGGATGTCTTTCGACGTGAGCTTGCCAGTCAGTGACTGAAACTGGTTGAGACGTTCCGGATTCTGGCCAAGGTTCATGCCATGCCCATCAGCATCTCCAAGTTGAGATCCCATTCCCTCCTTTTACCCTCAGGCATGTATACCCTGGGTGGCCAATCAGCCAAGGAACAATAGCCATCAAGTCATCAAGCTGTTCATGCTTTGATTCGCAGCTCTCATCATCCGTCCATGACGGCGTGCGTGGCTCCAAGCTTCCGTACCGTGAAGCGAGGTTGTCTTGGCTTGACTACGCTCACAGAAGCGGCTTCATCTGCTCGGATACCATTCCATGCGCATGCTTTCCATCGTTGACTGATTTCCATGATATCCGCCGCGCCCCTACAAACATAATTGCTTGACTGAAATATCAACACATGGCATTGCAGTTGGTATCATGTTGTTGACCGGTGGAGACTGGCCACTGGCCACTGGTGACATGTATTTCCACTTCCGCACGTCGTGAAGCATGTTGCCACTCAACATATCCGGGCTCTGATCATTCCTCTGGGCCACCTTTTGTTAGAACGAGCCTGCCAGCCTGCCTAATGCAGTCGCTTTGGATACCAGCGGACCAAAGCTTCCAGGATCATATCGATAACAACTTACCATCTTCGTGTCCCCTCGGCGCCCAGAGGCCATGCTCCTGCAACAGGACACTTCATCTTCCAAGAAGCAGCAAGAAGGATGCGCGAGGCGTAGCTTTACAGCATTTTACAAGCTTGGACATCAATCAATCTTGCAGATGACGTTTGCTGAACATGGCATACAAGGTCTTGACACGTTGAGGGATGGAGAGATAAAGGAACTCGTTACCCTCTTCTCTGCTGGTCCGTTTCTCACCCATCTCATTCACTCACAAGTTCTTCCAAACCATCGAGTCTCTTCGTAAGCTTCACCGGGGGCGTTTGGGCAGAAACGGATTTATTGGCCCCGCAAACATCGCAGAGTGTCCACTTACACCCAGACAGGCAGCCGCTTTCTATCGGCCAACTATACGGTCACCGCGGAGCAGTGCATTACCTATTGCGAGACCACTACTGACTATAACAAGGCACATCCTGCCGCTGATGGATCATACACTTCTTGCGTAAGTCTTAAGTCTAGATCGAGAACCGAAAGGCATGGCTGACGTGATTTTTCCCATAGAACTTCGTCATTTCTTACTTAGTGAGTAACAATGGCGTCTTTGAGGGCATCCAGTGCGCCCTATACACTCATGAATTTGCTGTAAGTGGTAGCTGCTGCTCATGAAGCCCAAATGGAAGGCTTAGACGACTAACTCCAGCTACAACAGCTCCCATCTTTTACTCCTGGGGATGGAAACACGGTCCAGTCGGCTACGCATACGTGCGCGACCCTAGCCTGTGCACGACTCCAACTGCCTCTCCCACTCTTCAATCCCCGATCCTCCGGCGGCGTGGAATGACAAGCACGAGTACGACTACGACTACTCGTATCACATCTACAAATACAATAAATCGGGCCGGTACTACTACTACTAGGACAATTTCCACCACTTCAACTACTCGCCCTAAAGCCACGAATACAACAAACCGGGCCAGCACCACCACTACAAAGACAATTTCCACCACTTCAACCACCCGCCCTGCAACTACGAATATAATACACCGGGCCGGAACCACTATTACTAGGACTGTTTCCACTACTTCTACTGCTCGTCCCGCAACGACGAGCACAACAAGCCGGTCCGGCACTACTTCTATCCGAACGACTTTCACCACTCGCTCTTCGACTACAAGCACTAGCCGCACTACAACACCAACCTCGACGATGCGAGCTGATACCAGCACCTCGAGCAGCCGCCGCGTGATTACCCGCACCATCACCTCCACTCGCCTCGACACAAGCGTCGAAGTAATCACTCTCGCTCGCGCAATGGCTACTGGAAAGGTCACCTCCACTTTTGTGACCTAGAGTGGGAAAGTATCATCAATAGCGGGTTCCTCTCTTACCCGCATGCCCAAGTCATTGGCCAAATCAGCCGAAGTCTCTACAAATCATCCGTCTATCAAATCATCCGTCTATCAAATCATCCGTCTATCAAATCATCCGTCTATCAAATCATCCGTCTATCAAATCATCCGTCTATCAAATCATCCGTCTATCAAATCATCCGTCTATCAAATCATCCGTCAGCCAAATCAAGCCCATTGCCAAATCAGCATTTAAGACATGCCATAGGTAGATAAGAGGAGTTTGACCTTGTCTATGTCCTACTACTCTTTCTTCTACGCATTGACCGGAGCTGAGTTGTTCAGTCCCAAAAGAGAGATTTTGAAAAGGAAGAAGAAGAGACGAAAAGAGTTTACTAGAACCTCTCCTTCTCTTTCCTTTGGTTTTCCCAAAAGAGTCAGAAGCGATGTTTGAAGATGTGTGATGCAGATCAATCCATCTAGGAAGGCCCGGGATTGCGGCCAAAAGCTGGTGGTTTGGATTTTTGGAGGGTGTCATGTTTGGACCCCTTCGTTAAAAAAATCTTTCGTTACTCTTTTGTCAACGATCGGTTTTTCTTCATTGTCTTCTCATATCACAGACAGTCACAGAGATTAGAAGTGCAGCAGCATTTACTCGGGCAGGCTGTGGAGGATAGCAGCGAATATTTCAGTGGTGAGACTGGAAGATTCCTTCATGGCAAAGAAAGCCTGAAAGTGGCTGAATACTTTATCATAGCAGACTAGTTATGGTGAGATAACTACCTCTCTAGCATAGATAGGCAGTGAGAATACCGACTTCGATCAATGCAGAGTCCGAGTTGAATGTTCTCGTGATTGATATGTGCTCTTGCTGTAGATTCCGTCATCCGGTTTTGTTGTAGACTTGTAGCCCGCTAAACAACGGAACAGACGGGACGGCACGGTCCGCGCATTTTGGCCAGGACGGAATATTGAAGGGGACGGGATCTGTCGTCGGAACACCCACAGCTCCGACATCCCCATCGGTATTGACTTAACGCAACACAAGAAAAGGCGACAAAAAAAAAGGAAACTAAGGAAGAAAACAGAAAAGAAAGGGAAAGAAACAGGACGTAGAAAAAGCAAAAGGAGAAAAAAGTGAAAAAGAATGGGGCCACCCGGGGATTGAACCCGGGACCTCTCGCAAGAATGCTCAGGATTGAACCCTAAGCGAGAATCATACCACTAGACCAGCGGCCCTTGTTAAGTTGTTGAACAATGCAACGGACTAACTGCTTATATAGGACAGACACACAATGCTGCATCTTTGCTCTCATCATGAATGGTGGGATACGACTTCCGCAGCGATCCATGTTGTATCCGGTCCTCATAGTCACTGGCGTTTTTCGAATGATTATGTCGGAAAGAACGGTCACGAGCGTGTATTCCTATATATTAAGATATTGGGGATTGGGACTACCTACTGCTTACAAGGTCACGGATCCTTGGGACCTTGACACGGTTGGTTGCATCCTGAACAGCACAAAAATTTGTACCCCCCCCCC
>RAOV01000073.1:4829-15110 GCA_009806015.1 Neurospora sp. CHS-2018b
CTTTTTTTCATTATTATTATAGTAGGTCTTTATAAGTAAGGGTATAAAGTAAATAATTATTTAAAAAAGGATTTAAATAATAATTAAAATTTAAATTACTTTTACGTTAAATAATATAAGTATAGCCGAATAAAGAATTTAATATATACATTATAGAATATATATATAATTAATTTAAATTAGAGGTATATAATTAATAAATAGAAGTAAAGTAGGTATTTAGGGGTTATATAATATATATAAAAAGTTAAAAGTTTTAAATTAAATTAGGAAGGGTATAAGGTTATAAGGTGCTTCGGTTTAATCTTCAAATAATTAGCATTACTTAAGGGCTATATATAAAAGACTCTTTCGTTATTTACCTCTACTTATACTATAATTAGAGTATATAAAGGGAAAGGAAAACCGAACGGTAGTCTATTAAGAGATTTATTAAAGGAGGAAGGAAGCGATTAGTATAATGGTTATAAATGAAGATAAATCCCGCTAAAAGGGAAGTTGTAAATAACCGGATAACGAACTTTAAACGGTTTGGGAAGAGAATTTAAATTTCCGACCGTATTAATATAAATATCGATCCTATACAGCTTACCTTCCTTCTAAATAATTTATTTCGTTAATTTAACCTTTATAATTCCTTCGAAAGGAAATTAATAAATATACTTAAAATTAGCGAATAAACCGAGGTTCCGAAGTCTATTTGGAAATATAGTCGAACGTACCTTTACAATAGGATTTTTTAAGAGACCTTCCTTAAATATTTCCTTACGGCCTATAGATTTTCTTAAACCCTTTTATTTATATAAGCGTAGGGCGTAAATTAGGAAGGAGATACGCTTTAATTTAAGTAGTTTTAATAATTCTCACTATTCTATATTATTAGAGCCGAAGTATACGGTAGGATTATTATTAAACCGGCTTCTAATATTAATAAAGGTAATTTCTAATATTTATAGGCTTTTTAAATTAGCGAACTACTTTAAGGTAAGTATTTAATATAGTACTCTTTTTACTTACTTAAATTTAATAAACCGGGTATATTTAAACGAAGACCGGGCTTTTATATTCTTCGGATTATTTATATTCTATTAGAGAAGTTAATCTAACCTCTTATTTTCGGCGAATTAATATAAACGAATATATTTAAAATACGCTATAAAGAAATTAGAACGCTTTATATACTATATAGTAATAAGGATTCGTATATCTATCCTATAATAATAAATACCTTCGGTAGGGATAGGCTAGCCCTTAATATAGATAATATAGGCTTACGTCCGAGCGAAATATTCGGGGAGAACTTCGTATTATATAAGTTAATAAATAGAAATTAAAGTATAAATTAATTTTATATAATCCCTAATTAATTTCCCTTTATATTAGGCTTTTATATTATATTCTTAAGCCCTAATAATTATTTAGGCCTTTTTATAAATTATTAATCTAATTTCTATAAGTAGGTAGAGGAGAAATAAATATTATAATTAAACTTCTATTAATAAGAAGTATATATTAAATAATTAGTAGGCTAATAGAAGGGTATAATAAGGAATAGAGGGGTAAGCGTACTAATTTTATATTCTATTATATCCCGGGCGAGCTTTACGGTTTTAGCCTTTCTTATTTTAATTAGTATATTAAAGTCGAAAAGTAAAGAGGGAGGGTCGCGGAAGAGGGTAGATTTAGGAATATCGATTTACTTTAGTAAGGTTATAGAAGGAGATTAAAAGACGACGATTAGTAACGACCGAAATTTAGAAAGGGAGGAGAAAGGGATAGCCTATAGGAAGTTAAAATTAAATAGGTTTATAGAAAATAATTAAATAAATAGGAAATATAGTTGCGGTATTTAATTTTTTATAATAAATGTTTAATTATTAGTTATTAGCCTCTATTCTTTATAGACTATTAAAGTGGGTTTAAATAGGGTAATATTTCGGCGTTAGCCCCGGCGGTTCTAAAAGAATAAGATTAGCGGTACTATAACGGTTAATACTAATTATACCGTTATAAGTCCTATTTACGGGTATAGTTCAGGTTCTAAGTTTAGTTCTAATTACCTCCCGTAGTCCGGGTATAAAACCTAGCTCTAGTATCGAGCCTTCCCTTTTGGAATTTCTTCCCTTCTTTAATTTTTTATTTTTAATCTAAGTTAATTAAATAGTATTATTATTACTATTTGGCTACGCTATAATAGGTGCTTAAGGTTGTAAATAGAAAAGGATAGTAAATGGAGGCGTGGATATAGTTCCTAAATTAATAGTAGGGAATAGAAGGTTTATAATATAAAAATATAATTATTAATATTAGGATTAATATATTAAAATAAATAAATTATAAAAGTTTTTCATTTTATTTTAAAGTATAAAATAAAAGTATAAATATTAAAGGGTATAGTAAATAAATAAGGTTAATTTATAATTATAATAAAAATTATAGGAAAGCCGAAATTAATTTGTTTATACCCTATAATCGGTAGGTTAAAAGGTAAGTATAAAATAGGTAAAAACGATTAATTTATATAAGGAAGGTATAATTAAAGTTAAAAAGGGAAGGAGCGGATAATTAGCGCTTATTAAATATAGAGTAGGTAAAAGCGACCGAATAAACGAAGAAAGTGTAATTGACTTTTAAAAAGAAAATACGACCGAAGACTTTAAAAAAAAACGGTATAAATAAGTAGCGCTTACCGAATATAAGGTAGGTAAAAACGATTAAGTAGGCGAGGAAAGTGCGACCGACTTTTAAAAAGAAAATACGACCGAAGATTTTAAAAGAGGAAAGTATAAGTCGATTATATTTATTAAATATAGAATAAATAAAAGTAATTAATTAAAGAAAAAAATATAATTAATTTTTAAAAGGAAAATATAACCGAAGAATTTTTTTTTTCGAAAGAGGAAGGTATAAATAAATAGTATTTACTAATAATAGAATAAATAAAAATAATTTAAATAAATAAAGAAAGTATAACTAACCCTTAAGAAGAAAATATAATTTTTATATTAAATAAAATTCTTAAAAAGATATAACCTAATAATTTGGAGTAAAAACTATACTACGAAGAAAAAATAATAACTTTATAAAATTTAAAGGTAGAACCTTAAAATTTAAAGGAGTAAATCAAATCGTCTATAAAGGGCTGTAATATTTACAATAAGATTAGATTTAAGAGCCCAAACAATTGCTATAAACACCTAAAGAGTAGATTAAAAGTAATACCGAAATATTACCTCCAACCTTTAAATTCCAAAGACTTTAGAAGGAGAAGGGGGAGTAGATCTAGAAGTTAGAATTTTCAAATTAAAGGAGGGGATTTATAAAGCAAAAGCGGACTTAGCGAAGAATAGATTTAGAAAGTATAAATTCAAGTATATTTATAGTAAGTAATATTTAGTCTAAGCTACCTATCCTTCTTATTTAAACGAAGAAGGAATTTCTACCTATTTATTTCTAGGCTAGTAATACCCTTCGACCTATTAAAACTAAGAGTTAATCTCCTCCTATTATTTAAACCTTTCTTTTTATAATAATTTTTATTATACGGTATTAAGAAAAAAAATAGGAAAAAATTCTCTAAATTACTAATTAAATAATTCCTTCCCTATAAATCAATTTTTAAAATTTCTTATATTAAAGAATATTATATATAACGACTGGGATCCTACAACCTTAGTATAAGTACTACGAACCCTATTCGTCTTATTACGAGACTTATATCCTTAGGGATATACGCCCTTTAATTAACTAGGTTAGAACTTAGAAATATATAATTAATTAATTAATTCGTCGCAGCTATTCAATTAGTACCGCGATTTTTACGTATATTATTAAATTAAATAAAGAAAGTGGTCGAAGTTGGCAGAATCTAGTCCTATCCTATATAAAAGTATAACTTTAGGGCCTAAATTTTAACCTCTCCCTCTTTCTTTCTTTAATTTTAATTATTTATTTTATTTATATCCAACTACGCGATATGAAATTACATAAGTTAGTACATCGTAGTATTATAAAAATTGGCAAATTGTAATTTAAACCGTTAAATTGTACTTTTCCTAAATTAATAATCGAAAAATATATAAAAAGGAATAATAAAAAGTAATAGGAAAAAGTAAATAATATAATTATTCGGTCGTCCTTACTTTCTCGGCTCCTTTTTATAAATAAAAATAAAAATATATAAGGCTTACCTCGTTTAAAAAACGCCCCCTAATAGGGGTTTTTACTTTTAAAACCTTTTATAAGAGGAATATTNCCTTACTTTCTCGGCTCCTTTTTATAAATAAAAATAAAAATATATAAGGCTTACCTCGTTTAAAAAACGCCCCCTAATAGGGGTTTTTACTTTTAAAACCTTTTATAAGAGGAATATTCTAATTAGTAATTTAAATACCTTCTTATAACAATTTATAAAGGAAATTAAATTCAATTTTATAGAATATTATTATTATATAACTCCTTATAATTTACTAGGGAATTAATATTAATAATACGAATTACTTTAATACTATTTGAAAAAAGGCTTTACCTTAATTAGGCTATATTTAAGAAAATTCTATAGGTGTTAGGGATATACTTTATAAGTACTGAAGGGTAGGCGTTATAAATAATTAATTATTAATTAAATTTATTTATAAATTGCTAGGGGTATTAATTAATTAAATAAGCCTTTTAATTAAATTCTTTATATTAGGCCTCTTTTTAAAATATATAAATAATATACGAAAAGTATTTTATAATTAAATTTATTTATAAATTGCTAGGGGTATTAATTAATTAAATAAGCCTTTTAATTAAATTCTTTATATTAGGCCTCTTTTTAAAATATATAAATAATATACGAAAAGTATTTTATATTTTCCTATCCTCCTACTAATTACGTTTTAAGGAATTTATAAGGGGAAAGTAAATATATATTTGGAAATAAGCCTAGCCCTATTAAAGGAATTTCAAACCGCTTACTTTTATAATTTAATAAACTCTTTTATTTATTTGAAAATAATTAGCCTTTTTAAGCGTATAATAATTATTTAATTAATTCTATTAGTAATTATATATTTATTTTAAAGATTAAACTATATATATTTAAATTTCAATAATTAAATTACAAAATTCCGAATAGCTTATTAAATTAATTCTATAATTTATTTAATAGTACTTTATTATATAAATAACCGTAGTAATTTTAGAATTAATATATATTAAAAACTTTAATTTTAAAAGGGGTATATTTATTAAATTAAAAACTAATACCCTTTAGGGCTAATTAATAATTTATAATAATTTTTCNTATTATATAAATAACCGTAGTAATTTTAGAATTAATATATATTAAAAACTTTAATTTTAAAAGGGGTATATTTATTAAATTAAAAACTAATACCCTTTAGGGCTAATTAATAATTTATAATAATTTTTCGAATTGTATAGCCTTATACTAGCGATAATTTATTCAAATTTCTACCCTATTAACTTTCGACAGCTAGGTTTTAATTAATTATAATAATAATAGGTAATAAAGGGTTAAAGTTCGACCCCGGAGAAGGAGTTTAAAAAATAATTACTATATTTAAAAAAGGTAATAGGCGTGTAAATTATTTAATTTTAATACGGGGAGGTAATAATAATAAATATTAATATAAGATTATTTTAAATCTTATAATTAAAATAAATATAATTTAAATCCCTTAACGAAGAAATTAAAAATTTCGTAATTAAACTTTAGGCCTAGCCTATCGGTCTGTTTTACTATATATATTAATTAGGTTAGGCCTTTCTTTTTAGAAAATTCTATACTTTTTATTAAATATATCGGAAAATTAGGACTTTTATTATAAATAAATTAAATTACTTAAAGGAGGCCTATATTCGAATATATTAAGATAAAATAATAGAATAGGACGTATAATTCTATTTTATTAATTTTTAGGACTGTTATAATAATTAATAGGTATAGATAAAGGTATTATTATTTAATAATTAGAAGTGAAATTCTTAAATTTATTAAAAATTAATTACTACGAAAATATTTACTAAGGATATTTTTATTAATTAAAAACGAAATTAGGGNTATAATAATTAATAGGTATAGATAAAGGTATTATTATTTAATAATTAGAAGTGAAATTCTTAAATTTATTAAAAATTAATTACTACGAAAATATTTACTAAGGATATTTTTATTAATTAAAAACGAAATTAGGGGAACGAAGACAATTAAATACTATTATAATTTTAATTATAAATTATATTAAATTAAAATCGGATAGTATTATTTTTTAACGTATTTGGTACGTTATAATAAATTAAAATATTTAGGCTTTTAAAAGAATATAGTCGTAAGGTTAAAATTTAAAGAAATTAATAGAAGGGTATTATTAAAAGTAAAGCCTATAGTTTAATTTGATTTAATATAAGGANTTTAACGTATTTGGTACGTTATAATAAATTAAAATATTTAGGCTTTTAAAAGAATATAGTCGTAAGGTTAAAATTTAAAGAAATTAATAGAAGGGTATTATTAAAAGTAAAGCCTATAGTTTAATTTGATTTAATATAAGGAAATTTACTAAGTCGAAATATAATAAAAATTAATAAATTAAGAATTCTTTCTTAATTTTAGAAGTAATAGTATACTATTATCTTTAATTAATAGAATAATTTATTTATTTAATTATAATAATAAATAAGACTTTAATTTACTAAATATTTTATATTATTTTAGTAATATACTAATTTTTTAGAAGGACTATCGGTTTAGTAAAGTCCGGGTAATCTTATTAAAATGTATTATATTAGGGATAAAATCTTATAATTATTACTTTTCAATAAAGAATCCTAAATAAATCTAAATTATTAAATTATATTAATTATATTCCTACCCTTTATATATATTATCTATTACTACTATTAATTAACTAGCTTAATAATATTTCTAAATTAGCCTAGGAAAGTTGGCAACGATTATTTAGGGCCGGAAAATTATCTAAATTCGATTATTTAAAAGAAGTAAAAATCGTAATAAAGTCTCCGTTAATAAATTAATAGAAGGATTATTATAAAATTATAAAATTCTTATAAAATATTACGAACTTTACCTACATAATTACTTCGGCATTAATAGTTTAAAAGGCCTTCAAACCCTTAAATTCTCAAGTCTTCCGTTCGCAAGAGGCTACCCGCCGGAATACCGAAAATAAACTCTTAATATTTTATATTTTTTTAAATACCCTTTTAAATAAATTAAATTTTTTTAATAATAGTTTTCTTAATTCTAATATCGATAAAGAACGTAGCGAAATATAATAAATAATATAAATTATATAATTTAATAAACTATTGAAATTTTAAACGTATATTATATTCGCTAATATTCTAACGAATATATTTATTCGAATATTCTTTTAATTATTAAATTCTACTTATATTAAGGATATATAATTACCCGCGGTCCCTTAAAAATAATAATAAATATACTAATTATACCGAATATAATAATTCTATATCGTTTTAATCGTATAGCGGGTTTTTACTATAAAACCACTTAATTTTTAAAATTAACCTCGGATTAAATAAAAATACCCGTTAAATTTAAATATATTAATAAGCGGAGGAAAAAGATTAATAAGGATTACTCTAATAATAACGAATAAAATAGGAATAATTTACATTTAAAATTTAATTTCGGGTTTAAAAAAATATTAAATAGTACGTAAATTATTAAAAGGGAAGCGTTTTTAATTAGACTTATACTATTCTAATTATTTAATATTCTCGCTAATATATTCAAAATAATTTAAATTAATATCAATTTTAATAAGGGGATAAAAATCTAGGGAATATAATTCCTTCGGGAGTATTATAGCCCTAAGCGTAATACCTTCGCCGGGACTAAAATTCGCATATTTATAAAGATAACTAATCGAACTATTTAATAACTAATTACCGCCGAAATTTCCTTTAAAATAATAATATTATTCTTCAATTTTATAAAGTAAAGCGAATAATTAAGGACTCGGGAGCGCTTTTTAACCTTTATCTATTCTCTAACTTTAAATATATAAAAAACTCTTATAATTTAATTAAATATAAGTATTCGAATATATTAAAATTAGTAGACTATTTTTAATAAACAAAATTAGTAATATAGAATAAACCGAACGTAGGGTTAAAATATTAAAGTAAACGCTTATTAAATATTATAAAAAGCATTAATATATTTTAATAGTAGAATAATAATTATAAAAATTAGAATCCGCTAAAGATTATATAATAATTTATTTACCGAATATATTAACTTTAAAAATAAATAACGTTTAAACGTCCTATTTATACCCCGCCCTTAATAATAATAATTTTATTTCTTACTTATATATTTATAGCGCTATTATTAATATTAAGTACTTCTCCTAGTTTTCTAAAGGAAAAACCGTATAATAATAAGCACCGCCGGATAAAAACCCCTAGTTCTATTTTAATTACGGGTAAACCGTACCGTTCCTTTCTAGCTTCTAACTATAATAGTTCTTACCTACCGCTATAATAAACAAATATATTTCTTTTATTTTATTCTACCTAATACTAAAACTATTACAATACTACTCCCCTCTTCCACTCCTTCCTTACGTCTTTAAACCGCTATCCCGTCCCCGTTTACCCTTATTTATTCTTATTTACTCTCCCGCCTAGCCCCTTTCTCTTTATTCTCTCCCCCTTTATCCTATCTTCCCGTCCCTACTATAATTTATACCCGTATAAGGGCCTCTTCTACTATTTATATAAACTCTTCCCGGGCGCTAGCCCTAAACCTTCTTCTTCTTCCCCTAAATTACTACGTCTCTAAAATAGCCTTCTCCTCGTCTAGCGGCGAAAATACTACTATAGCTATTATTCTATTACTTATTTAATTAAGTAGGGTTAGATTTATATTTAAATTCTAATTTTAAAATCCTTTACGGGCTAACCCAAATTAAAAATATTATTAAATAGGGAATTTAATTAGAGTAGTATATTTATTAAACTATAACATAAATATTTTAAAGGAGGCTTATAGAGAATAAGAATTTCTAATAAAATAAAAAGGTAAAAATCCCTTTAATTTTAATTTTTTAATATAAATATAAATTATATAAATATAAATTATTAATGCTTTAATACTTTAAAGTTTAAGGTTAGAAGTATTAGAAAAATTATTATAAGGATACTTAGGTAAAAATCCCTTTAATTTTAATTTTTTAATATAAATATAAATTATATAAATATAAATTATTAATGCTTTAATACTTTAAAGTTTAAGGTTAGAAGTATTAGAAAAATTATTATAAGGATACTTAGTTTATAGTAGCTAAATATTTATAATAATATTACTTTTTAATTATTTAATATCGACTCTTCTTATTATACTAAAGTAAAATTCGATAAACGTTAAATTATTTACCTATTAATAAGGAATATAAATTAAATTTCAATTATTATAAAATAAATTAATTTTACCCTATTAATAACTTTATTATAATAATAATTAAATTTAGTATAAAAAGAACCGCTTATTTAAATATTTAGTTTTTAAATTATCCGATTAAATAGTATTATAATACTATTATTTATCAAATAATAATTAAATACTTCTAAATTAGAATTTATATTAAAATATAATAATATTTTTAATATGTTATAAACGTATAAAAATAAATTCCGGCCTTATATTTTATAAATATTTCTTCTATTGGCGTTGAAAGCAATTAATAGTAATTCGTATATTATAATTTTAATACACATTAAATTAAATCCTTTATAGACGATTTAAATATACGAAAGGGTTTTATAAATAGTAAAATAACCTTATTATTATAAAATTTATTAAAAGTAAGCCCTTCTTCGCTTAAATTTCCCAATAGAAAAGTCCGCTTTATTATAATACTACTAGACATACTAGATCATATATATATTTAATCTTTTATCTAGTCCTTATAAGGACCTTACTCCTTCCATCCAATATATTTAACTTCCTCTTTCTTCCTTATCTTTAATATCTTATTACATTCGTTAAATTATTCGTATCCCGCACTCGAGATCTACGTAACGTAACACGCTTAATAAGCGGGTTTTTATTAAGGGGTCCCTCCGAAATTTAGTTATTATAATTTAAAAGGGCAAAAATATTTTATTAGAAGGAAAATATAAAATAAATAATAATAGGAAAGGAATTTAATTAAATTCAATATTATAAATTCAATTAATTAATTCTATAATAATTAAATTAATAATATTCAAATATATTAA